>CP092864.1:75150987-75735342 GCA_030710605.1 Cordylochernes scorpioides | reverse complement strand
GGCTCGGAGGGGCAACCCCTTGATGGGCGAGGGGTGAGCTGGGGGCGGAATCTACGGCACATAGCGCCATGTTAGTCGGGACAGGTTCACATGTGTGTTGTCCGTCAACTCGACGCTTAGATTGAACACTTTTGTCCTCGTCAGGATAAAAAAAACTTTAAAATTCGTTTGGTGCTTCATGTGCCTTTTTACGCGACGGTTATCGCTAACGTTTGTTAAACATCTTCACCTAGAATAAACCTTCACATGCAGACTATAGTTGCAGCGGTCGGAGAGATAGCATTGATGGATGGGAGCGTTCATCACTATTGAGCCCACTATTTATTTGATTCTTCGATTTTACCTTATAGTAAAAATTAGTTTTATAGGATTGTGATAAAAAAAAGCGATAATAATTTCAACACATTAGCAAATGTATTTCTAGCACATTGCCTGCATTATGATAACAAGTTTATTTTCTAAATCTTAATTAGAGGGGAAAGAGTTAGCTTTTATTCGAAACATCGCTGAAACATCCTACAGGCCAGAGTTTGATTCTAAGATTACTACCGTTATATTTAAAGGCTAAACACTCGAGCAAATACAAGATGTACCATCCATATCTGAGTCGCTCGAAATTCAATGCGATTAAGCCCAGAAAATGTAAGAAAATTGATGTTTACAAATACATTATTTTTAAAATTTTAGTTTTATTAATTTGAACAGAAGAAAGAGTCTTTTTTTATATATCTAAAGAAGTAAGCTGTGAAAAAATAAAAATACATAAAAACAAATATTTTTAAAGATGGACTTAACCACATTGTCTTCCGAGCGGTTTTCAAAAAAATAATTAATACAATTTAGTGATATATATAGATATATATATTTCTTATATAGATATCAATATTTAAAAGAAGATTAGGTTTGATATTTAAGAGATGCAAATGTTGCAATAAACGGATAGTTATTTGAGAAAATATACCTGAACTCCTCCGCTGCATGTGTCACCGCGCGTGGGCTCTAGTTTTAAGAAAAAATGTTCGCCTGATTCTCTCTGTTACTTCACCAGTATGTATCACTAGGAATTAAAAGTTTTTCGCATTTTCCCAAACAAGTATTTTTACTATCTATTTTGAAGAATGAAAAATATGCAGAACCCCCTCTTAGTAGTTTTGTTCAAGTTAATAAACCTGACTGTAACATTGGTTTATATATTTATACTAGCCGAATGACCCGGGCAACGCCCGTGTTTTACCCGACTGTAGATGTTACAACGGTGATCCTAAGGTCGCTGGTTCAAATCCGGCTCGAGGGAGCCGGCGAGCACGTGACCTCCCTGTGGGCGCGCATCCGTGACAGAGGCCGATGAGGAAAGACGGTCGTGACTATATATAGGGATTTTGAAAGAGAAATAAAATATATTTGTCTATAGCGCGTAACAATATAGCGTTTTCTAAACGCTCTTTTGCTATCCCGCTTAATGCCTTAGGTTTTCCTGATCTCTCTCTGTATGAAACTGTACATCGATTCTCCGATATATTCCATGTGTGTGGATTTGGACAAAAGTTCCCAGAATAGCCTCCTAGTTATGACGATGTTTGACAATAGATGGCATGTTGTGTGTACGTACAATCATGGACAAAACTTAAGGAAGTGTAAAGTCTTTGATTTCGCCGGTCGTCTATTTTTTTTTTTAGGAGAGAGAGGCAATTTTGTTCACACTTGATTATCTCGTATGTTTTCAATAAAGGTCACTGTATTTCACATATCTTTTAGAATTATTGTCTGAATCCCGATATGCATGCTAAAAGGTACAACAACTTCCTTAATTTTTGTCCATGAGTGTATTTTTTTTCATTAAAAAAGTGTATGTAATCAAATGGGGCATTTTATAAGTTTAAGTTTAAATCTTCCTTTGTAGATAGGTCTGGAGTAGAGACTTCGATTCAGGCAGTCCACTATCCCTCGGTGTAGCTATATGGTAAATATGGGAGGTGGTTTTTCCAAGGAAAAAATCCATACAATTGTTTGTATACTGTTACTGAAGTTACTGTTACCTAATAAAACGATTATTTTGAAGACGCATTGAAGGCACCAGGACGTCCTCGAACTACATTTGTAGACCAACTGAAGAGAGAAACCATGACAACCAAGTCTTTGCACCAGTTGACAGCTATCGCTATGGATTGATCATCAACGAGCACATCAACATTCATCTCAAAATAACAAGATATTGCACAGAACACTACAGAAAGTTTGATGAATAGATGTCTCAGTATAGCAGGTACAGTGATAAAATATGTCCCCAAAGCCATAAACAAATATAACCCCAGTACACCACGCCGATGAATCATAAAGAGATGATACAGTACACTACCCCTCTACCGATTAACGCAGTAATATAGAGCCAAAGCACAGATCAGATATATAGGTTGAGAGGCGGTCTGTCCACCCAGTACACCACAGGCACACACATACATTCAGGTACGTAGCAGAAGTAGAGAGAGAGTGTTACGTACTTGTAGGTGGGGAAGGTAGCTTCCCACTTGGCTGTTCATCTTCGGCGGCGAGGGGTGGATAACGGGCGGCGGCTCTGGTAGCGGCGGCTTCTTGAGCATGGAGGGGGGCGGGGACTGGTGCTGAAGCTGTTGCTGCAAGCTCTGGAGGCTTTGTTGCACCAGGTTCTGCTGGAGGAGGTTCTGTCACACCATTCTATCTTGTCAAGGCCAACACACACTTTTAAAATCCCATTTTAATTCCAAGCATCACAGAAACCTAACCTATGACAGAAATATCTACAAGGGGAGAGGTACCTGGTTCTGCAGGAAGAGCTGCGCCTGCACGGGCAGTTGGCCTTGCTGCAGGAACACAAGTTGCTGCAGAGATTGCTGCTGTTGCTGAAGCTGATGCTGGAGTTGCTGAAGTTCCTGAGGGGAGAGGCTGGCGATTCCGGGGATCTGTGGCCAGCGGAGGTAGGTTGTTAGCGGAAATATCTTCGAGGGACATACAAACATGAACTGTAGAGTTAATGCTGAGCCATTATCTTCTTGCTTATATACTTATGGACAAAACTTAATGGAGTTGTACCCTTTAAGCATGTATATCAGGATTCAGTTAATAACTCTGGTACACAGTGACTTTTATTGAAGAATACACGAGATCAATTGTGAACAAAATTGCCTTTGTCTCCTTAAAAAAAAAAAAAAAAAAGACATCAAAGACTTTCTACTTCCTTAAGTTTTGTTCATGAGTGTATATCAGAGAACCAACTATCTGATTTTTTTAGATCATATTAAAAATTATTATTAAATTATGTGTGTGTAAAATTAATAAACACCATTGATATAATACTTTAATGCTTTAATTTTTAGGATTTTTCTTTAAAAGAAACACGTCGCATTAAAACGAAGTGAAGAAAGTGTATCAAACCCATTATTTGATTTTCGATCATTTAATAAACTTGCAAGAGTGAGATTATTTTGGTTACAACAAGGAATATTGATTGAACCATCTAAATCCGGGCTACAAAGCAAATAGACCGTTATCCTTGTTGGTCGAACACTCTATCATAAACAATCATATGCCAGAATAGAACAATAGTGAAATAATATACCATAACATCCCTACAAAACAAGAACGAGTTTTTGAAAGTTGGGCATCGAATTGTGAATTCGAACAAAGCCAACCTGTAATACCATGGTTTCGGGCTATGACCCTCATCAGTACATGGACTGCCACAATATCATAACATCCTATGGGAGGAGAGCGACCGAATCTGCTAAAGCGGTGTTTTAAGTGACGAGAAGATCGAAAAATGCATCGTTTTAATGCATTTATTTTAAAGATTCTTCAAATTAAAGATACTTCGGCCAGTAAACCTTTTTATTATCTCGACGTTTCGGCAAAAAATATTTTGTCCTCGTCAGGAAGAACAAAAATAAAACATTTGGTAAAGCGTTAAAAATATTCTAAGGCTGCAAGGGTGTTAGAATAATTTTTAACGCTTTACCAAATGTTTTAATTTTTGTTCGCTCCTGACTAGGACAAACGATTTTTGCTGAAACGTCGAGATAATAAAAAGATTTACTGGCTGAAGTATTTTTAATTTGAAGAACTATGAATGCCGACCAGGCAGCCTCTATATTTACGATTATTTAAAAGAGTTGCCTTTTTTGTACACGAAGAACATCTTCCGCAATCTTACAAGAGATCTTGTAGGATACATCAACCAAAAGTTAGCTTCTTTTTATGTCTACCTCTACATTTGGGTGATCTCCTGTCATCTTTGTCAAAGGAATGTGTCATCCTAACTTTCTATTGATCTGCAAAGGTTTTTAATTTAAAAGAGAATTCAAAAACACACGATAACCTTTTAAAGTATGAACTATGGATAGCTTACACATAACGACATTGATCGGAATTGAAAATATTTTGAGGTAATTAAAATTAAAACATTTGTTTTTAAATATCTCCGGATTAAAAAAAAACAAACATTTTAGCTGCAGGCGCCAGAGCTGTCTGAGCTGATGATGGATGAAACATCTTCAGCAACCTTTACTTTTTTACTTCCTAAAATATCATAAGTTGTGTAAATAGTGCAATATGTTTTAAAAATCATATCGATTAAAATACACTCATGGATAAAACTTTAGGAAGTTGTACCTTTTAGCATGTATATACTGGATTCAGACAATAACTCTGAAAGATATTTGACACATATTAACTTTTATTGAAGACACAATAGATAATCAAGAATGAAAAAAATTGTCTCTGTCTCCTTAAAAATATATATATTGGCGACCGGTGGCATAAACGACTTTACACTAAGTTTTGTCCATGTGATAGTATGTATAGTATATATTATCTATTTGAAATGTGGATCCTCCAACACGCCTGTTGTTTTATGGCCTTCCTATATTAAGGGTACGAAGTAATAAAGCATTTTACAAATATTTTAAAGATGAAGAGATTCCACAACTCTCTCTCTTTGATTTAAATTTTAAGTTCAAAAATAGGAATGGGACGCTGACTTTTTTTTGTGCTAAAGGAATAATTAACAAAAACAGATAAACATATTATATACTAACAATATAATTTTTATGTTCTGGTACTGTGATTTTGTATTTTAGAAGATAATTAACTGAATAATTCCCAAACATGCTTATAAGGCATTTAATTGTATGTATTTTTAAATAGTTACCTTATATTTAATTTACCAAAAAAAAAAATAAATTCCATATTTGCATATTCTTGTGTTTATAATAATGGTTCCCCAGGCAATATTTCTCTAAATGAAAAACCCTACTTACATACTTATCTTGTAGTTTTAATGATTATGACCTCTTGTGTGTGTGTGACTATCATTCATTAAACAAATAAATTTCATATTTACATAATTGGCATGTAGTTTTAAAATGGGTATCCTGGGTAGGGCTATAAAATTCCTACATCCATAATTTCCACAATTTTAAAAATGTATTTCTGGTATTTAACTATGGTTTTGATTTTTAGTAATAATTCAACAACCTAATGCACTTGACATATTTTCTTAATATATGGTTCTGGTGGAATACAACCTGTATATCCTATATTGGAATATGATAATAATATAATTTCCTTCGGTAAAATTATAAATAAAAGACAATTCGACGAGGGAAGAATTTATTTTTATATATAACGGTAATACAAGCTTTCAGGTGTAACAGCCCTTCGACAGGTGAAACCTCAGTAGCGTACTTATACCTGTCGAAGGGCTGTTGAGCCCGAAAACTTGTATTGCCGTTATATTGCCAATACATAAAAAGAAACTCTTCCCTCAGCGAAATGTCTTTTAGTTATATATTGGAATTATTCATCTCCTAATCATCTCTGTCACCGTTTGCTTTTTTTTTGGAATGGCGCCCTCCTATTGGTTGGCTACGATCACGCCACCTTTCCCCTCCTCCCCCATCATGCCCCCCCCCCCCCCCCCACTCGCTTTGTTGTTTTTGAAACTATTGTGTTGGAGCGGGTCGCTCCTTAAATAAATGCATATATTAGTTAATAACTAAATGGAATCCTCTCTTTCTTTTTCCCAGTATGAGACGCCTACGGAAGCCAACAGTACATAGACAGATAAAGCACATAGGCTATAGTTATTAACTAATATATGCATTTATTTAAGGCGCCAATTTATAATTGTAACAAATAGTATTTGAATAAAAACATTCAATCGGGTAAAACACGGGCGTTGCCCGGGTCATTCGGCTAGTATTTTATAAAAAGTTGCTTCAATATCCCCACAAGTCCAGTGGGTACAATTAATCACACGGGTATCCTGAAAGTACAAAAGTCGAACTGTGCAGTCTACATGGGCGCTAATACGTACTGTATACAACATGATCTACCAGGGAGAGCCGTCTACCACGTTGATATGACGATGTATTGTAAGGCCATCTGTTTGTCTCCTCTAACTCAATTCCGAGGACAATGACAAAAAGCTGTCGGGGCCTCAGCGCCCATTTGACTTGGATCTAATTACGGTGGGCGGAACTGATGCATTGATCTGTTCTTCGATTTAAAACTTTCTTCCTCTGACTGTCTTCTCAATATATCATTTTTATTCGATCTTAAACGGATTGTTTTGTTCACTAATTCTCTACGATTTGTTATTTGAATTAAGACGCCATTGTCTGACGCACTGTATGTGCTCTCAAAATATCATTTTAGAATATTTTTGTGGATTTTTTAGTAATCCAGAAAGATCCTCGTAGCTTCTCAGTTTTATCTCGGCCCTTAATCTCACTCTCCCAGCCTCTAACTCTACGAGTGTGAACTACTATCCTTCGATTAAAAACAATTTCCTTCTTCAGACGGATTGTTTTCAAATTATTATATTCAATTTTGCTCTCAAACTGACTATGTGTTCTCGAACTCTATATTTTAATGTCTTTAAATTTGAAACCCATATCTGCTTTTATACAAATAATTCTGACTGTTCTCAGATTTTCATTTTACAGATTAAACCGCGAATCCTTTTTTGTTCTTCGATTCAAAATATTCCTTTTCAGAGATCCACTGTACATAGTTTTAAACACGAACCGCGATTTCTCTGTTTTCCACCCAAATTTCGATATAAACATTACTATCCTTCCTCTTTTCATACCCGCGGATTCTTGATTTGAGTTCTTTAATCGCAATTTGAATTTCAATCCATCGCACATACACACACTCTACTGTCTTTCGATACTACTGTCTTAAATGTGCTGCTTTACATTACACATCTACAGTAATTTTATAGCTTAGTGATCGTTTTTTAATTAAACAATTATAATAAATATTATGACGAGTATAGAGATAATTTTGTTTAAGTTTGATTGAGTAAAATTAAAAACATTTGCTCTCATCACAAATAGTAATGCGCCGTCTAGTAACCGTCCCTGCATAGACTCGCTTATGATTGGTGCACCCCCCGAGGTATAGATCATTAGAATCAATTAATTATTCAAATTAACATTCGTTATTCTACAAATTGAGGATATTTATTAAGATAAATTTAAAAGTAAATGATGGTAAAGGCAATTTGAAAAAAAATTACTTATCAATTTACTTTTTATTGCAGTATACGATAGATTTAAAAAAACTATCATATACTAGTATTCACCTTTTATGTTTATAAACAGTAAGGACTCATATTTAAAATTTAGGAAATTCTGTAAATATATCTATGAATTTCACTCTTGTTTAAAAAATCGTAATTGCTATGTATATTTGTATTTATTTCATTGGTTGTTCCTAGGTAAGTTGTAAAATCAAGTATGATTTTTAATGTCTTTTTCCTTTCTTTTCTTTTTTAAACTTCTACTCAAACCTTGTAATTCACCAATTGTTTATGTAAAATAGTTCTCTGAATTTAGTGTTATTGCTTGGCGCAAGCATTCTTTGTGTGGATATCGCGTCTGAATTGATGATAATAAATTAAAAAAAAAACATTTATTAGAATATAAAGTATTTAAAAGGTTTTATAATAGATTTTTCTTCAAAATAGCAAAGAATATTTCTAAAGGTGCCTCAAGTTTCATTTCCAAAATTTATTAGGTTAATTGGGGGATTTTGAAATCGTATGCAAACAAAATAAGAAAAGCGTTCATATCAATTATCTAAAATTTACACCCCTCCAACTTTATAATCATTATATTTGAATACTATTTGTATTGATATATATTTTCGGTATTAGTCAGATATTTGTTTTTAGTTTGAGTGAAAAGAATAGAAAGTAAATAAGAGAAAAACTGTAATAAGTGTTATCATATATGCGGCTAACAGAACATGGTATAACCTAGCATATTTACTTAGAGGGGACCTTTGTTAAAGAGGCAACCTAATTAGAGATAGAATAGAATGAGAAATCGTTTCAAATTTTGACAGGGGAACCTTCAATTTTTTCATACCTAAGAGAGATCCAAGTTCTAATTTGTTTGTTGTTTTGTTTGCTTCCTCTGTAATAGGCGCAAATATTTCAATATCGCGCCTGGTTGATAAATAAATAAAAAAACACCTAAAAGGAAGACAAATATATAGAAGGGGGTAAGGAATACATTTTAAGAACTTCTGACTACAGACTTGTGTCAAAATGAAGCTAAGGTTTCATCTAGCGACAAATCTGCAAACTACCAAATTATCAGTCAACTTGCCATCACATAAGCTTTGGTAGATAAAAAAAATCCTTGACCTGAAGCCCTTTTTCTGTCCATAGACCTCGCTAGTCTAGGATGGTAGATTCAAACAGATCGCCTCTTTCCTATAATTTTCCTCATCTCTCTTCGTGTCGCAGATATCACTATAATAAAGATTGAGTTCAAATTTACATTTGTATGACTTTACATAACAATAAAGGTATCATGGAGCGAAATAATGAAAAAATTGAGGAATTTATTGGAAACCCCATCCTGGACTTAGTCTTAAAATATTCAGATGGGATTTCCTAGTTCACCAAAGCTGATGCGGTAGCAAGTTAACTGGTAGATTGCAGAGCTGGTCGCTAAATGAGGCTTCTGCGTCTTTTTTGACAGAAGATGTATTCGGTAAGTGTATATTTTTTCATATCTTTTTATCGTATATCTCTTTCTTTTATTATGCCATAAATGCAAAAAAATGGATAATAGTTCTGTTTTTTAAACTAAACTTTTTCTTTCTACTCTTCCATATGCCTTATGCCTTAACAGAACCGCTGCACGACTCAATAAAAGGAACAGTATTTATATAAAATATTGTAAATGTATTCAGATTCTTCAGCTATTCCTTTGGATGATGATATATAAGGATTTAATGAGGACTAATGTGTTCTGTAAGTGGTGCGGTTGCTCACCTTGCTGCTCGGCTGGAGATGGGGCTGTTGCTGTTGCTGCTGCATGAAGAGTTGCTGGGGGTTCTGGGCTCCTGCGGCCACCATCAGCTGGGCACACGCAGGGGTCTGATAGACGTAGGGATCTGGTAGAACCAGGAATATGGTAGATATAGAGATCTGATAGACGTAGGGATATGGTAGAACCAGGAATGTGATAGATATAGAGGTCTGATAGACGTAGGGACCTGGTAGAAGCAGGGGTATGGTAGATCTAGAGGTCTGAGATACGTAGGGATCTGGTAGAACCAGGAATATGTTAGATCTAGAGGTCTGATAGACGTAGGGATCTGGTAGAATCAGGAATATGGTAGATCTAGAGGTCTGATAGACATAGGGATCTGGTAGAATCAGGAATATGGTAGATATAGAGGTCTGATAGACGTAGGGATCTGGTAGAACCAGGGATATGGTAGATATAGAGGTCTGATAGACGTAGGGATTTGGTAGAACCAAGCGGACGGTATATTTAAATGTCTGATAGCCGTAGGGATCTGGTAGAACCAGGATAATGGTATATTTAAAGTTATGATAGGTACAGAGAGGGATCTCTTGGGATCAAGGATGGGATAAATTCAAAAGTGTGATAAACGAATGTCCTTGGAAAATCAAGAAATTTGATAAGCATTTGGGTGTCTTAGAAGCAGTGTATTTATAGACTCCGGAGGTCTGAAATACATGTCCATATTTGTGATGGATGCAGGTTCTGATAGATTCAAAGGTGTGATAAATGCAAATTTGTCATAGACATATGATCTGATTGACGCAGAAATTTCGATCTGTACCATGTGTTTGTAGCCCCAAGTGTCTGATAGACGTACTGATAAGATGAGTGCTCTAGTAGACTTAAGTGATACGCAATAATAACAGATCCAGATATATGATAAATGCGGTTAGCAAAATAAAAATGAATTAATCGAAAATACTTATTACTAGCATGGACATTTAGACATGGATTAGCGATGTGCTTGTGACATTTGAATACCTCTTATTTAGTGTGCATCTTAGAAATTGAGCAATAAATGATAGTTTACAAGGAAAACTCTTTTAGAGACGAAACCTATGTGAATTCCTCAACTTAATTTTGAAGCGATTTCTCTCAAAACAGTAGAAGAGAAATAAACAAAATTTGAATGGCCACAGAATGGGCGTTCTCAATGTTTTATCATCCAATTAAAATTCTGATATTGTCTTTTTTAGAAATTACACGGCATTTCACATTTGTTAACATTAAAAAAGAAGGTGTAATTAAAAAAAAAATTATGAATAGAAATATTAGAGTTTTTAAACATTAAGATGTTATTTGAATGTTTGGAAAAAGTTGATGTTCTAGAAAATTCAGAAAATTAATAGAACTATGAATATTTGAGATAATGTTCAAAAAAGTTTAGGATAAATCTGACACGAAGAGTTGAATCCCATTCATTGTCTTATAAATTTATCAGGAAAATTAAAGGAATACTAGAACAGTATGGATATTAGAAAGAAGGAATCATATATCGCCGCAACTCTTTTTATTATTATAGCGGTTAAGGAAGCTTTCGGGCCATTCAAATTTTGTTTATTTTTCATCTACTGCTTTGAGAAATCTCCTTCAAAAATTAAGTGGAGAAATACACATAGGTTTCGTCTCTAAAAGAGTTTTCCTTGTAAACTATCATTTATTGCTCAATTTATAATATGCACACTAAAAAAAAAAAAAAAAGTTGCGGCGATATATGATTCCTTCTTTCTAATTTGTCGAAATCCGCAAACCGTTTACCATGAGTATGGATATTCTTGTTATCATTTAAAAAAATGAAAAACTCGAATATTGATGGTAAAGGTCAATTATTTCAAAAATCATTTACATATCGTCATTTGTTTTCATACCTGAGAGGGATACAATGTAGAGAAGGGGGAAGGAATGCATTTTAAGAACTTCTGACTACAGACTTGTGTTAAAATGGAAACTAAAGTTTCATCTAGCGACAAATCTGCAAACTATCAAATTCATCAGTCAACTTGCCATCACATAAGCTTTGGTAGATTCAAAAAACCCTAAAAGGAGAACATTCAACATTTGGAGATGTACAAGTTGCACACTTGAACGCTAGGAGAGGAGGATCAAAATCAATATATTGACCATCAAACACATAATCTTTTCAAAAGCCCCCATTTCCTCGCTTTCCACTCCGAATTTAGCTTTGTTGGAACTTCTGCCGCCCTCCAGAATTAACTTTAAATAAGGGGAGACGCGGTGCCATTTATTTGAGCGTCCACATCAGAGAAAGTTAGGATTGATTTCAAGTTTGCTGCCTTCCTCTTCTTCATTTTTTCACTTCACTGATTCCTAAAGTATTCGTCCCCTGTCGGCCATACGTCTGACCAATATCGTGGATCATAAATAAGGATTCGTGTGCTTGCAAGGTTTGCCACATTGTGCATGTCATTTGGTGTTAATTTAATGGTCATCTTTTAGATATATTTTGAATAAGAAAATCTCTTTTAACACACACACAAATATATATATTGCCAAAAAATATATTAATTTTTGTGTGCATTAAAAAGTTATTTTTCTTATTCAAAATGTATCTAAAAATATTTAAAATTTTTCTTCTCGTTAATTGTCACCGTAGATAAAAACTGAGGCAAATGCAAACGATATCAATCAGTATTATCCATTTATGGTAGATATAAAATAAAACACTGAAAAGAGAAGGCTATTATATAACTAAATTGAGAAATAAAAAACGATAAAAATAGTTGTAGAGTTATTCATTGTATATTATAAACTGAACAAGATGCATTACCGCGCCATCTGTTATCGAAAATGTTAATTATTTGAAAGTCTGTGCTTCACTTCCATCAATAATTGACAATATGACCCAGAATAAGTATATTGCTACGGCGTTTTATGGTTTCCACAAGTCCATATCTCAGAAGAAGGCCAAGTGACACTCACTCCTCACTTTCTTACTGCTACTCTTTTTGTGTTGTTTTTTCTTGCTTCCCTCTTTCTCTTTCTTTTTTTTTCTGTTTATATTGTTGCTTCCTTTGTCTCACTGCTTTGTTCTTATGCATACCTCTGGTGAATCCTGTATAGGATCAGTGACCCTAAATAAAGGCTTTTTGTTGTTGTTTGTTGTAATTATTTGAAAGTGCGCATGTTTCTTTTTAAATAAAACATTTTCTACTGCCCTTACTGAAATGATAAAAAAGAATGGAAGGGCCTGGCTCATCATTGATGAACTCTTCCAGCGGTTTCCCCAGTTTAATCTACCATGCCACTCTAATATTGCATTTGGCTGATTTATTATATATCCGGTGCTGAAGATGAACTCTTGGAAATGGTATTTTAAGTAAACATTTGACATATGCTTAAAGACAGTATCCATACATGTAAATACAGTTATATACGAGCATTTCTCTTCCCTTAATGCACATTGTTTCATTTATATCTAAAATAACTCACTCTCTTTATTAATTGTTGGTCCACAAGTTCATATAAATATCCACTGTAGTTGAAGCCGGCGTTAAATCTAAATTAAAAATAACTGTAAATACCCGATGTATTTGATTTTTTTAAACTCAAGTCCTATTGGAGATTTATAGTAGAGTTTTCCCTTGATTTCGTGCCTGAAAGCTTTAGATTTATGAAATAAAAATGTTTTTGAATAAGAAACTTTTCCCGGAAGCCTGATATTTACACTTTGATATTGAATCAAGGGATTATTCTATTAAATTATAAAGAGTTTCGAGGGTCGGTGGAAGGATGGTCTAAACCGTTGGTTTACGTCCGCAACGACCCGGGTTAGATTCCCCCATTGGACACTTTTTCTGATAAAAAAAAAAAAAAATCCTCCAATGGCCCCCGTATCTTGCAAAAGTCCAAACCCACCAGCGAGTGCAAGTAACCAAACGGGGTTCTGGTACATTTGGAAGTGCAAAATCGAACTGTTTTTCACATGTGTAGACATGTGGTGCACTTACAGTAAAAAAAGCAGTCGCTAACTACCCACCATGATTATCATGGCCTGTACCACGTGTACTAGGGATAAGCAAAATTTATATATATATAAATAGTTTCATTAGATGTTTATTAAAGGGACTGAGAGATTGTTCTCTATAAAGAATTGCTCGTTCTAAAAAGACTGTTGATATCGAGAGATACTCTGCTATATAGAAATGTGACATACCTTCATGCTAAGCAGTCGAAATATTACTCATTCTCATTACCAAGGTACAGTACTTAGAGTACTCTATTGAGATAGGTGAAGAAATGTATTTTCAACTATCTCATCAATAAGGCTATTTCAGAAACAATAACGGAAAGAACTGAAAGACAAAGGAGAACTTAACTGAAGAGTTTTACTCCCATTCTACGTTATCAAATTACGAAACTATTTTAGACGCGTAATATTCTTTTTAAAATAAAACAATTTCTACTGCCCTTACTGCAATGGAAACATTAAAGGGAGGGTCTGGCTCATCAGTGGTGAACCCTCCCAGCGGTTTCGCCAGTTTAATCTACCATACCGCTGTTATATTGCATTTTTGGAACTTCCTTTTATAGTGTTACTGATGCTTGACTCTTCGAATGGGTATTTTAGATGAATTATGGACATAAGCTTTTAGGACAGCAAAATTACATATAATTATAAATAAATTATTCTACGTTATCGGCATTATTGCATTTCTCTTTTTGGACTTCAAGATGAAAATCGATATATTTCTCAATTTGAAATATTTTATTTATACACATTTTTCAAACAGGTATTCAAAATCCTATTTGGATATATTTAATTCAGTTGCATGTTAATACGAAGGATAAGTGTGAGCGAGGGACCTAGCCTTGGTGTGGTCATTTTTTTTCCTGGGGAGACATGTCGCGCATTGACCAGATGGGTCACGCACATGGCTGTCTTTATGGCAACTCTGCCTTCTTGGCATCACTATGTGGTTCTCACCTGGGATATGATATTGTAGAAAAATCATTTTATAATAATTTGAGCCCTTTTATTTTTTTACACAATTATTACTAGAGTTGAGGGGTAGATATAATAAAACCCTCTAATGAGAGACTTTCGTCCAAATGGATCAATTTTATGAAGCAACTTGGCATGAGATATAATCCAACCTCCAATGAGAGACAAGGAGTATCCAGTATTCTTTGAGGTCTCTTATGGCCGATTCTTTTAGCATTACCTTTAAAAACACCTTACAAATAATTCTTTCTCACGTATGGCTGTCTCTCTAACGATCTTTAATACATATGTATTTCTAATGAGGTAGCGATTTGTACTGTTTATTATTTACACTCGTGGACAAGACTTAAGGAATTGAAGAGTCTTTAATATTGCCGGTCTTCTGTTTGAAGAGGACAGAGGCAATTTTGTTCACACTTGGTTATCTCGTGTGTCTTCAATAAAGGTCACTGTGTATCAAATATCCTTCAGAATTATTATCTGAATCCCGATATACATGGTAAAAGGTACAATTTCCTTAAGTTTTGTCCATGAGTGTATATAATACTATGTGACCTCTCTTTTAATTTATATATAGCTTATATTATAAAAAGGTAGAATAACAAAGTATGACAGTGAAATGCGGTTAATTCGTACTCTTGCTAATTCTCTCTGGTATTTAAATTGGCATCGATAGCTATCTCTGAATCATAGTTTCTGGTAATTGGAATTATTGATCAGTACCGAGAGTCAATTCCAATTAACTAGTCTCTACTGTATGTCTTGGAAAATTTGCCGGAAGAAAATTGATACGATGGAAGTCTTGCCTCGGGATAATACTAAACAGTAGCAAACATCTGCTAATTGGGACCTCGATACTAATTATCCCGAAAAGCGATTTATCGATTATACGAATTAACCAGCTTGTACTCTAGAATGGTTACCTCTTCCGTCAAAATAAACACAGAAACTACACACCATGTATTGACCACCTCTATCAACTAGTGGTCGGTTACACAGCACCAACTTTGCCCTAGATGTCGGACAGCTTTTGTGTCTATTTTGACTGGAGAAGTAGATTTTATTTTTTTATACCATTTCCCCCCCGTATAATTTCCATTTGCATATCGGCAATAGAATTAGCCTAGCAACTCTACCAGCTAAGCTTCTTTTTTAAAAAGCATGAAGATTTCGTTATTCCTCCGTGGGCATCATGAAATCAATCAAAGCCTGCTATGGACTAACAAGAGCTGAAACCATGGTCTCCCGGTGGACGTGTTTAATTTGCCAAAGCCGGTGTAGTGGCTTTATATGTTCCAAGATACATTTTTATATATTGCGAACAATTTTATAGTTTTGATTTAGTACAGTTTTGACTCAACGTCCAGTAAAGATATTCAAGACGGTGACTATGCTTCTCGAGTGCATACTGTTGTCAATGTCTTTACAGCAAGAACATGGTGTTGCTTCAGTACAGTTTTGACTCAACGTCCAGTAAAGATATTCAAGACGGTGACTATGCTTCTCGAGTGCATACTGTTGTCAATGTCTTTACAACAAGAACATGGTGTTACTTCAGTACAGTTTTGATTTAACGTCCAGTAAAGATATTCAAGATGGTGACTATGCTTCTCGAGTGCATACTGTTGTCAATGTCTTTACAGCAAGAACATGGTGTTACTTCAGTACAGTTTTGATTTAACGTCCAGTAAAGATATTCAAGACGGTGACTATGCTTCTCGAGTGCATACTGTGGTCAATGTCTTTACAGCAAGAACATGGTGTTATTTCAGTACAGTTTGGATTCAACGTCCAGTAAAGATATTCAAGACGGTGACTATGCTTCTCGAGTGCATACTGTTGTCAATGTCTTTACAGCAAGAACATGGTGTTACTTCAGTACAGTTTTGATTCAACGTCCAGTAAAGATATTCGAGACGGTGACTATGCTTCTCGAGTGCATACTGTTGTCAATGTCTTTACAGCAAGAACATGGTGTTACTTTAGTACAGTTTTGATTCAACGTCCAGTAAAGATATTCAAGACGGTGACTATGCTTCTCGAGTGCATACTGTTGTCAATGTGAACTAGAAGATAGAGATGTATCTTTTTCCACTATTTTAAATTCGGCTGAACATTGAATATAATCAAGACATTAAAATGTATGGACTTCAAGGACACGCTAGAATTTGTTATCCGAGGATATCCTGTTAACAATAATTTATATATAGAATTGACTCAGGGTTATTTTACTTCTGTTGATAAAATATTCTAAGCTCTAACATTTCTGTTCTTCGAAGATATTCTCTTTGGAAATGTAACAATTTGCCTTCAATATTCCGACATATATATGTATAAAAAGAGGATCCTCTCCCTTTAATTGTGCACCAGAACAATGGCACTGTGCCTCACCTTAGTAAAATTTTACTTGTGATTATAAAGAATGAGCCACAAGATCAAGATCATCTAACGATATTTTTTGAGCTAAGACATTTGAAAACTAACACAGCTGAAGAAGTACCGTATCACCTTCTTGACATATTTTAAACATTTGGTGACCTAGCTATCTTGCAACCAGATAATGGTTGAGAATTCTGTAATCAAGTCATATCCGAACTATCCATTATATGGAAAGATATTAAGGTAGTTCTTAGAAAACCTTATCATAGCCAAACACAGGGTTCAATTAAAAGGACCAATCAGAATATAAAGAATATATGGACTGCACGGATGAATGATAACGGGCAGATGGTTTGTTAACTTTTATTTCAATATCATTATTCAATTATACTTCAATATCATTCAAGTATTATATTTCGATAAGAGTTTGTGAATTGCAAAGCAAAGTTACTTTCCTTTGATAAGGTTTATCAAATCGTCGCTGAGAGAAGCAGCTATAGCCAATTCGAGAAGTTTGAGGTTATGCATTCTATCATTACAGAAAAAAGTGTTCCGTCTCTAAATGCAGTTGTAGGGGCAAAAGAAAAGATTGCATGAAGTTAAGCCTATCATAAGTTTATTATTTTATTTTAAAAAATAATTTATAATGTACTGTGTGTGTGTTCGTTTCAAGTCCAACAGTTTATTTACATATATTGCTACAAAAGCATTATCCTATATTGTAAATATAATATTTTCTCAATAATGAAGTATGATTTGAAACGTAACACAGAATATATCAACAGCCACCATTGTGAAGGTCGACATTAGAAGTGAGAAGTAAGATTTTCGGCAAATATTTAGGATATCTACCAAGGCGACATTTGACCAGAGAAAGTCAACACATTCCTTTTTCGGTCTTTCACACACGATGACAAATATATATAAGAAACGGATGCCTCAGCGTCATTTTTATATATGCTGTTGAGATAATAAATTCTGAAAAATTCCTGTTCTCCAAGAAAATTCTGTGAGATATATTTTTGAAACTGAAAACTATAAATGTCTGAACACTTTCAGTATTCAGTTCTTTTGTCTGATGATGGTAACCACGTTGTTATTCAAACCTCACACACTATTTATTTACATAGATTTTATCTTATTACTATTTGTTTATGAGCAGTAAAATTTCTGTTCTTCAAGAATATTCTATTATCTATCTTCTTGGGACTGAAACCCATGGATATCTAAGCGCCATTTTAAATCAAAACGGAGGCATTTCTGCTATACAAGAGAATAATATATTATCTATCTCCTTGGGAATGGAACCTATGGACATCTGAGCGCCATTTTTACATTAAAGCGAGGCATTTCTATTCTACAAGACTATTGTCTATCTCGTTGGGACTGAAACCTATGGACATCTATATTACATCAAAACAGAGCCATTTCTGCTCTTGAAGGATCCATCAAATGACCATCCAGCAGCAGCGTTGGGTGGACAAATCTAGATAAATACGGCGGAGGTCCGGCAGTATTCAATCTCCCCCCCGGATGACTCATTCCCCTGGGCACGGCTTTAAAATGCCGCTGCTCGTTATGGACTTGCGCTCCCCGGTCGATACCCGCGGGGGAGCTGCCCCTAGACTGGGAACCTTCGTTTTTATATATACAACAAATTATTTTACTTTCTCGTCAACTTAGCATAAATTCTTTTTTATTTTACAACACCCCTAGACTTAAGAATCATTTGAAGATCTTTAGATGGTATATGGATTATTACTGAAGCACATTTTATTATGAGAACGAAATATATTTGACGAAAAAAAAAAAATAGATGCCCACTTTGAATCTAAAAAAATACACATTATTGTAATTTAAAGTGGAAAAAGAGAAAATTACTAAAATTTTCACCAATATGGCGCTTGAAATTTAATGAAATTTTGTAGAATGTTTTTCTCTCTACGATTTTTTATATTTATAGTATTTAGTATAGTTTAATATAGCAATCGGAACGTTTACTTTAAATACGTTATAACTACAGTTTTTAAAATTATATAGACTTCATAAATGATCTAGATGTTCGAATGCTTTTTAGATTTTCAAACTATTTTGTTAGATTGATTGAAGATATTTGGTGTCGTCCTCTCCCAATCTTAGAGAATAATGTAGATGAGATATTCTCCAATACTATATTAAAGGAGAAAATAAATTTTAAACTAATCTCTTTCTCTTTTCGGACTCGTGTCTTTAAATACTTTAAGCAGACACACTACCATCCTATAAAAGATAGAAGGAGAGAGATATGGGTTTAAAATATAATAAAAAAGTTTGAAAAAAATTTTACATTTTAGTAATAGATTAAAAAACTATTTTACACATTTTAGTGCACTAAAAAGGAAAAAATAATATTTCAGATACCGCCATTGAACAATTCGATCTATAAGAATTAAAATAAAACCAGCGGAGGAGAATGATCAAGAATTTCGAACTTGATTTAATTTGAAACAACTGATTATCAAGTTTTTATGTTTCACTAAATATTTTACCTCTTCCCTCAATATAAGATGATCCTTCCCCGCCGCTTTTATTTTCTCTCATTTAGATATAATTGTTCAACTGCGGAATGTGAAATATTTATTCTCTTTAGTTCATTTTTAAATAAAATCTTCTCAAACAATTTTGTTTTAATTAAATATTTATTTGATTTTTAATATTTCATAAAGTTACACATATTTATTTTTTCAAATATTATTATATTTATGTATATGAAATTAAAATTAGTCCATTGCCGACTACACCGACCACCCACTAGTCTGAAATTTTGTCAATTTGCTATGTCATCAGGGGTTTGACCAAGTGTACCAAATTTGAGACTTCTAAGTGCGTGTGCTCTGTAAGTATATTAAACATTGATTACAAGATTTGTGGACAGACAGACACGGAAGCAAGTTAAAAAAAATATTTTTCAAATAAAAAGGACAGTTCTCCATGTTTAAAATGTATTTTATTGATATTCTTCTTAATTGTATAACAAATCTATTTCGATTTGTGTAACGATTTGTTCTGCTTAAAAAGTTAAGTATAAAATAACACTTGTGTGTCAAATGACAAGTAAGTCATTCCCATTTTATACTTCAACACTTTCATATTTTGTTCTTAAATATATTTGTATTTGAAAATTATATAATAAGAGGAGTCTATGTTCAATAATAAATGCAATCTAACTCTGAGTAAATCTAGCAGATTGGGATCAATCAATTCGCCACAATGTATCAGTTTTTGACAAATCCGTAATAAAAACAGGGTTTCTGAATGTAGTCCATATCAATACAGTACTTTCTGGTATTCTACTGGAGGAAGAAGAGTTATGAAAGCTGTCGAAAGTTTTGAAAGATGTTGTAACTGCCGAAGTGGTAAGGCAGATTTCGGACCAGAATACATTGCAATTTTGCAGAAGGAGGATTTTCTGGTACGGAAATGGAATACCTCCCCCAATTTAAAATTGTTTTAATGTATTTTTTAACAGGAAAAATTTCATTTTTGCATAAAGAATATTATCCTTCGTCGAATTTGCAATATCTATCTAGAAATATGGTAACTGTTAGCCAGATTTAGCTGGCTTATATAAGATCGGGCACCTGATAACTTGAGAGTTTTGAATGGCTCTTTCATAAGATGGCGTTTCTTTTTTTAGGAATAAAAACTTGGTGGCAGTCACTTTGTTCTTTAAAACCTGGTGTACCTAGGTGTTTGGAATTCAGATGGAAGTAGGACTCAATAGTTTTATAAGAATAGGAAGTCCGATATGTAAGTTTATTTTAACCACTGCTATATAAACAAATATGTATAATGTAGGAAGAATGGTCGCATTAGAGAGGTAATCTCAACCTAAACGGTTCAATCGATATGAAGACGGAACTTTTATTTACTACTGCCTCTAAAATTCAGCAATATTTGACTCAACCTGTGATGACATTTTACCGCCATGATATAGATTATGTTTGAAAGAGTCGCTGTCATTAGTTCGATTCCGGAATATTCAAAATATTAACTCGATAACATATCTTGGGATCTAGAAATTATTATGGGAATACTACATTTATGAATTACTATCACTGCTACTGCTACAGAGAGAAGCTTATATTTATAAACAATATAAGTTGGTCAAACATTCATTCGGACAGAACCCGAGACCATTTGTCTCTCCTTCTCTAAGCTGTAAATTCCAGGAACTGGGTTCAAAACCCGAAACTGTTCAAACTGCATATTAGTGTGTTACTTCCGTCGAAGGGGTGATAATCCGAAAGCTTGTGATATAAAAACTGTACAATAAACTTAGCCCTGAATGCTTTATTGAATTTATAAAAAATAATAACTGGTTTCAATGCCCTTTTTTATACCTGCACATACTCGTCCAACTTGCGAATACAAGTATCCAAACGGTAAGTGTAAAAGTCGAACTACTTCTACAAGTTTCAGAAGGGTTGCGCACTGGCGTGTAGGCTTGCATCTCACATGTCTACTTAGCAAAATTCATATAAGTGTGATACATAGAATAATAATAAGTGATAAATTTATTTCCACGACGAAGATTTGATTGTTCAACTTATTATTGGTAAATTTAAAGAAGTATAATTTCAGTAGCGAAGTATCAAAAAAAGGAGAGAGAGCTCACCATTGCCATTTCCATGTTGCTTTGGTTACTTTGAACAAAAGGACAGGTGGGATGGACGAGATTTGAATACTGGGTTTTGTTACAGCAGCATACCTCTACAACACCTGCGGTGAGCTGGTTGGTTGTAGCTGCTCGCTCCTCACACGTTGTGGTTCGTACAGTATCGTGAACAACCAATCAGACTGCACAGCATGCTTCTTTGTACTGGTTAAAGTACTACAGGGGGAATCACCCGCTTTTTTGGCAGCCTATAATAAGTCTTTATCTAAGACAGGGGTAATTTGAGCCAACGTTTACGTATTACTCTGTAAAACCATGTTAAACGGATTCTGATTAAATAAAAGAACTTATATATGGTCATACCCACATGGTTCCATGGTACCTATTACATATGCATGAAACTGTGTTAAGAGAAAACCTGTGCTCTGTCACGTTCTCTCTGAAACTGAGTTTCCGCGTAAGCCAACTTAACTGATCCTGCCTTAAGAAAAAGGCATTTTGGAATATAGGCATTATGCCCACATATTTCCATGGTAACCTTATACATGAACCTGTGTAAAGAGACAACTTGTGCCGTCAAGTCATGTTTTGTCGATCCCTGCGCATGCAGTTTAAGTCAGATAAACTGACACCCTGTCTAAAGAAAAAAAAAAAACTCATTATATGTGTCTAAATCCACTTATTTCAATGATAACCTAGTACATGTGCATAAACTTGTGCTAAAAGGTTACCTGTGCTATTCAGTCATGTTCTCTCGGCCCCTGAATGACCGCTAAAGCCAACTTAACGAACCCGGTCTTGAGACTATTGTGACTATATTTAAATATTTCAACGGTAGCCTAGTGCTTAAGATGTGCCGTCATGTTTAATCAATTCATGAATAGCAATAAATACTTATAATAACTATTATACATAAAAACTATAATAATACTAACAACAAATAATAACTACCATTGCAAAATTAGAGAGGAGTGGACTTCAGGAATTGGTTTAACCATGGAGATAAGCACCACCACCATAGCAATATAATCAACCTGATATAACAACGTTTTTATTAATTTATGCCTAACTGACCTTGTCCTTATTGTTTGCGGAAGAGCATTCCTCGATACAAATATTTATATGTAATTCTACTGTACTAAAAGCTTATGTACATAGTTTGCTTGAATGCCATTTCTGAGATTCCACCCTTCACAGTGTAGCATATATAAGAATGATCCAATACAGTATTAGAGCTCTAAGAATCGGTCTGGTAGATTAGATTGGCGAAACCTCCGAGAGGATTCACCATTGATGAGCCAACAAGCCCTTCCAATATTTTTTCATCGCAATAAGGATAGTAGAAGTTTAATTTTTCGTAAAAGAAATATTTGTGTCTTAATTTTTTCATTTTTTCATATATAGATGGCGCGATGTATTGCTTTATATTAATACCAACGTTTACAAACGCTGAGATTGGAAGCTGGTTTTTATTTATTTATTTTACGCTCAATTTTTCAGTTATTACTATAGTAAAATGGAATATTGGAAAATTCTGATCAACCCGTGGTGTGTGAACCTACCGGGCTAATATTACAGTACCAATTTTTGTTTATATATATATCTCTCTCTCCCCAAATACTGTCTGCACAAATCACCTTTATAATCTCAACACATATTAGTATTAAATATTACTAAAGTAACTAATATATAATATTTAAGATAATTTACACTTTTATATTTTAGTTAGATATAATTATGTAATTCTCGTAGCTATTAATTTTTATTCTCTTTTAGTGCGTTTATATTAAATTTTAATAAACCTTCTAAATTATTTTAACACTCTTTATTCCGAAAAAATATCTCCGTAAATTCTTATTTTTCCTATTTATTTATTATGTAATTTAATAGCATTTATTTAAAATTTAATAAAGGGAAAGGAAAAACACAGAGCTTGTGCTTTTACTTTAATATTTCAGTATAACTTTGCCTTTAATAATATAACAAAAAGTCCATTTTTTCTCTTCCCCAACGCCATTGTATAAATATAATCCCGAATAGTTCGTGAATTTCTTAGAGCTTTTCATAAATGGAAACTTGTATTTTCACAACAAAATCGATAAGATTATTTATTTTCCCCCCTTCTTCCTTTTATATTTGTTTCCATTTTTTAAATTTAAATTTAAAGTTTGAGTATATCTCCACTGTGGGTGTGTGTGTTGAACCTGGATTGCTTCTTGAGAAATTGAACTCTGTGGAAGCTTTTTTGGATAGATTTAAAAAAAAGTTTATTTTGACCATTTTTCAGTTATTTATGATAGGTTTTTAGGTATGGAATCTTTTCACATATCCTTAAGTCAATTCACGGAAATTTTATTTTGTTGTAAAAATGTTTAAATTGAATTTATTATAAACATATTTTTGTATATTCAATAGAACCTCCCTCCCATGATAGTCCATAATGAACATGGATACTAAAGGTCTCTCCTGGAAGTAGTGTCTCATAGGTTAGGTCATTTTTGATTTTACAGGATTGCACAAAGATGCTTGTACAAAGATGGTCGATCAATAGAGAGGTCGCTTATAAGACGAATGAAGGAGAAGTCTTTACATAAGACTTGGTCCATTCTTCTCTCTGTTTCCTATAATTGGGCAAACGTTTTTTACCTTACAGGTGATGATAAAAAGAATAATTGTTCACAAATGTAAAATTTAACGATGATATACATTATATAAAATTTACAATGTCCAAATAAATGCATTAAAACATTTGCTTATCATTCCAGTATAGAACGTATCATTGATGATAAAGAATATGCCACAAGACCAGATATTGAAAATTTAGACACAAGTCAGCCTGTATACCATAGTTTCGTGATAAAGCCCTTATCAGTACAGGGGTGGTTTCGATTTGACAACATCCTACGAGAGAAGTTTGGCCAAATAGGTGTTTTAGCTGGTGAAGTAATGGAATTGATCTTAGAACAATATATCTTATAAATTTGCAGGAGAGAAAGATATTTTATCTTTACAAACAGGGCACTTTCCCTTTTAAAATTACATCAAACACAATTAGTGTTGATTATCATCCCAGTACAGAACGTACCGTTGGCGAATTTGCCAAAGCTAGTGTGATGGTACTTTATCACCAACAGCAAGCACATTCTATATTGGGGTGATTAGCAAAAAACATTGTTTTGATTTATTCTTTAAACGGGAGAGAGATGCCCTATTTAGACATTAATATTTCATATATTTCATATTTATATATTTCATATATAAATAAAATCAAAATGAACCTAAAACTCTAGGATATTCGGCCGATCTCAGTGAGCAGAACTTTCTTCAAACAGGCCTCCATATTGATTTCTTCTTATTTCGATGTTTATTGAATTAAAACGTCCCCCTCCCCCCAGGTGGGGAGTTAGCTAGATCTCTCCCTTGTCCCCTGGAATTACTTTTTTTTTAAATAGAGAAATGTTGCCAAAGAAAAATTACGCTATGACGCTTCCCGTTTACAGTAGAACCTCGATGAGAGGAGACTCTCGCTAAAGGACACTTCTCTATAAAAGACAAATTTAATCGCAAATGGATCATTTTTATTAATAAGTTGCTCTATGGAAAGAGGGACAACTGCATTATCGATTCTTATTACTAAAAAATCATAACATATATATTATATACAATGTGCATGTACTAAAATGATCGAATGGATCTATTTATTCTGTATTATATTATAAATTCCTCTCTCTCTCTACACATTCAAAGATTAAATCAAGTTTAATTTTGATATATATGTGCCCCCCGTTCGCGAAGCGTTGCTCTTTTTAACACTAGACCTCGAATCCCTCTCTCTCTATGCTCTATATGCTATGTCTTCTATACAATATAGGATTTAAAACACACAAGAATATGAATTCATTAAAACCATTTTTATATAAAATATAAAAATAGTATTTAGTTCAATATATCTGTGTTGTAATTCCAGGTTGTGATATAGTGGGCATTTGTTATCTATTGATATCAGTTTGGTTAGTTTAATCTAGCTGTGTTGTAATTCCAGGTTGTGATATGGTGGGCATTTGCTATCTATTGATATCAGTTTGGTTAGTTTAATCTATCTGTGTTGTAATTCCAGGTTGTGTGATATGGTAGGCATTTCTACTTGACGTTATCTAGAGATATATCAGTTTAGTTAGTTTACTCCCTACCTATATTCCGCAATGTCCGCAGTGAGCACATTTACTGTGTACAATGAGATAAACTACTGCCCCCAGTACCTGGTTGAGGGAGAGGTGGTTGGCAGCGGCGGCCGCAGCGGCGGCAGCCAGGGCCGCAGAACCAGCAGCCAGGGACGACCCATTGGGCAGCTTGCCTCCTGGATGTTCCATGGGAGGTTCATCATCCATGGCCTGGACACATTGAGCTAGAAATTAGGTCCGTCACTTCTTAGTAACACGCTATGGAATGTGTAAACGGCCTTCCTGCCATAGTCATTCGTTAGAAATAAACATAGAACTCATCAGAAGCCTCTATCCATACTATAGTTAAAATCTAGCAACAACAATAAATCATTCAGTTGTTGTTGTTATTGTTGTCGTGTCCAATGAAGAGCTTCAGATGTCTCCATACATCTCTATCACAGCAGTCGCAATATCCTCTATCTTGGATGTGTGAAGCTGCTGTTCTGGGTCCATGTCAATTTTCTGCAAGGCTGCGGCCAAAACCATTCAGTGCAGACTATATAAACAGTATCAATACAGAGTAGTTGTAGTGATATGGTGGATTGAATTGGTGAAATCGCTAAAAAGTTCCGCTACTATTGCTTTCCTAAATATTTATCATATTCGGTTCACCAATTGTAGAACGTATTTCAAACAAAGAACTAGTGTGGAATAACTCTATCCCCGTAACAAATAACTCTATCTTCTATAATCTCAGGATATTTTATGATTGGACCTTCCACAGCAAGACCTACGCTATAACTAATCCCAAATACCAATTCTACTTCTTTACAGCATCAATTATTTTCACAAAAGAGTGTACGTGTTTTAAATTATACATAGCACATATTTTAGGTAATAATTTAACTTTTAACAATTCTATTATAAATATATTATAAACCACAATCTCATCATAAAACGAATGCAATTATCCAGGCATACTTTAAGAAATAGTACAAATGTGAAATTGAATGTGTGTTGTACTGGGGTACTTTTTCTTAATCTTACTGAATCTCAACAAAAATTTATAATTTTTGTATATTTTAGAGAGATACGGATGGTGACTTCTTTTAGATATATCCAGCGTAAAACTGCGCCTCTCATTATTTAAATATCTCAAACCTATTGTTGATCTAAAAAAAAAACATATTCAACAAAGGTATATAATTTATAAGAGCAACAAACAGGTCTAGAAGGCTTTACAAATCTTTCTATTTCTTAAGTCTGCGATTGACTTTGCGCGCCATCTTTACTTAAAATTATAAATTATTAATTGCGTGAACGTTTCTTTTTAAAATAAAACATTTTGTATATAAATAGTTTAAATTCCTATATTTTCAGTGAATAAATACTAGATATGAAATTTAGATAAAAGAAAGATATACACTTTACTCTCTTTTGACAAATTTGAAAATTAGATTGGAGGATAAAAGAAAATTCTCAAGATCAAACAAAATATATTCTTTAGAAGATCGACTCGAGAGCTAGAAGAGAACGGAAAAGAGGAGAGAAAAACAGAAATAAATAAAAAAGAGATGAGAAATAGACAAATCATCCAAAAAAAAGGGAAACCGGGGCAACAATTTATGAAGTGACATCTCCCAAGATGGGGGAAAAAGGATAGATGATGAATAAAAGATTATTATATAGAATCCCTTCAAACAATTTAAACCCTTTTTATGCATCTAATAAAGTTGTAATGGCATTTCTACCACCATTTCACCATCACTCGTATCAAAAAGCGGGAAGCTATCATCGAGCGCTGTAAAAAAGTAGTTCGTCTGTTTAATGATTGCAGAAGAACTCTCCATAAACGCCATTTTGAATCCGAAACCTTTAGTTAACTTTCGATATTCTTTTATTGCTACGTAACGGTTTAAAATTTGTTTTATTATTATCTTTTCTTTTAGTATTTATATATTCTATAATATTTTAAAGCATTTTTAAAATACATTGATTATTATTGGAAAAGTAGTTTTATTAGTTAGTATAGTTGAAATAGAATTATTATAAGTTACTGTGTTAAGTAAATAATATGTTTAAAATGCTAATATCAAAGGATTTAAATTGGTATAAAGCTTGAATCTATACAATTAATATATATTAAAATTGTACGCGTGTGAGATTGAGGTAACATAAGACCTTGTCAAATCTGATGTTATGAGCAATACTACTACTGAAATATACATCAGACACATGGTTAATTTATAGTTAATTTAAATAATTTTGTGATTTTATACTCTTGATTCTCATATTCTATGGATTTCACATTGAGCCATATTCATAACGTAATCTATATTTGTACTTAAATGTGAATAAAATATAATCGCCTTTCTCTAAATATATAGATTTCAATTAGACTGTTTGAAAAATAGATGCTTCAATTATAATTTGGTATTCCCCGAGTAGAAATACAGTTACAGAACAAGATAAGAAAGATTATTATAATATGCTGCTATATAGTTCCTTAGCATATGATTTATTGATTTGTCTTTGAATGTGGCGGAGATTTTGACGGCTCAGGTTTGCTAACCAGAATATCAAAAGGTGTTGCTGGTGAATCATATATAACATTGCTTATACTCCGATATGTGGAATCTACCTGATTATATGGGAAGAAACAAGTTATACATTATCTACATATCTCTCCCCTTAATATGAAAGTATACGCCATTAAAGGAATGAGTTTCTTTTGAGATTTTATTAATCATTTCTAGCTTTTTCGGGGTTAAAAGGCCATCTATAAGGGCACCCCCCCCCTCGCAAACATAAAATAATTAGACAAACACAATTATATATCTATTTGTTATCTCTCCCTATTTATCTATATGTACTTTTATGAGAATAAAATTATATGATGAAGAGGTTTAACGAACTATGAAGATGTAAAAAAGAATAATTGAAATTGCTTAGTGAACTAATTAAATATATATATATATATATGAAAAAATAGTACAAATGTGATATTGTACTGGGATAAGGTGCATAAATTAAGAAAAAGGCATCTCCTTATCGTGCAACTGAAAGTTGCTGATGGCTTGCGCCATCTATCGGAATAAATATCAACTATTCTCGTTGGTGGTTAGCTTTTCTTGATTAATCAAGAATGGGTATTTGGCCAATTCTGGAATAATTAAAAATCATCGAGAATAGTTGATATTTATTCCGATAGATGGCGCAAGCCATCAGCAACTTTCAGTTGCACACGATAAGGAGATGCCTTTTTCTTAATATATATATAACATATAAAGTTGTGGAAGGATGGTATTCAGGTACCAAAAGAGGCTTCTATCCCATTAAATGTGCATTAAAACTATGTATTTTGTCATAACCCCAGTGAAAAAAATTAAAGGTTTGGGAAACTTCAGACAAAAGAAGCTAAACTGTATACCATTGTTTCGGGTAACGGTCCTCATCAGAACAACGTCGGCTTTTGTCTAAATTTACCAAAATTGGTATTGAGGTTCATTCCTTATCACCATCATTATGTTTTGTACTGGCGTGATAAACCAGATACATTGTTTTAATGTATTTTTACAGATAAATGTGCCACTTTTGATCCACCTTACTGCATTTTTATGTTATATACATATTTTTGTATTTATATATGTGTGTGAGTACACATATATATAAAAATGGTAAAAGAGCCACACACAAATATTTATTTATTTTTATAAAACGTAAAAAAAAACTTTTTTTTTTTCTGAGGAGACTTCTTAACATCTAGCTATCATGTCGGGTGTAATGACACAGGAACTACATTTTTATAATATGCGCCTTTATATATATGGGACGTGGTGTCGCTGGAGACCCGCTGGCGATTCTCCACCAAACTCTGCAGCGGTGGCAGAGGCGCTATATTCATTGTATATATACCACTTCTGACAGTTTTTAATCTATCCTTTCCCAGCACACTTGTTGAACTATTCCCGTTTTGTGGGTTCGATTCCCGCCCCTGGACACTTTTATTGTTCCGTTCGCCATTACTCTTCATATTTTCACCCTTTCATACGTCATCCAATCATATATAGACCATCACTCTTCATATTTTCACCTTTTCATACGTCATCCAAAAAAGTTAGAAATAGTAGATATTTCTCTTTGAAATAAATATTGATTTATCACAGAAAAGAAACTTATGCGGTGCAACTTTAAGTATTATTTTATAATCATACGCCGCAGTCCTTTATAAAATATTCCCGTTTTATTCAATATTATTATCTAATCAACACTTGTATTTCTTTTATCTTCCCTGGATTGGGGAGTCTAGCCTTTTTTGAACAACCTTGGTGGCGTGCAGCACCTTGGTACTTTGCTATAGTGCATTACGGCTTGTCTGATTGCTACATTCATTTGTGGGCTCGAAAATAATACACTTTGGTTAGTAGCCCGTAAAGCCATATTCTCTCTCTATAGTGTTAAGTATAATTATATATTGGTATGCCCCGTTTTATTCTCCCTCTGATCGGCTATTCACTGTCACGTGACCTCAATCAGCAAATCAGCGTGCAGTGTTTCTTTAGCTCAGAGGTTGCATTAAGAAAGAGAGAGATATTTATAACCGAGGTTCCTGGAGCGCAGAACGCCAGATACCTGGGAAGAGCAAAGGAATTATTAAAATAATGCAAAATGTTTCTGGAGATGACTTTCTTATCATTTTATTAATGCATTCTCAAAGAGAGCCTTCGAGCACTTCGAGCATTTCCGCCCTTCTACAGGAGTACAAAAACGAATATTAATAAACGTTCTTTTTATACTTCTAGAAAAAGGCATAAATATTACCGAAAGCTTGAGGATGCATTAAATAAATCGATAAGAAATTTATCTCCAGAAAATCTGTTGCATTATTTTAATAATATCCAGAAGATTGACATCTATTGTGTAAAATAATTCTATATAAATATGGTATAATGAGTTCGATTCTAGGAAGTTCTTTCTTTCAATGAATATATTTTTCAATAAAAAGAAAATTCACCTTTATAATAAAAAATATGTAAAATCCATGAGGCATCAATCGACAGTATTTGCAACCTAATAGAATCAGGTCGGTGACAATATCCTTCCGGTTGAATTTCCATCAAAATTATTTTGTCGTTCTAATTGTTCTTTTAAAAACATATTCACATATTTCAGAGTAGTATCTATGCATTTTTTTCAAATGATCATTTTACCACGATACTAATTATTACAGATAACTTCATTAAATTAACTTCCATCATTGCTTAACATACTGTAAATAACTACATTTCGATTTCTTCTATCTGCTTATGTTGTTGCTTATTTGTTTAATGTATATGTTTATTCAATGCTCCTTTTCTTAATTGTTTATTTTCTTCTTGGCAATTCTGTTACCTACTCTAGTACAATATGAATTATTGTAAATAGTTTCACGCGCAATTATCCAGATCGGATATAGCGTGTCTTATTTGCAACTGGTAATAAATAAATTATCATTTTTAATTCTTTGTGTTACATGTAACTAACTCTTGATCTCTTTACTCTGTAACGGTGGATTTGAGAGAAGTGAGATAGTAGCTTGATGACACATTGTCAGGTCGAGTTATTCTTGGAATGTGACGTCGTGGGCTCCAGTCTTAACAAAACATATTCTTTACTCATTACAAACAGACATTAATATGATGAATCGTCATCTGTTACAAGTAATTTAAACTATTTTGACGCGTATGATTCTTTTTAAAAATAAAACAATTTCTTACTGATCTTACTGGAATTAGAAAATAATGGGAGCAACTGGTTCATCATCATATTTTTATCATTGCAGTAAGGGAAGAAGTAAATTGTTTTATTTTAAAAAGAAACATAAGCGTCAAAAATATTTTAAATTTATTATAAACGAGTATAATGGTTTATTTTACACAAATAAATTTCCTGGCAATTCGCTTCTTTTAAATATCATCAAATATTATCTCTACAGACCTTACTGAAATGATATGAGTTATTGATGTAAGGTCTTGCAGTAAGGTCTGTAGAGATAATATTTGATGATATTTAAAAGAAGCGCATTGCCAGTAAATTTATTTGTGTAAAATTTAACGATAGATGACAATTAAATTTAATAATTGTTTATGTTGTTGACTTTGCTCATATCATGTTTATCAACTGGACGAATTATTGATCAACGAACGGATCTAAAACTTCAGTCAGTCCTCTAGGATTTATTGAATTTTTATCCTCTTACAATACATTATTTATTATCATCATATTGTGTGTGTATTATCAATAGCATAATAATCACTCTATTGCACATTTACTATACTATATACTGCATCATTTACTTTTAATATTCTATATACAAGTTACACACACAAATCAGAAGTGTGAGCTTAAATTAAAAATATTAAGACTTTCCTATATAAATATTTGCCACGCCTAGAGTCAAAAACGTATCCGAGTATGTAAATTAAAGTTTGAGATATTTGCATAGATCAAGCAGGATCGCGCGCACATTACTCTTTAACACATATAGACACATGGTAATTAAAACTATTTAATGAAAAACTAAGTCGTTTTTTATTGAATAAAAATTTGTGAAACCAGATATAGTTACTAATATTTAGGTTGATAAATAAAAGATACAACCCATCTCTTTCTACTTATGAGGATCCTGAGAGCAATATTGGGGAAATATTAGTTCAGGGTTCGACTCATCAGTGCCTTATTCGAGCATTCGAACAACAGTTCCAGACAATAGCAGAGTAATCTAAGGATTAATTTGGCTGAAACGCTACCACTGATAAGCCAAGCCCTCAACTTAGCGCTTTCTCTTATTGCAATAAGATCTGTTGAATAAATTTCCATTTATACATTTCTAATTAGCATATCTAAAAATAAGGCTTAGCAATTGTATTATATTAAAGAGACATTATGATGCATTAGCGCGCCATCTGTTATCAATCACAGTATGGTAGATTAAACTGGCGAAACCGCTGGGAGGGTTCACTACTGATGAGCCAGGCCCTCCCATTAATTTTTCCATTGCATTAAAGGCAGTAGAAATTGTTTATTTTAAAAAAGAATCATACGCGTCTATAATAGTTTCGAATTTTGATTAAAGAGATAGGTTGATATAAATACATAATTTAAATACATATATAAACAGCGAGTACAGTGATGTTACGTAATAGGAGAATCAATCAATAAAATATGCAGGAGAGAAGGTTGGCTGAGCGAGAGAGGAATTCTACAGTAAAATAAGGAAATAAGGAACAAGGTCTTCGTGTCGTTTGTCTTAGGCAATTGTCAATGTTGAATTAGCTGGCTTTGAAAAGATAGTTTTTTTTTCAGTTTATATATTTTTGAGATGTTGTGTCTCCCCCATGCGGCGGGTTAATATTCTTGTGTATCTCACGAAGTATATTAATGAAAGGTGTTTACGTTGCAGAATGCTGGTAATCGGTGTCAACAACTTCCGAGTGGCGCTAACATCCTGTCTGGCATCCGTGCTTGAAGGAGCTGGTTGAAATCTCCAGGAACGACGCCAGTTCAGTCCTGTTCTACAACCTTGAAGCCGAGAAATATTGCTGGGTCTTCGGGTGTGGCCTGGAGGACGACGCTCTGGTCATCCTGGCGTCTGTGCCAAGAGTTGCCTATATATATGTATCGACATTGAACTGAGAGCGGTTCAGGTTGATCCTGTCTTTGTCTGGAGGAGGAATCTCTCAATGTGGAGGAACCTTACTCCCTGAGAACAAATGAATATATTGTTTAATTTCTCATTAGTTTTTGTATCAATTGACTAAGTATCATTAAATATTTTGAATTGTCATATTGTTTAATATTGTCTCTGAAATTCCAATAGAGAATGAATATAAATGATATTTCACACACGATTTTGTGCTCTTACATAATATTCATTATTGAAAAGGAGTGCCTAAGTAACAAACGTAACCAAATAAAGATAATACGCATGACAATAACAACCTTGTCATACAAACAGTGAAAAATGATCACAATAATATACACATTTATAAGATCCTTTTTATGGTTTCCGTGTTTTATTCCCCCGCTAACTGTCTCTCTCCTGTTTCCAGTGTTATTTATTGACGCATGCGCAGTTTATTTCATTTCTGTCAGTCAGTTGAGGCAAGTTTGGCATTTAGATTTGGTATTATTCTCGAGATCTCCGACGTCAGTGCGGCTGGCTAGTCTATATATAGACTCTAGATATCCAATCCAATCTCAATTATCAGAGTCGACAGGTAGCAATATTGCATCCAAATGAGCAAACTATCTCTATCATTCAGTAATATAATTGGAGTATTGTCTAGGGACAAAAAAGGGTACCAATGCTGCTTCTTCAAGTCTAAAAGCTTATGATTTTGCTGAATATATTTTCACGCAGTAATTACCTTGCAATAGTAGACAATATGAAGCTAACCCGGGTTTCTGGCACATAGAACACCAGCTACTTGGGCTATCCAGCTAACTAGTAACTAGTAGGTCTAATTAGACCTGTATGGGTTGCATATCTGAACCACCTTACTAGAAAGTTCCATGCTGGGGTTGAGTATAGGTAGGATAGTAAAAGAGCCTTCTGTATTTTATATCTCAGGAAAGTGGGTCAGATGAACAGGCCCACGGTTTGTGGGGAGATGTGTCGGGATACCAGAACGTGGTCTGTAAAGACAAATAGTATTGATCCGGAAATTAAACTCAGTCAAATGCTAAGAGATATCGTCACTACTGAGCTAGGGCACTTTTCCAATAATGATTTCTAAACTTATTATATATAGAGAAACTATGTAGAATATACTTGGAGTAAAGACAGGTATTGATGCAGTAGAATTGATAGGAATATGGGATGATCCAAATGTCCAAAGTCTATTATGTGTATTAAGGCAATGGTGAAAAAAAAAAAAAACGAACGCGCGCGAACACGGTGGCCGAAGAGACCAAAATGTGATTATAAATTGAAGCCTTTGTATGAAAATTTGATCAGAGGTGTTCAAAACTCGATTAATAGGGACCTGAGTATGGCAATTAGAGTTTTCGGAAGCAATATGAATCTGGGATAGGAATATGCAATGAGAAGTTATAAAAAATAAATAAATTTACCCATTACCACCTTCGATTCTTCCCCAAGTCCATCGATAGCAGTAAGTGTACGCAATCAAACGGGTCTTTGGTGCCTTATATGTGCAACGGCAAAACTGATTTCGCATATATAGGCATGTAGTGAATTTGCAGGATTTTTCAGCCACAAAATGCTAACTATATGTGTGACATCAGTATAGATTAAATTGAATAGTTTGGAAAATATATAACTGAAAAAAGAAATTAATTAAGACGAGCCAGTAAAAAACATGATCATTTAAGAGTACCATATAAAAAACACAAATGGAAAAAGAAGTAATAACACCAATTAAGTACATGATAAATTTAGTGACGCATCAAATTGCCCATTACTTATCAAAAGGGACCTTATAAAACTTATTAAAGTTCTTGCTTCCTTTAGCAAAGTAATTGGGTGAGAGGTGGGGAATTAGGAAGTTTAATTGGAGAGTTAGTTGTGCTTTATGGTGTTAAGAAAGGGTCATCATCATTTTAAAATGATCATAAAAGTTATCATTCCAAGTCATTTAGGTTCTTCTTAGGATGAAACTCTGTGTGATGTTCTTTCTTCGTAGTTTTGTGTCATCAATGACCTACTTCAGTCGTCTACTACTGTATAATGTGGCTACCCCGGTCAGCAAGGATCTACAACTGCTGATATTTTGTAAATGCATCATATGTCCATAGAGATACGTTCGACCGTTGCACTTACAAGTTTCCAGATTTGAAAATTTTCAACTGTAATCACTGGAGAGGCTTGCGTAATTCGTGAATTATTCTTTACTTAATTAACTCTTAATTCGTGAAAGAGTCGGATGATATGGAAGCAATTTTATTGCTTTTTTGAACTTGTTTAATGCGGGTTGGTCGAACCTAGTTCCTTGTTGCAGAATTAGACCATCTATCTTCACAAGAACAAATAGATACTTTAATAAACAGTCATAGATTATCCCGTGAATATTGAAGAGGGGATTTAAAATAGAATGTTGTGACTGAATTCTTACAGTCAAAAACTCATATAGGAATATATCATCACTAGATACCATTATACCAAGTAACACTTAAGTGTTCATTATGTACATACAAACTAGGTTATGTATATAACAAGTGTATTCAGTATATAAGCAGAACAATTTGATAGAGTTATTACCATACGTGCATATATATATGCACATTTTAATATTTTTTCATCATTTTTTCATATATATATATACAGGTAAGCTAAATAAAGCGAATTAAACATCAAGAACCTAGGAAAGCGAACAGAGCCGTCAATTTCTGAACCACTTAAACAGAAGAATAAGCAGGAAGTTTTGAGCAGATTTACGAGTGCGGTAAGCCCAGTTTAAAACTGTGTAAAGCCGTCATTTTATGGTATTTGAGATCCGGATGTTTAAGGTCATATAAGTTTAAGGGGCTCATAAAATGTGAGTGACATAGGGGGCGCTTGTGACACATTGTGGTCGCCCACCCTGCTGCCTTTGTCATAGCTTTGGGTGTCAGAGACTTTGGACACGACCATGCCATTCTTTTGATGGCATCGGAATGTTTAAAATCGTAATTTTTTAATTTGCGTTCATTTCATAATTGTTAGCATATTCTGCTAGTTCTATATAATTATAAACATTATTTTTCTCTCTTTGCATAAACGTTAGAACAGAGATCAATGCATTTTATTACAAATTTATTAAAATCTTGAATAGAAAATGCAAAATATGGAAAAGAGTATGGTAAAAAACCTAGATTAAGATGAACAGAATTTAAAAACACATGTCAAAATTGGTATTAACAGATGTTTTGAAGTATTTAATATCAACTAAATAGAGCGCTTCTCCCTAGGGACATTCCTATAATCTCATGGTGACCGTTCCAACCTTAACGTTGCAAATAGAAACTATTGTTAATAAACTTTCTAATCTCTGGTGTAGATAGATTAGAATCCCCGTCTTGCTCTAATGAGTTTGAAATTGGTTTCTATTTGGATTTCCCTTCTTAGGCGTTGAGAATAAAGTGATAAAATAATCGCAGTTTATTCTAATAATGAAGACGAGTATAGAAGATGAAAACAAATATTTATATAATTTTAGGAAGCATAAAAAGACGTAAATTGATCTATATGAGAGAAAACAATTTTTTTTTAAAAATTAAATCGAGGAATTGATACCTTTTTTTTTCAGTTTAATACACTTATTTGGATTCAAATATTTATTGGTGGGCGGATAAGTTGTTGCTATTTCGATACAAAACAAAGCAAGCTTTCACGCAGGAGGTTCTTTGTCTGGACTATCGAGACTGTTTCTCGAACGCTCGTCTGTTTGATGGCAAAGTAAAATAAACCTATCTCTTATCAATGAAGAAGGGATACGGATTCAAACTTATTTTATCGACTCAGCGTTAATTTCTAAAATGTTTATAAACTCTCTCAGCCACACGCGCGCATGGTACATGTAACTAATTACAACTATTTCTCTTTATTTGCAAGTCCAGCTATGCGTGATGTGAAGTCCCCTTTAACTCAAATGATCCATCTTTTTGATTTATCTTAAGAGAATATATATCTAATAAAAAACAAAAACAATATATAATAAAATTGATACAAAGTTGCAAATTTTGGCCATATATATGTCTATTCATGATAAAAAGAAACTCATTGTGGGAAAATATTTTTATTTTTTTAAATATATATATATATATATTGAAAATAAAGCAATCCATAAATAAATCTTTAAATAAAAAGGCATATGATGGATCAAAATATCATTTATTTTAGCAATATTTCAGTTGGATGAACGCCAAACGTTATGTGGCGCTGAGTTTGTTGTTGACACACATTAAATATGTTATAACACCTTGATAAAGGTTGGCGTTCAGCCAAGTGAAATATTGGTAGAATAAATGATATTTTGATCCAATATATGCTTTTTTAATTAAATATATATATGTCTTGAAGATAGAGGTTGCCTGGCCGGCATTCATTGTTCTTAAAATAAGAGATACTTCGACCACTAGAGTTTTCATTTTAAACTCTACTGGCCGAAGTATCTTATTTCAAGAATATTTGTATGTGTCTTTATGCAAATTGAAAGAAATTAAAATTATACATGCAAGGTACAAGACCGTTGATTTTACAACTCGGGTAAATTTAAAATTCAGATTAAAAAACGCCATGCGACATTGTAATATTTATTATTTCAGTAGAAAAGTTGCCTAATCCGAAATTTGAATCAGGCAGAGTATCAAGCATGACAACATTATATAAAAACATATAAATTTCTTGAATAAGTGATTTGTTAAATCCTGAAAAAATTAAAAATCAAAGTTGAAGAATGAAGACATAATCTAGCTGATTTTAACAACCCGAAGACAATGAATGTAATTTCTACTTAAAATTATAGCAATAAGTCTTAATAATTTATCCCAATAGCACAATAATCATCATCATATAGTTTACAAACTTGTTTAAAAAAAAAGGGGGGGGGGGGTCGGGAATATAGAATTTTGCAAATATCTAGAAACCTAGTTAACATGAATGATGTTCCTGCAACTTTCTATGTATTTCATCTTCCTGTGAATAACTGTAGTGTTGGGGTGTTTGAAATGTGGGATGTGGTTGATTTATTGCCAGCATTAGACTTCTGGTTTTCCTCTTTTCTTTCTTGTTCGGTTGGTAGGGCAGTCGAGGTCAAGCTAGGGTAGAGATTTCGTCTATTAGGCGGATTAACATTGTTGCCAAATAGGATGGTTTCGGTTGTGATGTGATCATGGCAAATATAGTGGAGTAATCAACAGAAAATTAAACCATCCAGGAAAGAGGTTATTTTAAGAGTATATTCAATATCTCTAGATTTCGGGCTAGAGAAGGCCCTTCGATTAAGTCAATTTTAATATAGTTCTTCTATCAAGAGCCTTTTCTAACCTCTGACACTTGAGATATCAAATATACTCTTAAAACCTCTTCTCTAGATGTGGTTTAGTTTAATTTTATTCTTATTTAAATACAAAGGATTAATTTATTGAATAGTGGAGTAATGTTCTTAAATCAAATGTTTGGAAACTGTTTAAAATATTCGCGTAAATATATTCACATATATAATAATTAACTTCTCTCTCTCTCTCTATTTTAATATAGAAATTTATAAATATTTCCAGAGCGATACACAGGAACAAAAATTATAATGCAGATTTATAGTATAGTAGGAAATTTCGGACCTTTTAGTTTAATAAATAACGTTTTAATGATTTATCCAATCGTAATTTAATTGAGTAACATGTCATACTGAGTAGAGGTGTCTGATAGATATTCCAAAGAAGAATATATTTAGAATAGATTTTATTGGAGGCCACACACACCACAGATGTTCATATAGGTATATTACTTTCCCGCATATCTTGGGAGAGTATTGTGGCAGAGGTCAGGGAGGAATCAGTGGACGAGATTACGGTGATGGATTCCAGGGGGACGAGGCTAGCATCATAATTTGACCACGGACTCAAGTAATTATTCACCTCTTGGCTCGCTCTCTAGCTTTTTTAAATCGAAAATATTCATTTCGAGAATTTATTTCTAGGAATCGAAGGTTGGTTGCCATAAATGAATTTGTTTCTGTGATTATAGGTCGATTCATATTTGGGAAAGTTTTCTTTGGACTGCGGAAAGCATTTTGCTGACAAAGACATCGATTTTTGAGGGGATCTGTTCCTTTTGATATCAAATTAGCCTATCAAATGTATTTACTTTTCTGCTTTTAAAATACGGAGAAGGTGTGCTATATTGAATATAGTAACATAATATATTTACTAAGCATTATAATTTGTTAAATTTATTATTAACAACGAGATATGAACAAAGTGATGAGCCTAAACTGTTTAAAGAATCCATTTTTAGATTTCATGTATTTTATATTAAGCATTAATTCCCTACGACACCATAAGAAAACAAAACGAAACATTTGTTGATAGCCTAACGTGCAATTCTATTTTAAGGAAGGCTCTTAGCTGGGGACATCTGGATGCTCTTAACCAACTAGGAGAGGTGTTCTTGTGTGAATAGCCGAGAGAAAATCAATATTTTAAACTTAAAAATTACTTACTTCTCGTTATGTTATTTTATATTGGATAACGTTTTATGAAGTTTGAGATAGGTTTTAATTTAGTAATAGTTTTTTTTTTTAAGTTGGAAGGCAAGTAAGTATGTTTTGTTTTTTTCTTGATATTTCTTATCCCCATACTATATGATAGAAAATCTGAAAACTATATTTGATGACTTCTGAGAAGCTTCATATTTTTTTTCCTGATTTTGGATTTCGGGATCCAATAAAGGGTATGTTGGTGACCGGTCATTTTGTATCAGCACTTGGTGTAAGTTGGGAATGCCTTGATATTGTATGTAGCCATTGAAGACGAAGTGTCTACTTTTGAAGATGTCAAATTGTTGACTCTCTTTCTCTATTTAGGAGTTTGCATTGTTTTGTTCTAAGTTGTTTAATTTTATACCAGATGTAATGATGAACTTTTAAAAATCTATTAAACATTTGTGTTTTTTAAAAAGTCTATCTATTTCTAGGTAGGTTATTAGTAAGGAAGAATTAAAGTTTTCACTCTTACGATGAAAGAATTTATCTTTGATAACTTTGAATATTTGAGGAAAATATTAATCTTATTCTTTCACTTTTCATACATCTCTCCTTCAGTTATTGATTGAAGGACAAATTTCCCTCTGTTGAATGAATTTTGACAATAAATAATAGAAAGCCAAACGAAAACAAGGAAGTTTGACATCTGGTGTGCCAATCATAAATCAGAATGTCATTTCTGTCTAATTTATGATTGGTTTATTATTATTCCATCTTGTGTTTCATTGTTGTGCTGGGGCTCCATTCAGGATCAGAAAATTTATTCAATCAACGAACTGAATAATCAGACTTATAGAATCAACTATAAGTTGGATTGAAAGATACCAATGATGTTTTAAATTTATTAAGAACTTCCATAATAGACTTTCTGAAACATGTATCTCCTATAAATCAGGTCAAGACGTTTTTTTATTTTAAAAAGGTGATAGCTCCTGTGAGAGTCTTCCTATACTATGAAATGCCATATCGCTTTGCTCACACGATATGCCTATGCAATCTAGAAAGTATAACCTAATATTGAGGCTTTTTCGATCAAAATTCTGAAAATTTATTCAATCAACGAACTGAATAATCATATTTATAGAATCAACTTTAAGTTGGATTCAAAGATACCAATGATGTTTTAAATTTATTAAGAACTTCCATAATAGATTTGGTAAAGCATATTATCTCAGGTCAAACCATTTTTTATTTTAAAAAGATGATAGCTCTTATGAGAGTCTTTCTATACTATGAAATGCCACGTCGCTTTGCTCACACGATATGCCTATGCAATCTAGAAAGTATAACCTAATATTGAGGCTTTTTCGATCAACATTTGACCCATCTCAGTGAAAGAATGATGGAGACTGTTAGTTTCGCCCTAATGACGGGGACTTGATGGACTCATCGAGTTACACGGTTGGCTGAAAATTTCGACCTTGCAAATAAGAAAGCGGAAATAGACTCATGAATACCATGGAATGTTACCTGACGGCTGTAAATAACAACAGAATTCACAGAAGTTGAATGGAGAAAAAGGAAAATTAGTGGTGTTGAGATTATATACAAATACTTCTCTGGATTGTTTTTCTGTTTGCAGTTCCTGTGTACAGTAGGTTTGTCCATTCTGCCTAGCCCTTGCTCATTTGTTTCATTTGGCAATATGGCCGACCGCCTTCTTCTTTATTTTCAACTACTATTCCATCTTAGACAACCCTATATGAGAAATGTGTGACAACAATTTTAATTAAAGGAGTAAATCTTATTTGATGCGGAATTCAAGGGAGCAGAAAAATCCACATAACGATAATTTTAAACATATAACTATAACAATTTAAGGAACTATTGTATTTTATTAATGAAGTGTTGGTCGAACAATATCTAAATTATATAGGTTTTATACATTAGGCATGTATTAAATAGGTATTTACGTTTATAATTGAAAAATCTATTTATACAGACCTTACTGAAATTGATAAAAATAATATTAGAGGAGTTTTAATCAGTGGTGGACTTCTTAAAAGTTTCGTTAGTTTAATTTCTATCGGGATTTCACCATTTTGATGAGCCAGGCCTCTTTCAATCTATAATTTATCTTTAGTGAGTATAAAAATTTTGTCTTTCTCATTAAAGTTCTATATAACTCTGAAAATATTTGCAATCATCAATTTAATCCTTATATTGTTTTGTGTGTTTGTTGCTTAGTAATTTTGAGTCAATAAATTTGAAAAAATATAATTTTCTTTTAAATAGATACTTTAGAGATACAATGATCGATATTTTACTAATAGAATAATATCATATTAAATAATAAATTAAATATAAAAGGTTTGTGTCAATAGAAATAATATAATGAATTTTAAAAATGGAATTGAAGACTTCATATTAACCTTTTACTATACCCCCTTTAGTCCTTTTTCAAGTAAAAATAGTATTGTGATGTTATATATATGTGTGTGTGTGTTTTCACACAGGCTTTTATGAATGTAAAATGAAAATACGCAGACAACTCAACGCATTAAAATTCGAATGAAAAATAAATACAAACAGAGAGTTTAATTCAATTTGCAACAATTTGCACGTCCTACATGTTTTGTTTCAAGTTCTAAACACCTGTGAACATTATAATATTGTTTTCTTTAAAAAGGGCGACTGTGAAGATCGTCAAAATATCGAAAAAAAAAAAAAGATTTTAAGGTTGACATAGGAGAAGTTCAAATACATTCAAACAATAATTTATGCCAAAAATAAAATCAAAAATAAAAATGTATAAGAACACATTGCATATAAAATATATTGTTTCATTCATATAAATTACTTTTTGATGAGTAAGTAAAGTATATTATAAGGTAAAAAATAAATATTGTAAGTAAAGAACGTAGATGAGCAGAGCGAAGATAAAAAAGATATATAATCTAAAGAAATAAAATTATTCTTCTAAAAGTTTCATCCCCTAAACATAAATTCCCAACATATCTTAAAAGCGTTTTTAAAAGATAAATAATGCATGAAATCTTTAAAATATGCGCTTATGGCAATTTCCTACTCCCTCTTATGTTGGAACAATAAATGATTATCGCTTTTAGGAAATGGAGAAAAAAGATTTTGGCATTCTTGAAGGGCGGGGATGTGATGACATAGTTTTATGGAAATCTGCACTTTGGACCACTGAGCCAGATGACAAACGGAAAAAACACGCTTTTAGAGGTCCGCCATATTTTTATTTTTGAGATGATTTGTGAGTACTTAGAACGACGGTAATTTTGATTTGAAAAGTTCTCAATTCAAATCTTGTTTTATTTCAACACACAAAACGCGATATCCTGGCTAGGGATAATTGCGTCGATTTACATTTTTTTAAACAGAAACAGTTATAAACATATTATTGTAAATGATATTAATACTCTTTTTCTAGTTGAGTTGAATTTTTTAAAAATTGCTTAGAATGTGACCTTATTTGAACTGTTTGACTTCCAAAAATAATATTTTATTTTTCATTTTCTAATATATTTTGTAGAACACAACATAATGTCAAAACAAAAAGGATGAAGCTCATAAGAATCCTTGTTTTAAGATAGAATTGGAAATTTAAAATTCTACATCCAAAAAGGAATACAAATTTGCACTTTAATCACCAGGAGATATATAACCCTATTGAAACAGTTTAGTAATGCGGGTTTTACTCATAATGCATAAATTAATACATTGTACTATTTACACCGGCTGCCTAGACCGAAGTCTGTATGTCAATATACTAATTACAGCAAAATGTGACACCATGTTGCTGTGTTTTTTAAATCGCAGAAAAAAAGAAGTTCATAGTGTTTTCTTAGCATTGCTAATGGCTTGTGCCATCTATGGACATAAATATAAACTAATCGTCTATTTTTTTCCACAGAATATTGGCCTAAAAAACCCACTGCGTCAACTGCGTTCTGTTTGCAAGCTGTTTGTCTTCATCAGCATGGGGCAGGCTGTACTTCACTGACAAAACAAGCTGGTTCTAACGGATTCCCGATAAATCAAGTACACACATGGACAAAACTTAAGGAAGTGGATAGTTTTTGATGTCGACGGTCTTCTGTCTTTTTTTTTTTAGGAGACAGAGTGTACTCATTCCAATTACGGAGCCTCGTTAGAGTCCCGAATTGTTATTTTTCGTCACTACCTCCCCGTGCCGGGAGTGGGTAATTTGCGCGCCTGCTGCCTTCCTTGGATGTGGTAGCCGTTTCTCAGGCTCCCTCTTTAGGAGACAGAGGCGATTTTGTTCACACTTTGATATCTCGTGTGTCTTCAATGAAGGTCACCGTGTATCAAATATATTTCAGATTTATCGTCTGAATATCGATATACATGATCAAAGGTGAAACTTCTCTAAATATTTTCCTTGAGTGTATTAAAAAAACAAAGCGTAAGAGTACGCTCAAATACAATAAAAATAAACAGAAAATGCATCAGATGATTAAAATAAGAAAATGGCCTCTGTTGCACGATCAGGAGATGCCTTTTGCCTCAATTTACCACCTGATCTGTGGTATATTTCCCCATTGTTCTATTTTCATGTAGCAGCGTATGTTGATGTAAGATAGAGGACATGCATTATTTATAGTGTGCATTTGTGTAGCGCTATGATAATCATGGTGTGTAGTATAAATACTGTAAACACACTGTATAAATGTAATACAACAAGCATTACAAGTCTACATATGTGTACACATGGAAACTATCTAAATCCAGTTTAATTACATTTACACACTGATGAGAGGTTATGAAGAGACACAATTGTGTTTATTTATAAAATAAAACAGATTTTATATGCAGATTTGGAAACTAGATGGATGCTGAGAAATATAGAGATTATAAAGTCTTTTCGTCTTCAGCTCGCTATTCTCAAGATTTAATCCCTGCAAAACAATCTTTTTAATAAAAAATAATTGTTACCTTAAATCTAATGATTTTTTAAAAAGTCCTTATGAATCTGACACAGTGTAAAATAAAGTCTATCTAATTTCTATAAATAGTTACTCTATTGCCAGAATATGTACAACCAATCGCAGCTTTATATTCTCATTCAATGGCATAGAACAATGTTTCGTTACTACGCGACCCAATGGGAAAGGGGGTATAAGAAAGAATAAATAAATATATATCTGGAGTGTGCCATAGAATAGGAATCAGGGTTTCATAGGGATGGAGATATGAGAATAAAGATAACATGGTAGATAGTGGAACTATAGATTGAGCGATGTACGGGAAAGGTTGAAAACGAGACGATAGAGAACAAGTAGGAGAAAGAAGATACGATATTAATGAAATAAAAGAGAAGAGACAATTGGCTAGCAAACTCTATATAAAGTAAGTGTCGATATATAATGTTTTATAAGAAGGTTTGGTACATGAAAGAAGAGGAGAAAGTATGTAACAAATAGTTGACATGATTAAGACATGATAGTCGAACAAAAAAAAAAATTGAAAGACTTATGCTAATTTTCATAATATCTGATACAATCAGAATGTTAGAGAGGTAGAATGCTAGGTTTATGTCTTGGCAAAGTGGTAAACATGGGTTAAAATAAAAAGAAGCATTTTTATATATAAAAAGGAACTTTGGTATCAATGGGAGCTAGAGACGAATGGTTGTAGTGGTGTAAAAGTTGTCTCAGAAAGTAAGCCAAATCAACGTAGTTACATAATGGGTGAGGGATGCAAATCAGAACCGAGGCCTATCAGAAGAGGACGTCCGGTCGTGAATAAATTGAGAGCTGAATGTCAACCGGCTGATTTTCTCCTCTTAATTACAGCAGCTGTGTCGGAAACCTTCGACACCGGCAGCTCTGTGACTTGGCTGCCTCGACCCAAAGTTCTGTTAGAGTCTGTGTGGTTCATGAGTCTCTATCTATCTGATGATCCAGTCTATGCGAAGGCTCATGTCTATTCGAGGGTCCGTGTCTATGCGAGAGTCCATGTATACTAAGGGTCGGTGTCTAAGTGAGAATCCACGGTTAGTAATGGTCCGTATTTATACAAGAGTTCATGTCTACCAAAGATTCATACAACCTCAAGGGTCCGTGTATCTACGGGTGTTCGTCTGAAATCTTTGTTTATAAGAATGTACGTGCAGATTCAAAGATCCGTGTAATTCGGAATAAAGAACTGTCTGGTTGGTCGTATGAGTAGGTTCATTGTAACGTGATCAAGTTAAAGCTTTGGATCAAACCATCCACACTCGGACTGAAGATAGCTGTCAACTATGTGAGGATGGTCTGGGGTTATGTAGTAGCAGTGATTCTGACATCACGCTTATATAATTTATTGCTTTATCTCACATACACTTTTAGAAAAAGATTAAATATAATCACCCCTTATTTCAATATACTTTCTAAAATATAATTCCAATATACTATACCTATAAAATTAAGTGCGCTGTATATATTAATGAATTCAAAATATATTTTAAAGCTCTACAATATACAGCGTGTTCCTAAATTCATACAGAAATTTATAAAGCTAGTTTCAAGATATATTTGATCTATACATATAACTCAATGCTCTGTAAAGGTCAACCAGACAGCACAGCATGAAATGGAATCTTGCAATATACTAAGAAGAATACAAAATAGCATTGATTCGGCTTGACATTGCAGTTTTGATGTCGTTCGAATATCTCTCAGAATTCTTCTGATGCAGATTCAATTTCGGATTGAAATGACAAATCAATTTAATTACATATTATTGTTAATCCTTATTTGCATATCATTTGACATTTGAAACATCTTCGCTACAATTGGAGTACATACGCTTTATATACCATGTAAACAACAAATTGTTAAAACAAACCTTTGAAAATTTGGGCTCTATTAGGCATTTTGAAACAAATATATATGTATATATAATAAATTGTATGCAATATTGATGGCCAACTTAATAAATGGTATAAATTTATAAAGTGAAAAATATCTATATTATATATACAATATGTTATATGAAAAAAAAAAGATCTCCAATTTTAAAATGTGCAATACTATATAGAAATTGAGCTTTGCTGCTCAAGGAAATGTTTGAAGTATGTAAATATAGTTTTTCTTTTATATCTATTCATATATGAACTACATTAACCTATAATTTTATCGAAAACTTTAATAATTATATTTGTAGTATTTAAAATAGTGTTTGAATATATACAAAGACAACTTGAATATTCATAAAATTATTTATTAGTATCTTATCTTATTGTATATTTGTCAAATAATATACTTTGATGTTTTCTATTAACAGAAATATGTTATCTGAATAACTGCTTGTAAAAACGATGAATATTATGTTATTACCATTTTTATATATTTTGATATATTTTGATTTTATAGAGTAATAAAAATAAGAAAACATTAAAATATATTTAACTTCATTATTTTATATAGTACCCTTTCAGAAAAGCGGGTGTTGACTAAAAAAGTATTTGATATATTCAATGTTATATATTAAACATTAATAAAATATATTTATTCCTTAATTATAAAATAATTTGATACAATTTTCATATTTGCATTAATAATTGTAAATCTATAAAACAAGAATAAATAACTAGAAAGTTAATAAAACTCAAAAAGAGAAAGAGTGAGAACAAAACCATTTATTTATCCTATTTGCATATGTTGCATATATAAATGATAAAAAATTAATACAAAAATAAAAAATATATAGATAGAATAATGTAACGCAAATTATATAAAAAGTAAAAGTTGATGAAACAAATCTCTATAGAGGAAGTAAGTAACCAACTGACATATAGCCCTAACTTTAATGAGAAACAAATGAAATGCTATGCTAAAAGATAACAAAATCAATAAAAATCAGTACCTTTACGCGGTGGTAGTCAGATCTCATCTTCCTGTACTTAGACTGCTGCCTATACACAGCCTGCCGCTCGCCATTTTTTTTATTCCATTCGCGGTTTTTTTCTCGGCGCACGTGGCATGAACAGGTGTCAGCCCACAAAGACCTTTTTTTTTCTCTCCACTCACAGCCAGCATATCATTTGGATAGGTTAGCTCTAGCCTTCCTTGTACAATTGTACTAAACCTCTACATCTCGTTGGTACAATCTGCTAGATATCTAGTTTGGTCTCTAGCCTTGTACAGTTGTTCTAAACTTCTACATCTCGTTGGTGCAATCTTTTAGAAATCTAGAGAGTACTCTAGCCTTCCTTGTATAGTTGTTCTAAACCTCTACATCTCGTTGGCGCAATCTTTTAGAATATCTAGAGTGCACTCTAGCCTTCCTTGAACAGTTGTTCTAAACTTCTACATCTCGTTGGTACGATCTTCTAGAAATATAGTGTTATCTAGCATTGTGCAGTTGTCCCAAACTTCTACATCTCGTTAGTGCAATCTTTTAGAATATCTAGAGTGCACTCTAGCCTTCCTTGTATAGTTGTTCTAAACCTCTACATCTCTCGTTGGTACAACCTGCCAGATATCTAGAATGTTATCTAGCATTGTGCAGTTGTTCTAAACTTCTACATCTCGTTGGTACGATCTTCTAGAAATATAGTGTTATCTAGCATTGTGCAGTTGTCCCAAACTTCTACATCTCGTTGGTGCAATCTTTTAGAATATCTAGAGTGCACTCTAGCCTTCCTTGTATAGTTGTTCTAAACCTCTACATCTCGTTGGTACAACCTGCTAGATATCTAGTATGTTCTATAGCCTTGTACAGTTTGAGCATTTTGAGCATGGCAAGATCGTTAAAAGTTCCTAAAGAATTTTAAATAATGTATTTCCATATGTATAGAAGTACTTCAAGTACTTCTTGAGTTAGGTGGTGAATGGTAATGATAAGATTTCTGATATATTTAAGAATTCATGACCATGGAGTATTCTTTTATGTAAAACCTTATGCAAATAGAACTAGAATATCGGGGATTTTAATATACTCCATGCGTATCATGGACTTAAAAATTATATTTTAAGTATCACCAAACACAGGAGTATGTTGCTCATATTTTTCCACTTACTATGACACATGAAAACATGGCTTCACAATTAACTACTTTATGTTTGCTATACGTTTTAATTAGTTTCAATTCTGATGAAGTGGATGAAACGTCGCGTAAATATGGAATTTTCATCTGGTTGAAATATCCTTTTGACACTGTTGTTGTCACGGGTCAAACCTTGAGCAAAATGTGAGGACTGTTCATTGAAATATTGAGGTTACTGAATTTTTTTTAAAAAATCCAAGATAAGAATGGAGTCTATAACATATTTCATATGAATTGAGGCATATTTACCAAGTATTTTGAGTAGGAATAAATAGAAAATGAATTCTAGATTTTGATTAGGTTTAAATAAGAGAAAGAAGAAAAACCAAAGAGAAGAGAAAAAAAGGGAGTGTGGACATTAATCTCTGGAAGTCCAAATGTCCATTAGGTTGACATGATTGGACATTCCAAATCTCCCCTCTTGGTGAATAATCACCCAAATCAAATATTAATCTGCATCTCAGGAGAATAATTCTGTGAAATATTTGGGAAGACATTTTGGGCTGCGTCCCTCAATTTGGTGAACAGATCGCTTCTCTTGGCTACAGATATCTTTCAGAGATTTCCCCGTATTTTCGTCTTTCATGGTCTTTAACACCCAAAAATGAATACTTTGACTCTTGAATAAACGTTACTAATGGTAAAACGACATCTATAAGAATAAATAAACTAAAAATTGATTTAATATTATTCCTAAATATTGGCAAATATTTATAAATAAATAAAAGCCAAACAGGGGTACGCGTTTCGGGCTGTTGGCGTCGTGCAAACTGCTTTTTAAACAAATTCACCGTCAGATTTTCTTGTTTGTCTGTTTTTCCGCAAGTAATAAATCTTCTTCAAGTGACTAACTTACAAAAACGCAATGTTACATAACATCTAATATCCTGGTATTTTCTTCAAATCTATAAATTTTATACTTGTCAATTAAATATCCAAAATTCAAGTTAATTACCTTGACTATAAAATCACCAACCCGACCATCCATAATTCTAATTAATTATCTTGATCCTGAATCAACTACCCGGCCTAAAATTTATAGTTAATTATCTAAAATCACCAACAAGGCCATCCAAAATGCAGAATTATAGAGTATTATCTTGACTCTAAAATCTTAAATCAGGACATCCAAAGTTCTAGTTAATTATCTAGACCCTAAAATCACTAACCGGACCATTCAAAATACAAATTTCTAGTTAAATATCTAGACCCTAAAACCACAAACCAGGCCATCCAAAATACAAATTTCTAGTTATTTATCTTGACTCTTAATTCCCAAACCTTGCCATTGAGAATTCTACCTAATTATTTTGACTATAAAATCCCCAACCCGGTCATCCAAAATTCTAGAAAATCATTTAACTCTAAAATCACCAACCCAGTTATATAAAATATAGTTAATTATTGATTCTAAAAATGGAAATCGGCCAATATTAACATCCAGAATGGCTAGCGAGTAAGACGGAAGTTTCAGTGTATTTCCCAACTGAGCATAATATCGGCCATCTCATGCTCACCAACCATGAAAGGTAGTCAGTCATCAAATATATAAATTGGGATTCGGTTTTTCACATCGTCCCTTCAATAAATACCATGATTTTGGTATTCAACAAGCGAGATGGCCCGTCATCAAATCAAGAGGGCAACTCACGGCATTGTCCTATGCCAAGGAACCATGACATCAAAGACCCATGATTATGCCATCACATAGCTGCTGCCATGTTTTCAGCCCCTATTATATCTTCAGGACCTCGCCCTGATGCAATCAATCGACCGACACTCCATACCTCCCTCTGGTTCTCTACACTAACGCATACATCCATATCTAAGTAATACAAAGCTATAATGCGCCCTCTATATACAGCAAATGAAAACATTAAGACGCGGATGTTTCTTTTGCACATCAATCAGACTTCTACTGTCCTTACTGCTCTTTAATGTTTTAATTTGCTGTATATAAATGGCGCCTTATTGCTTTGTATTAATTTATGCCTAATTTGTACTTATTGTTTGCAAAAGAGCATTGATCGATGCAAATATTTATATATAATTCTACTGTCCTTAAAACTTATGTCCATAGTTTGTTTAAATGCCAATTCAAAGATGCCACCCTTCATCGCAGCATATATAAGCAGAATGATCCAATACAGTATTAGAACTCTAAAGAAGTGGTCTGGTAGATTGAATTGACGAAACTGCTGGGAGGGTTCACCACTGATGAGTCAAGACCTTCCAATATATTTTCATCGCAGTAAGGACAGTAGAAATTTGATTGATGTGTAAAAGAAATATTCACGTCTTAATGTTTTCATATGATAAGTAATTATTATCTAACGCATGTGATATATGTTCTTGCATACTATGCCACTCTAATTAAATATGAGCTTAGTTGGTGGCCTCTTTCACATCTTCCGGAAACCAGTAATGACCCCATTCTATGTTTGTTCTCATGCCAACTCCATACATAGCCACTATACTAATCGACAACTTAGTGGTATCTTTGGCATAGCTTTTTATCGCCTGAACAGGGCCTCGTGATATGTTTCATATGTTATTCAATACGTAAAAACTTCGAAGAAATATTAATATAGTATTATATAGATATGCCTGGCTTCTTTCACATCTTTATATTCAACCAAAAATGGTCCAAATACAAAGTAATAACTTTTATAGATTGCGTACTGAGGAGAAACTGAAATGTGAGGTCCCGAAGGCATGCATTTAGACGACTTGAGACCAGTTAAAATGAAGTTTTCAACCAGTCAGTTCAGAATATGTATATTTTTCAAATAGCAAAACTAAATATGTATCAAAGCTCTATTCAAATTGTTTCTGGAGCCACAGGAATTTGATATTAAGCTTGGAAACAATTTTAACAATCAAATGAATAAATTAGAAATGTAAAATCCATATCAAGAGAACATAGAACATGTATAAATTCTAACATAGCCTAAAAACAGTCAAAAATGAAATATTGTTCTATCAAGTCTCTATCTCGTATAAATTAACGCTTCTAAAACAATTTAAGTAAATGATATATTTGCTACACCATCGTGTTACCCTTTTTCCAAGTATTAATTTATACAAGTATTAATTTATACTTGTAATTAAATATAAAATAAGTAGATAAACAACTATATTTCAAATGGTATACAAATGATATCCAAATTACACAACAATGATCCGATAATAGTAGCATAATACTAAAAATAGAATTCATTAATACTCTGCAGGAATTACTATAAAAGATTCGCTGAACAACATTAATAAATATAGAAAAAGATTATATGTAAAATATTACTTTTTAAAATACCAATAAATTAAATTGGACATTCCAAACCATTTACTTGCTTCTTATATACAGAGAGAGTGTGGTAGTTAGAAAAAGGAAAAAGTTATCAAAGTTTGGTGCCAGAAATCTCATCATATTTTATGTATTTGAAATGATTGTTTGAAAAGGCAGGAAACGAAGTGTACAAGATCAATCTAAGCCCTACACAAGTTCAAAGTGTCAAACTCCTTTTTAGCACCACTGCTCAGCCGTTCACAAATATGGCTCAGTCGAACTTGATGAAAAATGGCGTCCAATAACGATTTATTTACGGAGTTTGTTGGAACATTCTGGAATATATTTTAATATTCTTCTGCTCTTTATAGAAATGGCGAATGATAAATGAAAATCATTTTTTATTTTTGGCAATATAAAGTCGTGCGTGCGACGAAAGTTGATTCTATAAATTGGAGATATATAAACAGATAAAATATATTGATTTCTATTTTTGAATGTCTTTTAGATATTTACTATAGCGCCTTTGAAATAGCGCCGTTAAACATTAAAACTTTCTTAGCTATTTTAAAAGTTGAAATGAAACTTTTAATGCTTCGTATAATTATTTTGGTCTTTGGTTTGCAACGATTAAGAGTTAAAAAAAAAAACTGTGAGGAGAAAAGACCAAATCTGAATCAGTATGAAATTTAGGCAAAACCCCACATGGGTACTTCTGGTATTTTATTTGAGATTGGGTTAGATCAGGATAAGTATTTTATGAGAGATTTTCAGAGATGGTCGCTTACCAGATGGCGGTGAAGAGGTCTTAATATGATCTTTTTGTCTAACTGGGAAGATGGGTTAACAGGATCAGAAATGAAAAAGTTTTGAAAAGATTTGGAGAGAAACAAGGTCTGTTGAATGCTATCAGAAAAATTAGATGGTAAAGAAAGTTTTTTTTTGTGCAGAATGAATGGAAAGAGAACTCTAGGAAGCAGAGAATTGGACTGATGACGGGATGTTATGTCCTCTTCACCCATCTGGGGAGCGACCATCTATGGAAATCAAAAAGGATTTGTACTGATCTAACTAAACCTCGAATATAAGAGACAAGAAATATCTGTATAGTTTCACCTAAATCTCACGGTTATTTACTGATTCAGTTGTTCTCTTCACAGGTTTTTACTCTAAATCGTTGCATACCAAAGAAAGGAGCTCAAGAAAGAGACAAGTATGGTGTCGCTGTAGACCAGGATCTGTTCAAGAGTAGAAATACTGAAGAAAAGTGTCAAACTAGAATACCATTTGTGACTATTTACATATCTCGAGAAAAGATATGCAAAATAGGCCATGATAATCTTAGAGTGTAGGATATTGAAATAGTTGGTATTATAAGGTTGTTATCCATATAACGTTTGGATACTTGAACTCCCTGGTCATTTTGGAAGAAACACGTGGGCATGGGTGGAATGTAAGCTTATAAAACTATAGAAAAATTATTCAGGTTTGGTTGTCTGGTTTCTGATTGTCTTAAACAATGATTTAATAAACATATCCTAAGTGAGAGATTCAACCTGGGATAATTATATGGGTAGTGGCTTAAACTGTATAATTGTGGCCAATCGGAATCAAACCATAGAAAAATGCTCGAATAACTGTCGATTCTTGCACGAGTCCCTTGACTCCAGTGAATAACCAAACTTAGCACTGGAACAAGTCAGTGCAATCAGTGCAACAATAGAACTGATTTTAACACGTATACACGTGCTGTACTTGCAGTGCAATCAGTCGCAAATTCCTACCAATCACCATGATCATAGATTATGTCGGTATACCGGGAATAAGTAACAGCAACCGCCTGCAATGATTCTCGAATGTCTCTATGCAAATAGGTATGAAGAGACAGAAAGCTATGCAAATGAAGGTTCTAATATGTAATTTGGCTTTGCCACATTTAACACAATTTAGAAAATACCATATAATAACACTACTATAATATCTGAGGTTGTCATTTTGCAATGAGGCTATACTATATGTATATATCTCAACTATTTCTAGGCAAATTAATATAAATAGAAGGTTCGTAGCTGAGAGACGAAAGCTCAACTATGCATTCTGCTTCCCGTGAACAAGCAACGGATTTTATCATATAGTATAATGCTACTAACTTGGGTTTTTTTTATTCCGCAATGAGTTTATACTACTTGTGTAAATATGTTGAATAGACCTGACGAGACAGAAATAAAGCGTAGCAGACGAAGAAGAGAATTCCCAATTAAAAGCTGACGCCGGCTGTCAGAGTGGTCAATATATGGAAATCACCAGTCGATCTCGCGTGACCACCAGACGCCGATTTTAAATCCTCCGCCATCTTGGAGCATTCCATCGCCTGCCTTAGTTCTACACTTTATTCGTCTGATACAGAATTCATCTTTTTAAGATTCCACGTTCACATTCTTCGACTTACGTAGCGTCACACATTCCGTATTTACAGATCTTTTCAGAAACTATACAATTTGTGGTTCATAAACATTTATCGATAAATGGCTGAAAATATGCTATATATAATAAAAACTGTCTTTTTCAAAGAAATACATTCTATATCTATATAAATATACCTGAGAACAAACATAACGGTTTTCTAATAATACTTTTATGTTAGTCAATTAAGGAACACCATACACCAAATAAGGAAATCTAATGAAATAATAAGCTTTGAAATTATTATAAAACAGAATCTACACGCCTATTTCAAAGTCTTTGATTAAATGACAAGGTAATCAACAACACCCATTAGAATTCGAAACATTTTCGCACAAATCAAAAATAAATTTCCCTATCATCATTAAGATGAAACAATATATTAGAAGAGGCTCTTGGCGTATCAATGATAACCTCTTCAAACGATTTCATAGTTTTACCAGAAAATTTTATAATTCTTTTCTACCTATATTTGACGGTGGTTTCATGGAAACGTAATTTAATGAAGAGAGAGTATTCATATATTGCGGTAGAAACATCCTCTTAACATTTTAAAATTAAGAGAAATTCTATTCAGTTATGACACGATGGATATGTATTTCTGATACTTTGGAGCTCCTGTTGAATGAGGTGGTGAGAAACAGAGCTGGAGCGTTTGCGTTGTTCAAATTTTGGAAGACGGCTGAAGAGAAAAGAAAGCTATATACATAATCTAATTGATGTAAATAATCATATGTAAATAATCTTTGTCAGGATTAGAATGACGAATCCTGTATGGGACTTTGATTCCACTAAAAGGCTTGTTACTGCTGTTGTATATAGTCACAGTGTAGAAAATACTACACTATACCTACTAACTTATAGGTTTCTCTCTGTATTCTTAGTTCTCTTCTCTTCACTTACTCTGTAAACTGGCGAATCCTTTATAGGACGAGAGGTCCTCAATAAAGGCTTTTGTTGTTGTTGTTGTATTTCTGATACAGAAATATAACAGAATCTATTCTCACTCTTTCATTGAACGTCATCGCAAAGAATAACGATGTACGGGTTGTATAAACCGTCCATTTCCAACAGTCAAGACCCGGGATAGAACCCCGCATCGGACACTTTTTTTTCTGAATAAAAAATTACTCCAATGACCCCCGATTCTAGAAAAATTCTAACATTACCAGAGAGTGCAAGTAATCAAATGGGACTTTGGTACCTTTGTAAGTGCAAAAGCCGAACAGCTTTCTATATGTGTAGACATGTTGTGCACTCATAGTAAAATTAGACGCCAACTCCTACTCACCATGATTGTCATGGCCTTTACCACGTATACTAGGGATAAAAAGAACACTACTTTGACCGCTCTCTATATAAGGGAAAGTTAAATACAATGGTTGTAAGATCTAGTGAATCAAACTGGCGAAACCACTGGGAGGGTGCACTACTGATAAGTCAAGCTATTTCAATCTTTTTTGTCCATCTTCTCCCTTCAATAATTATGGTCATCATTGTTATAAGTAACAAAATTGCGTAAACATATTTTGTAACAATTAATTTTTGGCAATATGGTTTTTGTCTTCACAGGGACCTTACTGTAATGATGAAAGTTATTGAATGAGAGGGCATGGTATTCAATAAATTTTATCATTTCAGTAAGGACTGTAGCAAAAGAAACGCATTGCTAAAAAATAATTGTTACAGATTTTATCAATAGATGGCAATTTTATAAATATATCTTTGTGTGTTATCAATTCTTAATGTTACGATAAAAAGGTAGATGGTTGTGAGTGCCATAGTTTATGTCAAGTAACAAACTTTCATAGAAATGTCTTGCTAGTAGGCGATTGACGGTTCTGTTTTGTTTCGGAATGGTTATAGTTACAATATCAAGTTTTGGCTGACTGGGCTTATAATACCTAGGGACAGAAAGCAAGGTTCGCCGGGAAGTGTTTTGTGGTTTAGGAGCCGAGCGATACCCTATTCTTCAGACTTGAATTAAAATATTTATACACTTTGATTCTTATACTTCTGCTTGTATATTTGCGATGTGATTAGATCACGATAAATCGTCTGGAAATCTAAACTGTGGTTTCCTGAGACCAGGTTCTAAGTTTGAGGCCTGCATTAAAACTACCTTTTAAAAATTTGATACATCTATATATATAAAAATCAATGTTTGTATGTTTGTATGTCCGGTATACAAATTCGCAGTAGTTCACTAATTCAAACCAAAATTTCCATACATAGGTAAAAAATACGGGGAAGACGATAGGCTATTTAAAATATATATATAAATCAATTATTAAAACTATATATTCAAATTATTCTGCTTAGCTCACGAACACAGCGCCCTCTATCAAAGATTAGATTAAATTATGCTGATGCAAACAAATAGATAATGCTAATAACAAACAATTATAAAAAAAAAAATCTTATCTAAATATATATCACTCGGGTAGATATGCACACGGGTCAATCCCGGGGCGAAGCCCGGGTCACCCGTCTAGTTGCTTTATAAATGCTTCCTAAATTTTCACACGCTCAACCATCAGAGAGTGGAATTAACCAAACTGTGTTTTATCACATAGAAAATATAACATTGAAATTGCTTTAATATGAGTAAACATATGGGAGTGTGATTAGAGTGTGAATAGTGTCGCCATGATTATCATGGCCTATACTGTGTGTATATACTTAGGAAGATACAATCAGTAAAGAGAGTGATGAAGAAGATGTACTCACGAGGTTGAGAGCCTTGTCAGAGTCGAGACTGTCCCCATCCTGGCCCAGGTCGACGGAGTCTTGGCTGGACAGGCTATCTTGGGTGTCCGACAGGTCTCCTCCGTTCATCCCTGCACATTGTTCACTTAAGCCATCTAGGGGTCGGTGGAAGGATGGTCTAAACAGTTGGTTTTCGACCGCTACGACCCGGGTTCGATTCCCGCATTGGGCACTTTTTTTTCTGACAAAAAAATGCTCCAACGGCCCTCGATTCTTGCAAAAGTCCAACCCCACCAGCGAGTGCAAATAATCAAACGAGGCTCTGGCAAATATGTAAGTGCAAAGTCGTACTGCATTTCATATGTGTAGACATGTGGTGCACTTACAGTAAAAGCAGTCGCCTATTTCTACCCTCCATGATTATCATGGCCAGTACCACGTGTACTAGGGATAAGCAAAACAACAACAACAAAAAAAACTTTAGCCATCTGACCCTAGCACATTTTCTATGATCATATTGCATATAGAAGATCATCCATCAGATCCTAGCATACATTCTAAGCTACTTTTCTATAAATACTGACTCAGAGCTGTCTATGTGTAAAAAGGCATCTTTCCCTTTCAAAATAATCGCATTTAAAAAGCATTAAATGCATCAAAACAATGCATTCATTTTAATATTATTCGCATAGTACTCGCAAATTCATATCAACACTAGCTGAAAAATGCAGAGAAAAGCAAACAACATGGTTTCAGATTATGGCCCTCATCAGTAGAGGGGCGGCTACGATTTCGTACTGATCTACGAGAGAGGTTGATAAAAAAGAGTTATATATGTATGGGGATTAAATGTAAAGTTAGAACATATAAGAGTTTATCGCAATGGAAAAAATAACGAATAACTAAACCGAAATGCTAATTATTCAAACAATCTTATAGACCATTTTAAAACAATAACTCAACAAATAATGCGACCATTGCGAAGAGGGGCTTGCTCATCAGTGATGAACTCTGCCATCGGCCTTTCCAATTCCAGACCACTACAACTATTGTATATTAAATTTTCCTATTACTTCAATGTTTATTCTTAATAATAAAGTTTAACGATACTATGAAAATAGACATACCAAAATTGGCACAATAAATCTCATCTTCAGCATACAGATAGTACTATAGGTATAATTAATTAAAAATATCAATATTTTTATGCCATAGAAGCATAGGGCGCCTCTCCCGTCAAAATAAACGTCAAAACCTAACGGGAGAGGTGCCCTATGCTTCTATGGATTAATTTCCTCCCGGAAAATTTTCCATCAATATTTTTAAGGTATAATAGTGGAACACGATATGTTGCAGCAAAAAGGTAAATGGGACCTGTATCAAGGTATGTATTACAATATATAACATAAAGCAAGAAATATAAACGGCATGAAGAAACAAATGAGTGCCAAAGAGAAGCAGCTAATCAATAGGAAGAAGACTAGATCATCATCAGCAGAGCAGCAGTAGAGACAGAGTCAATAGATGACAAAGAAGAAGAACGTTTCATTTTGCCATTAGTGCCGAAGGCGAGAAAAGAAGAGTCTTGATCTAATCAGCAGAAAGGAAAGCCAACAGTTTATCCTCATCACTAAGAGAATTCTTGCTGCTTCTTTTTGTCTTCAGCTGGGAACTAATTATCCTACAACAGGAGCTCTTTTTCTTCAAAAGCTGCTGGGGTAAGAAAGAAAGATGCTTCTTTCCTACGCAAACAAGATGCGATGTTTTTTGGGTCTGATGGAGAGGAGGGTGGATGCATTAGGACGGGTTGGCGAGACGCCAGAGAAAGGGCCATTTGAATAGCCCCCATTTACAAGTATTGTCCGCGAGGATCAATACGCCTTCAAACCTGCGCCGACGACCCAGCGCTCGCTGCCGCCGCCTGTTTAAACTCGAATTTACGTCCTGTCAAGATGTGGGACAAAATACCCTTCACGTCTTCCTTAGTCTCGTTTGATTCTCTTTTTGTTTTCATCGGATTTCAACATAAATATACCTTTCTATTACAAATGGAACTATATACCTCTCCGTTTTAGTTTAATAAAGTAAAAAGAGTGTGTTAAAATTATAAAAGAATAATGCATTATACCAATAGTTTTATTTTTGCACACTACCGTACAAAGACTACGTTGAATTTTGGAGAATTCTAAAAGTGCAATAGACAAAGTGGCATCTTTACGGAAAACTCCCATCACAGTATTTACAGTCTTCTGGTCTCAGGTGGTGTAACTCTCCCAGTTCGCAGAGGGAATTAAACAAGCCAACATATGTGAGGTTTATAAATATTATAACGTTCTATCATTGATGCAAGATTCTATTAAGATAATATAAAAATATTGGTAAAAACCTCAAATAAAATAACTTAGAACTTTACCTTTATCCTGTGTTAAGATTAATTATCTTTCTTTATTTTTTCTGATAAAAAAATAAAAATATAAATATACACTTTTAATATATATATATACATCCCTAAAATCGTATAAAGATATTGTAAATGTCAAAAAAGAAGATATTAAAATATAAAAAGATATGTAATATATTGTGAGAATTAGAAACTATTATAAACGCGTATGATTCTTTTTCAAATTAAACAATTTTCTACTGCCCTTATTGTAATGGAAAATTAATGGGAGGGCCTGACTCATCAGTGGTGAACCCTCCCAGCGGTTTCGCCAGTTTAATATGTAATATATTGTATATACAAGAACTTGTGTAAGTCCTAAATGTGATTTTCATGAATTAAATTTCCATGACTCTATCCTATTTTTACATTCTGATCATATATTCTGCTCCAAGATTGAACTATAAAGTTCCGGGGGGTCGGTGGAAGGATGGTCAAAACCGTTGGTTTTCGACCGCTACGACCCGGGTTCGATTCCCGCATTGGACACTTTTTTATGTTTAAAAAATACTCCAATGGCCCCCGGTTCTTGTAAAAGTTCAACTCCACCAGCGAGTGCAAGTAATCAAACTGGGCTCTGGCACATTTGTAAGTGCAAAGTCGAACTGCTTTTCACATGTGTAGACATGTGGTGCACTTATAGTAAAAGCAGTCGCCAACTTCTACCCACCATGATTATCATGGCCTGTACTACGTGTACTAGGGATAAGCAAAAAAAAAAAAAAACTATAAGTTCCTATGAGTGGATTTTCACTCATTGAAAATGTTAAAGTTTGTGTATGATGAAAATATGTTTCCCCCGCTCGGCGCTCGCTTTCTTCGCCCATTCTTTCTCCGCATATTGCTCTGATTTTAAAATCTACAAATATAGGGAACTATAGTTTCTACTATATTCTGAAGTCTTCAAATATTCGATAAAAAATGATTTTGCTAAAATGTGCTGAAATCAGAAATGCAATAGGATATAGTTCAATAACTTACGAAGTGTCTTTTGTTAACAATTTTTTTTATAAGTTATTAATAAAAAACAAATATGTATTGTATCGCGCGTGATTAAGGTTGGCGGGGTGCCAATAGAAAAATATACATATTGGTTTATAATGTATATATTTACCCACATACACACACAAATAAACCGTTTTAAAAATATTTAATCGTGGATTTCTCTATTTTCAAATATTTTATTTTGTTGCTTCTTTTAATATTTTTGAAAAAAAAAAAAAAATAAAAATGTATTTTGAAAAAAATAAAGTATTTATATATTTTGTCTTAAAATTATAGCTCAGCTATAACACATACATTTGGAAGATTTGGCCAATATCACAACATTTCTCGTAGAATGTTAAAAAATCGAAGTTACTACTGTACTGACGAGGGCTGTAGCCCGAAACCATGGTATAGAGGTTAGTTATCACAGAATTTGCGATACTGGTGTTGGGGATTATTTACTGATCCGAGCTCTGTACAGGGAGGAACAAGAAATTACATTGTCACTTAAGAGAAAAAAATTCTATCCAGAGAAGAGTGTCTTGCAAAAAAAAAATCAATTGACTCGAGCTTTCGGGCCTTGGAGACCTTTTACAAGAGCAAGGTTTAATATATAACGTCGCTTCTCTCTAGCGTTTAATTTAGCCTTAATCCTCTGTAGAAGAGAGGGCTCCAAGGACCGAAAGCTCGAGTCAATAAAATTATATTTTTGAAAGACACTCTCTTCCCTGGATAGAATTTTTTTCTCTCAAGTGATATTCTATAAGGGATTTTATTATGTTTGAAAATCAATTGTTTTATACATTTTAAAAAGGGACATCTGTTTCTTTTCACATATAGATATACTGTCTTCACATAAAATTGCAATAAATACGAATTTACGAAGTAGCAACTTTCGCGTCAAAATTATCATCATTATATATTAATAACATAGTTTATGTATTCGGCGCTCTTAATAAAAAGTAACTTTAATTTCAAAGATATTAAAAAAAGGTTTAATAGAACCACAATTTTCAAGCAATATTTTAGCTGGTAAAATGCTATTTTGAAGCATTATAGGATATAAAACTGATTAGAAATAACAGAATGCCCGATTCCTTTACCATTCTATAAATATAATGATCGCTAAAAGAATAGCATATTTTCAGGAAATAATCACTCATCTAAATCATTTTACCAATTTTTATCAAAAAGAAGAATCCTAAGTGCATTAAAATTTAAATAAAATAATTGATGAAATACTTGATACCCTGAGTATACATACATCTTACCTCTATGCGCATTTTTAAATCCTATTAGAATTACAAATTAATATTTTATTATTTTAAATAAGTGTTTTAAAAAATTCAATCATTCGCTCAGAATATAGACATTATCAAGTATTTCTTAAAAAAAAAGACATTTCGGCCAGATAAAGTTTTATTTTAACAACCTTTCAACAAAAATCTTTCGTCTTCGTCAGAAGAAATAAATAAAGAATTTGGCAAGGCGTTAAAAAAATACTTTATTTGGCTGAAGTGTCTTTTTTTTTTAAAGAAGCATGAATGCCGGCCAGGGACAACCTCTATCTTCAAGTTTATCAAGTACAGGGTGATCCAAAAGTCCCGCACAACTTTAAAAATTAATAACTCTGCGAATATTTGAGCTAGAGCAATGCGGTAAACACCATTGTGTTCAGGATGCAATGGGATTTTTTATGGCAAATAATGAAAAATTCGAAATTGATTTTAGTTACAATTTTATTCGCCAGATGGCGCTCTACCAGAATCAGAGATTCAGCGGCCAAATTGTTTGATAAATTGAAAAATATAACTGATCGACACGTATTTTTCCTTTTTGAATACCAGGAAAGAACCCTAATAATATCAAATAACAAATTAATAAAACACCACTTCGCCAAAAGTATGAAGAATTGGTTAACGATTTTCAAATACAATCAGAGATATGTAAAATAGGTAAATGCAAATTAAAACATGTAGCAAAAATATTTATATTTTATATGGAGTTTTGTGAAATATATTGAATGTTTGAAAAACACTGCTGATATCAATACACGAATTTTTGGAATGTTAATATAGTACCAAAAATTATGATGGCACTTCTAATAGGATTTCTTGCTATAAGAAATGTGTAGTTTCTTGACTGATTGGCGACACTTGACTATTTAACTGGCTATTTGTCATGATCCAACAAATTAAATATAGAGGGAAGTGACAAAATATATTTGTCGTACTTTATTCCAAATATCCTATGGGCTTGTCAAATGTTATCATTGTTTATTATACTGAACACAATTTTAAAAAATGTGTCCCCTCAAATAAAAATAATTTTTAAATCGACCTTTTGTGTTAAAAAACGTGGTAGTAAAATCATTTTGTATTATTTTTTTTCACAAAATTTCTAAAGTTATTGGTGTACAGAAAATATTCCTTATGCTATTTCTTCTAATGAGCGAAAAGCGAAAACTAAACATAAGAGGAAAAATTGTGTGTACCAGTGTTATTCGAGAAGTTATAACACTCTGGTTTGCACGACATAATATGTGAGAAAATGACAAACAAAATATTACTGTTCACAAAAAGAAGAGTCAAGATGTGAGGACAGCATTTATTATCCCCATATCCCAACACAAAGAGCTGCAAAATATTGGTAGATAATATAATACATGGCGGCTTATATAACACATGAGGTAACTGCCTTCTCTCTTGTATTAGGTCACAATCCTTGCTCAATGTGGCACCCTTCATTCTCAATCACCGCCTGCAGACGATAAATGACAGAATGGACAGCATTAAATAACATATCTGTTGAAATTGATAAAACGTGCCATCTGATAGAAGCCTTCAACATGGCCAATGTGGTAGGCCACACGTGGTAAACACACGATTTAATGTACCCCCATAAACTAAAATCGCAAGGCGTCAAGTCTGGTGATCTTGGAGGCCACTGGTATATAAAGTGGCGACTTATCACACGATTTTCACCGAACGTATCCTTCAGCAATTGTTTGGCACCTCTGGAGATATGAGGAGGTCCTCCATCTTTCATGAATGTTATTTCGCTTAGTGCTTTTGCCTTGCAATATGGGAAATACCTTTTCTCTCAAAAGTTGAACATAACGTTCACCAGTTACAAAAACGGTTTTAAAAGTTCTTTCATTGATTTTTTAAAGAAAAATGGCCCAATAATAAAAGAATGAACCCACACAAAACTGTAACTCTAGGCTGGTAAAGTGGCATTTCTGTATAAACCCTAGGGTTTTCTGTTGCCAAAATGCGGCTGTTTTGAATGTTAAATTCTCCGTTTAGAGAAAGGTGAGCATCATCTGTCCACAGAACATTCGACAGCCAGTTTTCATCAATATCAATTTGCCGGAAAACCCATGCAGCGAATTCTTGACGCATCTCAAAATCGCCAACTTTCAGCTCGTGAAATCTTTGAATTTTGTATGGGTACACACAATAGAGACATTAAGTGAAGCGTCTTCGGATATCACAATCATACTCGGCGAATTTAACGCCAAAAGTTCAATTTGGGGATCACCTGTCCAGGATAACAAAAGTCAGCAGGTTGAGGACATGCTAACCGACCTTACACCGTTAAATAACGGAGAGAGCACCTACCTATCTAAGTCCACAGGCACAGAATCCGCAATAGACATTACAGAGATAAATTACAACATCGCACCCACAACACAATGGGAAATCCTGAGAGGTGCAATCAGTGACCACAGAAATTGAGAATGTCCATTAGAATAAAAGAACATGGAACTTTAGGAAAGCCGACTTGAAAAAAATTCACAGAAAAGCTTGAAGAACTGTGCAACAAAAAATTGTATTACAGAACGCTTGACAAAAACTTGGAAAAATTCTCTTCGAACATATCAAAAGCTGCAAAAGCATCGATACCTAGAAGTAGACGTATAGACCTGTGGATACCTTACTGGAAGGACCACAACATCGAGGCAATGATTTCAGAGAGAGAGACAATATCAATGAACTTCTTAAAAAAATAAAACAGAAGAAAACAGAAAGGAACTCATTGAAATTAGTCACAAAATAGAACAAGAAATTTGGATATGCAAACAAAAAAAATGGCAGAATTCTGCGAAAAAATGGATCCAAGAAAGGACAGCCAACACTGGAATATGATTAGAGTGTTAGAGAACAATCAAAACCAACACCAATCCTCCAATACTCTAACCGATATGAATAGAACAGCGAGAACGAGAACAAACAGATGGCTGACATAATTGCTGAATATCTTTCAAGCACTTCCATACTCAACTATACGAATGAAGACAGGACTCTAAAAATAATATAAACCAGTTAGTTAAACAAGCAAGAAACTTCCATCAACAAGATATTTTATCGAGAGACTTCACACTGAATGAGCTAAACTTATCAATAAAAAAATCCAAGAGGTCACCAAGAGATAATCTAATCTTTGGTCAAATGATTAAACACTTTGAAGACAAAGCTAATAAACAACTCCTACGAATACTGAACATTTCATGGCAAACTGTTAAACTACCAAAGAATTGGAAGATATCAATTATAGTGCCAATACTGAAGCCAAACAAAGATGCCAAGGAATACAAGAACTATCGGCCAATTGCTCTGACCAGCATACTTTGTAAAATACCAGAACGAATTATTCACTCTAGGCTCATAGTCTGACTCACTAACAATAATAAAATAAACCTCTACCAAACTGCCTATAGATCCCAGCACTGTACGACTGATCAACTGTTCTACTTCTGTCAATCAATAATAGATTCTTTCCAGGAAAAACCGCCAAAGAAGACAACGGCCGTATTCCTGGATATGACCTCAGCTTTTGATCGAGTGTGGAGGGAGAAATTAAGTGAAAAGCTGCACAACATCGGAGTAAGAGGAAAAACCTTAATATGGATTGCAGACTTCTTAAGGGTAAAGAAGGTTAAAGGTTCGGGTCAATGGAGAATTTTCCAAGGAAGGAAGAACATGGTCTGGTGTAACTCAGGGATCTGTGCTCAGTCCTCTACTCTATCTGCTATATATTAACGACATCCATTCTTACCTCACTGAAGTCACAAAGGTTGCCTGTTATGCAGATGATATAGCCATATGGCACACAAGTAGCAGCATAGAAAAATCGTAAAAAATACTGAACACATCAATGAGAGGACTGGAGAAGTGGGCAATGGAACTCCAAATGACCATAAACCCAATAAAACCAAACCTATGCGTCTTCTCCACTCGCAGGGAAAAAGGCATAAATATAACCACAAAATAAGCATAAACAAACAAATAATTGATAAAATTAGAAATCCATAATACCTAGGTGTGATACTGCAGTCCTGGATCTTTCAAGTTGGTCTCGAGGACCACGCCATCACCATCTCCTAAGCGGCGAAGTACGCTATCTACGTATTCATCGCAAATACGCAATCTACGTATTCATACGCAAAATGCGTGGTGACGCTGGAGACACACTGGCGATTCTCCACCAAATTCTTCAGCGCTGGCAGAGGCGCCATATTCATTGTACATAGTGTATATAATGCATATTATCTTTTTTTTAATAGTGCAGACTGTGCATGTATTGACAAGATGTCAACAAAATTATTTAAATTATTATTGATGAGGAATTGGAATTTTCAGAACACATAATTAGCACCTCAAATAGAGATATCAGAAAACTAAACATTCTGAGAAGGCTATGTGGAACAAAATTTTTAAAAATGGAGATCCGGACAACCCGTCAAATTACAGAGGAATATCCCTGATTTCTAACCTATCGAAATTATTTACATCTATCTCGAAGACAAGATTGAATGATTGGATGGAGAGAAAGTCAATTTTGGCAGAAAATCAGGCTGGTTTTAGAAAAGGCTACTCTTGTCAGGACCACATATTCACGCTCGTATCATTAATTCAAATGACCCTTAGCCGTAGAAGGGGAAAGTTATATGCCTTCTTCATTGACCTGAGGAAGGCCTTTGATACCGTGCCGCACCATCTACTTTGGAAAAAATTAGCATTAAATGGTCTGAGTTGCCGATTTATTAAACTAATTAAGAACTATTATACCCAAATGACGGCAACAGTCAGATGGCGGGGTTCCTTCACGGAGGCTATCAAAATACAAGCGGGAGTATTGCAGGGGGAGCCGTTGTCACCTTATTTATTCATTCTCTTCCTAAACGATCTGGTACACCTGTTCGATGAATCAGAATTGCCAGGCATAAATCTTGAGAATTATGGAACTATACACGTTTTACTGTATGCAGACGACATAGTGATCTTAGGAGAATCGAAAATAAATTTGCAATTGAAGATTAACTTACTTAAAAAGTACTTAGAAGATAACTGCCTAACGTTAAACCAAAATAAATCTAAAATAATGGTGTTTAGAAACGGTGGAAGAACAGCTCGTTCCGAGACATGGTTTTGGGGTCAACAACCCCTGACAATAGTAGCTAAGTATACATATCTGGGTTACCCTCTGACTACAAAAATCTCGACCCAATATGCTTCCCAATACTTTAGAAACAAAGCACTGAATGCAATTAATGCACTTTGGAGAATCCTTACAAAGGCGCGAATAAAGTCCTTTACCTCAGTGATGAAACTTCTTGACACTATTGTTCTTCCTACTTTACTATATGCGGCACCAATGTGGGCAATCAACCAGCTGAAGACAGTCAATAATACCCAAGATACATTTCTTCGTCGTCTCTTAGACTTACCAAACTTCACACCAGGATATGTCCTCAGAAGAGAATGTGGAAGAATATCAACTGAACTTAATGCTGTAAAACTCACATTAAAGTTTTGGGTCAGGATTTTAAAAATGGAGACGAGCAGATTACCACATGCTTGCTTAAATTACCTCTGGAAAGTCACCGCGAAAAAGGAAATAGAAAACAGCTTTACTCAAAATTTAATAAAAATTCTAGACTCCAAGGGATATTCCTTTCTGAAGGGCTGCGAAGACTACTTAGCCATACAGAAAGAATTGCCAGGCATAATTAGAACTACCACAGACCAACTAATTCAAAACGATCAGATGAAAATCACTGATTCAACCCACTTTGCTCACTACAAATTTTTGAGTGAATCATTCATGACAGAGGAGTACCTACGATTAAATATCTCGCTTCCCAACAAAAGACTAGTTGCACAACATAGAGTTTTATGGCAATTTTTCAGGGAAGAAAGAAAAGACTTCTGGAAAGAAAATGGCCGGAACTGTTTACTTTGTAAGGATCTCATGGATGATAATTTGGCTCACTATTTCTTCCAATGCCCTCTCTTAACAGAAAAACGTACTGAAACTTTCCCAAGCCCTACCTCTGGTCAATTTAGATACCATAGCATATGTCAACTTCTCTCTTCAGATCTGAACGATAAATTACTGATTGATAAATACTTTAAGTTCTGTACAGAAGCTGGGCGCATGAGAAAGAATGCAGGGCAAAGGATACTGGAGGATGATCCATCTGTAAATAGGTAACAAACCTTATTTTTGTTGTAAATGTTTCCTCTTCCCTCTCCTCTTGTTGACGTGTAAATACGGCGAATCCTGTATGGGGCGGAATGCCCTAAATAAAGGCTTTTGTTGTTGTTGTTGTTGTTGTTGTATGTGGAACAAATTGGGGAGCAAAACCCAGAATTCTCAGAACAACATATACCACCTTAATAAGGCCGATAATGGAATATGCAACACCGGTCTGGGCTCCCTCAAGCTCATCACTAAAAGTAAGACTAGACAGTGTTCAAGCAAAAGCGGCCAAAATAATCACTGGTGCTGTTTCATCCACCAACATTGAGAAAATTCAGAGAGAATGTGTTCTAGACCTACTCGCTCGAAAGCACAAGACAAAATAAAAACAACTTGGATCGGCACTTCGGAAACGAGGAACCAGAGGACGAGATCTCTCTGACCACTTGTGGTTTGGTAGATCCGCCCTTTTCTGAGAATGAGGTGAAACTGACGGCTTTCAAGTTCGGGAAAAGAAAATCTCCTGGTCCCGAAGGGATCGATAACACGGTCGTGAAAGCCCTGGTAAGGATGCACCCATCGCTTCTTTCCAGGTTATTTAATAGATGCCTGGACACTGGTACATTTCCTGAGGCATGTAAGGTTGCCCGAGTAGTGCTTCTCGAAAAGTCTGGTAGAAAGGGTAATTCTCCTAATGATTATCGCCCGCTTTCTTTACTAGTGTGTCTAGGTATGGTCCTGGATAGCCTACTAGCTCAGAGACTGAAGCATTGGCTAGAGAGTAATGAGCTCCTTTCCTCTTTCCAACATGGTTTTAGGGAAGGGAAGTCCACAACCACAGCTCTGAACGAGGTGTTAGAGGGGGTTGAGATGGGCTTAAATAAGGGTGCTTGGGTTCTTCTCGTGGCCCTGGACATTGATGGCGCGTTCAACTCCATCAGCTGGAACAAGCTGACGAGAAATTTGATGGACATGGGTTGTCCTGATAATTTGTGCAGCTTGGTTCGTGACTTCCCGAGGGATAGACGGATTAGCCTCAGTTTTGGTGGGCGGAAGTTGGAAAGAAACTGTGCTAGGGGTTGCCCCCAGGGCTCTTGCTGCGGACCTATTCTGTGAAATATCCTGGTAAACACCGTTTTCCAGGAGGAACTCCCTGAGGGAGCCAGGCTAGTTCTCTATGCTGACGACCAGTTCCTCATCATTGAGGCTGCTTCGAGAGCGAAGGCTGAGAAGTGTGTTGAAACTTCTCTCCAAATTCTCTCGATCTGGGCCCATGACTCTGGCCTTAAGTTCAATGTCTCCAAAACTAAAGCCCTCAGCTTTAAGCCCAGGGACATAAGACCTAAAAGGAAAGGGATCAAATGGGAACACAAGCCGGCTATCCGGATGGAAGGACGGAGGGTAGCGTTGGTCAATAGGATGACCATCCTGGGGGTGGTCATTGATGACAAGATGGGTTGGCAATACTAGGCGGAGGAGATGGTGGCGAGAGGCAGGGAGGCGTTGTGCAGGCCTGTCCTGGTTGGCTCTCAACAGGGGGGGGGGAAGGAGGGTACTATTTTTAGGAACCTCTGCCTCTCCTGTTTCGAGCCAATCTTGCTATATGCTTCCAGGGCTTGGTGGCGCCGAAACCGGGATCAGAAGGTGGCAACAACTGTAGAGAGAGTGCAGAGGACAGCGGCACTCAGAATCACAGGGGGATATCGCACTACCAGCAGTGAGGCCTTTTTGGTCCTCGCTGGGCTTATTCCCCTGGGATTGAAACTAGTGGAGGAGACCATCAGACAGAAGATCTGGGAGAACAGGGAAGATGCCCTGGGACTTGAAGCGGGGGCCCTGGAATCGAAGAGGGACCCAAGGAAGCCTCCGCAGTGGTTGCCAAATTGGATTTGGAGTCCTGGAGGGCCGACAGGGATTGGCACGGAGGTTTTTACTTATGGGAGTGAGTCTGGAACTAATACTGGAGCTGGGGTAGTGATATTCACTAATGGAGAGCTGATCTTCCAAGAAAGTTTAACACTCAGAGTGGACGAATTGGTCTTTTCAGCCGAGCTGGTTGCGATCAGGGTAGCCCTCAGAGTGTGTGCCGAGAAGAACTTCAGCCCGGACCGCCTCTATTCAGATTGTATGTCGGCCCTCGTCGCCATCAATCTGGAGAAAGGGCAACTCGCGCATCAAATAATCCAGAAGCTGGAGATGATGACGCGGGCTCCGGAGCTCCCTTGGTTTAGGAGACACAGCCTAATCGAAGGTAATGAGTTCGCAGACAGGATCGCTAAGGCAGGATGCTTTAGAGGTAGATCACTGAGGACCCCAGTGACCAAGAAAGAAGTTTATAGGAGGATCAGGGGGCACGTCCAGGACTTATGGTTGGACAGATGGAGGAACAGTGTGAAGGGAGAGAGGTATTCAATGGGGTAACAACACCCAAGTACCTCTGTAAGGTAATGTCCCACAAACTCATTAGGGTAGTTCGGAACATGGGCTCTTCCCCAAGTCTCCACAGATTTGAAATTAAGAGAAACCCTGATTGCGTCTATGGAGAAAGGGATGTGAATGCACGCCACTACATCTTGGATTGTCCAAGGGTAGTGGGTGTGCAGGAAGAGAGAAGGAGGGCGAGGGGCGCGATCGAGAGTAAGCTGCTGAGAAATCACAGCAAACTTCTTGAGAAAGCCCACGACGAGGCAGCTGAGCTTTTCCTCAGCTGTGAGTGAACAGAGTCCACCGGTGGCCGCCTCCCCGCGGTCCCTGCTGGACACAGTAGATAGTTTCCTATTTTGCTGTTACTAAAGGCCACCGGTATAGAAATCCTTCCAGGCACGTTGTCTGGGAGGTGGTGTTTCCAGGTACAATGTCCAAGCACTAGCTTGGATACCGTTACTTGGCTTATGAGTTGAACAGAATAGCAGCGAAGGGCATGCTTCGCATGCCGGCTTGTGGACCGAAAGGTCTGGGTGGCCATCTGCTTCTAGGGTATACCAACTGTGCTTAGGTGGGATCCTCCAGTTCTTGTTTATTTTGGCTACTGTTTCTATTTCTTTAAAAGTAAGTTTATTTTTCTGTAGCAAGGGTTATTTTGTGCCTTTTTCGCTAGCGCATCAGCAGCTTCATTGCCTTCAATGCTAACATGTAAAGGTATCCATTGAAGGTGAATTTTTGAGAGTTTTTGGAGATAACCAATTATGTTCCTGCTTACTTTGTCTCTAAGTTCCCCTGTGTGACTCAAGTGTTGTATGGCACTTCTACTATCAGTAAGAATCCATATATCGTGATGTTTAATGTTTCTGATAGATTTTAAGACTTCATAGATGGCTATAAGTTCTGATCTGAAGACTGAGCAAAATTCTGGGTTTCTTCTGTTTATTTTCTCATTGCCATTTGTGGTTTTAATGAGAGAGCCACTGCCAGTGTGTCCCAACTCGTCTCTGCTACCATCGGTATAGATAGTTATTGCATTTTTAGGAATTTTATTAATTATTTCTAATGATAATTGTTTTAAGTATTCTGGATTTTGGTATTGTCTGTTGGTGGGTTCATTCAAAGTGGCATTAAAAATAACATTTTGTTAGTGGTTCTCATGGAGATATTTTTTTCAGCTAAATAATATTTTTCAACTTTATATTTTAAAAATCCATTTCTTTTGGCCAGGTGGAGAGGGCCTTCTTTTTTGAGTCTTATATTGGGTTCCCAATTAAGTATGTAATTGAAGGTTCTGTGTTTGTTTTCATAACTCTTGATTTTGTTTATATATTTTGGCAGATTGTAGCTTATTCTATCCTTTAAGGGCATAATGTCTGCCTCGTAAAGTACAATATTATTAGGGCAGGTTTTTCGAAGACTTGCAATAATTCTAGCTGCATTTAGTTGTATCCTTTCCAGTGTTTTTAGATTTGTTTCAGATGCTGTACCATAGATTTGATATCCATATTCCAAGATAGGTCTCATTAGAGATGTGTAATTTAATTTTAGTATTGTTGCTTCAGCTCCCCACTCTTCCTGAAATATATTTCAAGATTTTTAGTCGGTCTCTTCCTTTTCTAACAACTCCTTCAATATGCTTACTGGAGTTAATTTCTGGATCCAGGGTGTAGCCGAGATATTTAGGATGTTTATTATATTGCAATTGTTGTTCTTTGAGAATAATATTTGGTCTTATTTTGTATAGTTTCTTATCGGTAGTAAAAAGACAGATTTCAGATTTTTGGGGGTTAAATTCTAATTTATGTTTATTAGCAAATTTTTCTAGGTGGAGAAGAGTCCTGTTCAAATCTCTTTCAGCTTTTTTGGAGTTAGTGTTGCTGCTCCATAGAATAATGTCATCAGCGAAAAGTCCAATATTGGTTTTATGTGAAATTCTTTCTTCTATGCCTGCAATAAATAGGGTGAAGAGAGTTGGGCTAAGGACTGTTCCTTGTGGTAATCCTTGGTACAATTTGAAGGTTTTAGATAGAGTGCCATTATATTTGATCCTGATTTATATATTTTTAAGAGAATCATTTATCCAAGTGATAGCTTTTCCATCAATTTTGAAATGTTTGTATAATTTTGTAATTAACTTGTTTTTCCATACCTTATCAAAAGCTTGTGTAAGGTCTAAAAAGCAGCTATGGTGTGGTTAGTAGGTTTTTTGTTTTGTGCATCTTTTACCTTTTGTGTGAAAAATAAGAGTTGGTCTATTGTCCCATGTCCTTTCCTAAATCCATATTGTTCTTCTGGTAAGAGATTTCTTGTGTCAGGGTGGTAGGTGAGTCGTCTGAGTATAATATTTTCCATTAATTTGCAGCAAATATTTGTTAGGGAGATAGGTCGGTATTTTTTGGGTCATCAGCAGATTTGTCAAGTTTTTTAATGGGAATTATTGTTGCATTTTTACAGTCTTGAGGCAATTTTCCAGTTTTCCAGGAGTTATTGAAAATATTAAGAAGTCTTTCTTTGCCAATTTTGCCCAAGTTTGATATCATTCGGCCATGGATTCCATCTGGCCCAGGAGTCTTGTTTAGGTCAGTGTTTTCTAATGCATAAGCTAGCTCTTTCATATTGATTTTTTTCATGGAAAATATTATGACAACAACAAAAACAACAAAAACCTTTATTAAGACACTATTGTCTTACAAGGGGATTCCCCTAAAAAGTTATATATGTACATGAGTGAGGAGGAAAAGCAATTTAGAGGGGAGGGGGAGCAATCAGCCGTTGTCTGTGGGGTTGAGCACTTCTTCTCTCATTTTATCAATCGCCTTGTAATATTTAAAAAAATTATAAACAAATGTTTTATCCAGCAGGAGAGTAGTGAAGATTTTATATACATGTTGTTCATTGTAGTGAGTTGGCCCCGAAATTTCGCGAATTTCCTGTCTCTTTTCATGTAGGAATGGGCAATGGAATAGATAGTGGACCAAATTGTCTTGGATGTCAACATTGCAGAAGTAGCAATTTAAAGGGTCGCTGCTCCAAAATCCCGTGATATCCTCGCGGAAAAGTAGCCATAGAGGAAAATATTATGAGTGCTGGTGTCATTTTTACAGTCATGAATAATCTTTCGGGCCTTTTTTCAACCTTGATTTTACAACTTATTTGATATGAATTACCTAAAAGATTGGCAGCAATTTTGTCATTAGTTGCTGGTGTACCATCTGTATTCTTTATCATATTTGTGTTTCAGTTTGTGGCTGGCCTCTGTCAATTTGTTTTGCCAAATGCCAAAGTTTTGTATTTGGGTTTCTTGGGTTCAGGTTTTCACATGTTTGTTTCCATTTTTCCCTTTTCACATTTACGTATAATCTTTTTATTTTTGCAATCACAATGTTCAGTTCAGTTCTACAATTTGTTTGGTTTTGGGTGCAGTTTTTGTAGTTCATTTCTTTTAGTTATAAGTGTTTGAATATTTTTTGCCTGGTGTGTATAATTTGGAATCCATTTCTTAATATTACCTCTTGGTATTGAAACTTTGGCTGCTTTAATAATGGTATTTTCGAAAGATATCATATTAGCCTTTTTGAAGTTCAGAATTTTTCTTAATTGAGCTAGTTTTGGTCTTGGTGCTAATTTTTATCAAATTAGGCAAATGATCACTTCCAAAACTTTTTAATATTTGCTATTTGCATTTGTGGAAAATGTCAGGATAGTAAAAACTTATATCAAGGGCTTGTGCAGTATTATAGCTTGTAGGAATGATGGGTAGGATTCCCATCATTTAAGCACATGAAGGCATTGTCGTCAAATATGTTTGATAGTATTTTTCCTCTTGGGTTTGGCGTAGAACATCCCCATATTTTATGTTTTGCATTAAGGCCACCTACAATAATAGTATTGTCTGTAAGAAATTGAGCCATTGTTCCATCGTCAATAAATGTATTGTTTGGAGGGTGATACATATTGTATATGTTGATGGCTTTGTTTTGATTGAGGTAGACTTTGATACCTTGGGCTTCGAGGTCTAATGTGTTTGTAATATTAACGGCTATGTCCTCATAGTACAAATTCTTGATTAAAAATTCTAGGCCACGCCCTTTAACAGCATATACAGATGGATCTTCAGACCTTACCCTGAGTAATGGAGGGGCCGGAATTAACATAATACTGCAAGATGGAACAAACATCAAAATCAAAGAAGGAGCAGGACAGATTTCGTCAAACTTCACTTGTGAACTGACAGCTATCTGGAAATCCCTTGATGTATGCCTTAACCAACCATCCCTGCATCAAGCAGAAGGAATTTTAATATACAGCGACTCCATATCCGCTCTAGAAGCAATTCAGAAGGGCAATACTAAAATCACACAGAAAATGCACTCTTTACTTACCCAACTCGAACCATTGGAGAATAACTGCATTCTACATTGAATCCCTGCCCATGCTGGGATCGGGGGTAATGAAATGGCATTTGAATTGGCAAAGGAAGCCAGAAAGTTGAGTCAAAGGAAAGAACAAAGGTCATTATTTGACGCTGATTCTTTGTCAAAATACAAGATAATTAAACAAAAAATAAGAAAAGATCAAAATGCGAAATATACTCTGAGAGAAAAATGACAAAAACTATAACGAGACTTAGAACAAAACACTATAAAGGAATGACAATACATCCAGATGGCACAAGAACCTATAGGGCATGCAACAATTGTCCTGGTGTGGAACTTACACCTACCCACATATTCTCATAGCCAGCAATGGCCGCAGCCTTGCAGAAATTTGACATAGACCCTGAGCAGCAGCTTTACACACCCAAGATAGTGGACATTGCTGCTGCTGTGATGGAGATGCATGGATATATCTGAGGCTCTTTATTGGACACGACAACAACAACGGCATTCCAGAGTAAAATAAATTATCAGAGATAGATACATATTTTTCAAATGAATTAAAATAAATATAATCGATGCTGAGTGAGAGTTGAATTAAAAATATTAGAAATTTATTATCTTCGGAAACAAACCGTATCTAAAATATCAATTTTCTTTTTGCTACATGTTTTAATTTGCATTTACCTATTTTACATATCTCTGATTGTATTTGAAAATCGTTAACCAATTCTTCATACTTTTGGCGAAGTGGTGTTTTATTAATTTGTTATTTGATATTATTAGGGTTCTTTCCTGGTATTCAAAAAGGAAAAATACGTGTCGATCAGTTATATTTTTCAATTTATCAAACAATTTGGCCGCTGAATCTCTGATTCTGGTAGAGCGCTATCTGGCGAATAAAATTGTAACTAAAATCAATTTCGAATTTTTAATTATTTGCCATAAAAAATCCCATTGCATCCTGAACACAATGGTGTTTACCGCATTGCTCTAGCGCAAATATTCGCGGAGTTATTAATTTTTAAAATAGTGCGGGACTTTTGGATCACCCTGTATATTAAACGGGTTAATTACATCATAGTAAACATATCTGATAAGATTTTCTGGAATTTTTGGGAAAATAAGTAGATAAGTTTCGTTGTCATAAATCCTTAGCAATAAGAAGTTTAGCAGTAAGAAATCAGTTGAAGGATATGAGCCAATGTTTAGTTCTTGGAACGGCTATCTTATATTGCAAGCTGATATAGTGGAATTAGGTAACCAGCCTCTAGCCACGGAGAAACAACATAAAAAAGATTATATAATAAGCATATTATATGACATATTACAAGAACTCCATTTTATCACAGAATTTGTTTGAGTCTGTAAAACAGATACTAATATATCTCATTATTTTATTTCTATAGAATTTTATATATATATATTTTTTTATAGCAAATATGTTAATAAAATCAACGAATGGGTTTATTTGTTTGTACTTTTTAATTCCTAAATATTCAAGTATGAGGTTTGAAATAGATGGAAATGTAACGTGTGTATATAAAAGTTTGGTGTGGGAATGTGAGCTATATGGAAGTGTTTCATAGGAATTTAAAGGTTTCTCAGAAAACTAAGATATGGAAGAGATGCGTCTCCCATCGACGTTTAAACTAAGCGCCATCTATTTTGACGGGAGAGGCGATTTTTTTATATAGATCAATCTCCTCCTGGAATATATATATATATATATATATATATATCAATTAAAAAGGCATATGTTGGATCAATATTTAATTTATTTATCAGTATTTCAATTGGCTGAACGCCAACCTTTTTAAAGGTATTACAATTGAACTGGCGTTTGGCCAACTGAAATATTGGTAAATAAATTATATTTGTATTCAATATATGCCTTTTTAATTGAAGATCTATTTATGGATTGCTCTCTATTATTAAAAATGCGTAACGCTATAATAATACCCACAACCAATTACTTTTAAACTACAAGTAAGTAGTCAGATAAGAGAGGTACTCAAGAAGTAAAAAGTATACAAGTAGGCAAGAAGTATATACCATGTATAGCCCAGAAATAAACAAATATACAAGAAGTACACACGAAATAGCTCAGAAATAGACAAGTGCACAAGATGCATACACGAAGTAGAGCCCAGAAATAAATAAGTAGACAAGAAATATTTACGAAGTAGCGCCCGTACGCACACAATACACATTGCATGCATATTTAATTGAATATTTTTACTTAATATATATTTAGGAAAATCAAATAAAATTCCCCCAACACATAATATTTGAAAACATAATTTGCAATATGCAATATAAATAAAATAATCTAATAGCAATTTGCAAATATTTGTAAAGGATATAACAATCCAAAGAGAAAGACGTCATATTCTATATATATATATATAAAATAAATTAAAAATTTAAAAACAATTATTTAGAATAGGTGAGGAACGCTATACAACGACATGTCAGAGCAGTTCGACGCCAAGAAATCCGAGAGAAGAGGCGAGCAAAAAGAGAAAATAAAGAAAGAATAAAAGAAGAAAGAAAGATTAAAGCTGAGATACCCATCTGGGAATCAAAGAAGAGGCCCGACCATATCATTATTAAGAAAATATTATTTATTTTGTCAAGGTCTGATGAGGTTGACAAAGCTAAATTAATGTTCTGCTTTATCACATTAATCATATTATTCTGGTCAAGTTAAACAAGCAGTCCATCTCTATTGATACGTTTGGCAAACATTTTCTATCTCTTTCTGCATCTAGAGAGAAAAAGTGGTTTCAATTTTATTTTTAGCTTCGATTATATCTACCAAGAAGTTTTATGCATCTGTTTATGTTTGTAAAACCTATCTTATACTATTTAAATATAAATATAAATTGTTCTCAATAAACGCTTCGTTGGTATTCTTCTGTGAATTAATGGAATCTTTGCATATATATGGGAGTTATTTCTTTCTATATCACATTAATATATACAAATATACTTGTATTATTTGTTATAAATATATTATCTGTTTATTATATATTTGTATATATATAGTTTATTAATTAAAAGACATATATTTGATCAAAATATCATTTATTTTACCAATATTTCAGTTGGCTGAATGCCAACCTTTTTCAAGGTGTTATAACATATTAATGTGTGTCAACAACAAACTCAACGCCACATTATATCTTTTAGGGTTTTTTTCTCTCTCTTTGCATAGCTACTATATCTCGTATATATTTGATATTTAGTGGGAATTTTGGAAAAATAATGTTTTAAATTATAAAGATAGATTGATCATTTTATCCTTGTTTTGTACATCGATTTTATTATTAAGCAATGTATATTGAAACTTAACTATTTACATAATTACATATGATCTTTTATAATTATTTATAAAACACATTCTCTTTCTAATGAGTGACACATTTAAAGATGATTATTTTTTAAAATTTAAAACACAATTGTATCAAATTATTATCAAAAGAATAAAATTGTGGGTCGAAGAGTTACTTGTAACAACTACAAGGAACTTTTTTTTAAGTTAAAATATCAAGGCTTTGCCTGGGGATGAGTTTCTTTCTAAACATTGTAATTCATGAATCTCTATCTTTCAGGCATGGAAGTACAGGAGAAAACATTTTACATTGAATTGCCAATATGGGAACATGGGATTATTTAACTATGAACTCAAGAAACTCTTTACCTCAATATTTTTTTCTTTTGATAATATACTTATGATATTTAAATTAAACATAAGGGGGTCAGTGGAAGGATGGTCTAAACCGTTGTTTTTCGACCGCTACGACCCGGGTTCGATTTCCGCATTGGGCACTTTTTTTCTGATTAAAAAAAAATGCTCCAATGGCCCCCGATTCTTGCAAAAGAGCAACCCTACCAGCGAGTGAAAGTAATCCAACTCTGGCTCTGGCACATTTGTAAGTGCAAAGTCGAACTGCTTTTCACGTAGACGTGTGGTGCACTAACATTAAAAGCAGTCGCCTACTTCTACCCACCATGATTACCATGGCACGTACCACTTGTACTAGGGATAAGCAAAAAAATATATATCTATAGAAATAATTGAATTTCCTTCTCTCTTCTTTCACATATCATTTTTTTTCATATTAAACATAAAATTTGGGGTCAATGATTAATAATTTAGAATAAAAGTGTAATAAGAAAGTCTTTAGAGCAGAAATTAGTACTTGATATCATTATTACCTGTCTTCAAACCATATTTTATAAATGATGATATTTTAGCATTTAGATTAACACACCTTCAATAAATTGAGACCTTGCTCAGAAGAGAAAAACTTCAATGCTCTAGGGAATATTTTCAAACCCTTTTCAGGATTAAAAATAAATGATAAAAAATTCTTCGAATATTTTTATACCTGCAGTCACATAATCAATCAACCAGTATTAAGACCTTCAGTCTTATATACTGTAGATAGTTCTCCTGGAAGATACAGAAGGAAAAGAGAGAGAGGAAGGAGGAAATTAGTATCTACAAAGTTATACAACAATTATATACATATGAGCTATATTGATTTATATGTTTGATAATATATTTTCATTTCTGATAAGTAGGTAAATGATATTCATCGAAAAATAAAGTTTTTCTCTTGGTTAAGGTGTCAATTTATTGAAGGCCGGTCAAGCTACCTGCATATTCAATATAAGACTAATAACGTATATAAAAAGATACTTCGGCCATTAAATCTTTTTATTACCTCTTTGTTTGCATAAAAAGATTTACTCTGGCCGAAGTATCTCTATTTTCAAGAAATATGAATGCCGGCCAGGCAGCCTCTATCTTTACGGTATATAAAAAGTAAATAAAGAAGATATTACTCTTTTTTAGAGATATGATTGGTAGATCTCCCTAGAATTCCATATTGAGAGCAAATGGATTTATAAAAATGGTTAATAAAATTGAAGAAAGAGCTAAAGACTTCCATCCCCAGCAAGCCCTTCTCTCCCCCTTAACACATTGTAAATAACATTGCTGTAACTATTGTTCCTGTATATACCCTCTTCTACTTGGAGAAGCTGTTTAAGGCCAAAGGGTCATAACAGGGACTTTTGTTGTTGTTATTACTGTTATTCTTGCATGTACCCTACATTTCCGTGCTAAGAGAATCCGTATAAGACTAAAATGTCTTAATAAAGTTTTTTGTTGTTGTTGATAAAGACTTCCAATGATCTAGCTGGAAAAGATCAAGTAAAACACCGGGAGATCACAAGATGAGAGATGATCACTAACAGCTCAAATTGAAGAATATTTGTTCTTATAGTAATCAAAAGTCGGACTCGACTTGATGGATGCTAACAATAAAAAGTCATGGTAGGTAGAGATATGATCTAGTTATAGTATTTTTGTAAACACACAGTATAGTTGTACCAACTACACACAATTAAATTTATATTGCTTATAAATATATATTTATTATATATATATATATAATTAATATTTTAAAGATATTTAACTTATTCTGATTGTAATATTTATCATTTTTTCATGCACAAATTCCCCCCACCTACTCTGTATTTTAAATTATTTCAACTGTGATATTATAACACCATGCGGTGCTGAGTTTGTGTATACAAAAATGTAATGCCTCGATAAAGGTTGGCGTTCAGCCAGCCGAAATATTGGCAAATAAATCTTTTATTCAATCCAATATATGCCTTTTTACTATCTAATAAATATATATAATCCGTTTTATATAACAATGTTTAACACAAAGCAATAACGCGCCATCTATACATATAAAATAAAAGGACTTGAAAGCGCGAATGTTTCTTTTATACATAAAACGAACTTCTACTGTCCTTACCTTCGTTTTATGTATAAAAGAAACATTCGCGCTTTTAAGTCCTTTTATTTTATATGTATAGATGGCGCGTTATTGCTTTGTGTTAATTTATTCCTAACTGGCCTTGTCTTTATAGTTTGCTGAAGAGCATTGCTCGAAGCAAATATTTGAATGTAATTCTACTGTCCTATAAGCTTATGTCCATAGTTTACTTGAAAACCATTTCTAAGATTCCATCCTTCAGTGTAGCATATAAAAGCAGAATGATCCAATACAGTATTAGAGCTCTGAGAAGCGGTCTGGTGGTTTAAATTGGCGAAACCGCTGGGAGGGTTCACCACTGATGAGCCAAGCCCTCCCAATATATTTTTTCATCGCAGTAAGGACAGTAGAAGTTCGTTTTATGTATAAAAGAAACATTCGCGCTTTTAAGTCCTTTTATTTTATATCATTGTTTATATATATTTGAATTTGAGGATATTGCTATACACACAGCCATTTGATTTGAAAATAATTTCAAAATGGCGGGAATGTATAGAACATACATTTCGTCTGCTTGTGAAATCAGCCATTAATAGCTTCCATTTGATGGTATTTTGTAAACTATTTTAGGAAACTGTGCGTATCAAATAATATATTATTATTAATATATTGAAAATAATTTCTTAAACTATGCATTTATAATATTTATAAATACTTTTAAGAATATTATATAGCATGCATTAAGATTTAAATTGCATTTTACCATAATTGTCACATAATATATTAAATATATATTTTACTACCTTATTATCATTAAAACCCTTAATAGCAATATAATCAGAAACAAATAACATTTCATATTTAAAAAGGTGATTGTTTATTTTTTATATTTTAATAATAGTGTCACACATACACACACTCTCTCTCTCTTTACACTACATTTACACTTAAGTTCGCCTCTTGATTTTACATAGAAACGTATCTATCGAAACTTAATGAAAAATGAGAGCATTGTATTGCAAATATATATATTTTGATGAAATAGATAAAAGATTATATAAACATTGGCGTAAAGATAGAGGCTGCCTGGCCGGCATTCATAGTTCTTCAAATTAAAGTGTCTTTAAGTGTCTTTAATTTGAAGAACTATAAACATTGGCATTAAACACTATACTTATAAAGATATGGGATACAACCACATATATATTTCAGCTAAAATATAAACACTTGTTATATTTATAGAAAATTTTTGCAAATTATGACAAATCTCTCAAAGAATATATTTTTGATTGTTCTTTTCTATAAGTTAAGAAAGTATTTTGCACTCAACCTATATATATTGACAGATTGGATCATTTTGATGTAAAAACGGATGGTATTACGTTCAAGTATTCCTAATATCAATTAATGAAAAATAATTATTCCTCAGAGAGAGAGTGTGTTTCTAATAGTAGGAAATATAAGCTATCGAACCACATAAATTAACTAGTGAAAAATATTTCTCAGTATAATTTTAGAGTAAAGAATTGTTTCCGTTGTGAAAATATGCCTGCAGAACGACCATATATAAAATGAAATTTTAGGTTTTGATTTGCATAAAGAAGTATGGTAAACACTTACTTTTCTCCCGCCAGAAGCAGACGGTGCAGAAACGCGGCATTCTCCATCGCGGCTGCATGTCCTAGCTGAGCTGAGATTGTTGTCTGAGGAAGTGACGTCTAAGACGTTGGAAAACCCGCAAGATCTCAAAACTTCCTCTTCTGACGTAGAAGTCTGATCTGTATCCTTGGGCCTAATGTAGGCCAGCAGGGCGCTCAGCCATGTGTTTCACACTGTTTCTTACTACAGTCTTTACATATTTTGTTGAAGCTTACTACTTCAATCTGAATTGTTGAGTAGTATGTAGGGCAGCTGTTTCATCCGTGAATTTCTTTACCTTAGTGAAGTCTCTTACATCAGTCATGCTTTTTACGCTACTAATGTTGTAGTGAGTGAATTACTCGATTCCAATTTACCACTTTTATCTGCATCTTTAGCTGATATGTAGGTTATCTCGGTTCTTCAAAACCGTCATGTTTTATGTCATCGTGTTGCTTAAACTAGTCAAGTTATCGTGAATGAATTGTTCTACTTTAGTTTACAATTTAAATATTCATATTTGATCAATATGTATGTCAGGTCTGTTCTTCAAATCATCCATTTTGACACAACGGTCATATTCATTACATTAATAAGGTAATTTACATTAATCATATTGTCGAGAATGCATTGATCTATGCCCTGCATCTTTGGCCGATATTTAGGTCAGCTCTGTCCTTCGAATCAGTTTATATCTTTTTATATTAGTCATGTTCTTTACATAGATTTTTATAACAACAAGGTTATTGGAATTTCATAACTATAACCCGGCAAACAAGCCTAATCTGAATTCTTTAGCCAGCATGTAGGTTAACTCTTTTCTATGCATCGGTCATGTTTCTTCCATCAGAACTGTTCTTTCCATCGGCTATGTTGTTGTGGATGTGCTTCGTCTCAACTTACAACTCTAATCTGAATCTTTGGCCGAGATATGGATCAGCGGTGTTCTTTGCATAAATCATGTTTTTTTTTACATCAGAACTGTGATATTTACATCGGTTATATGTTGTTGTGGAGGCTTTGTTCTCTATCTCAGCTTAAATTCAAATCTGTATCTTCGGTAGAGATGTAGATCAAAGATATGTTTTTTTAAAAATCGTATATGTTTTTTGAATGAGTCATGTTTTGAAAACATAAATTATGTTTTTCATATCGGTTCAGTTTCTAATTTTTATCATGTTCCTTGCATCATTCATGTTGTGATTCAAGGATATTATTCAATCCAGGTATACAACTTCAATCTGAATTGTTGGCTATTATGTAGGTCAGCTGTGTCATTCACATCTGTCAAGTTCTTCATGTTTGTCAAGTCTCTTACATAGGTCATGCTCTTTACATTAGTCATGTAATCTTGGGCAGAAGGTAGGCAAGTTCTGATTCTAACAACATGCATTATTATAGACCAAAACGAGAAACCATTTAAAGAAAGTATTTATAACTGTAAATACATGACTACTTAAAATTGTATTCATTATTCCTGTAGAAGGGCAGCTTACGCCCGAAAGCTCGAATTTATTTTTCAAATAAAGAAACTTATCCTTTTTGAATCTTTTCGTTATTATAACATGCATTATTATCGGACAATATTGTGAATTTATATATCTATATACACAACTACTATTTAGCAAGTGAACCTTGTTAGAAGTTAACAAGCAAACAAAATAATAACTGAAGAAAAAAACAGCAAAAACTTCGTTATGACCCTATTATACGATCTTAGCTTAAAACGCACTATATTCAAAAGATGACGATATATCCGGGAAATATTGGAAAATAATTTGGGGGCAGAAATTTGAAAAAGAGAAAAATAAGCGGTATATCGTTATTAACAGGATAATTCTAACGAAATTTTACTTTATTTGCAAATTTGTGAGTAAATATATTGAAAAAAATCGAATAAAATAAATACACTCATAGACAAAACTTTAAAAAGTTATCTTTTAACATGTATATAGATTTATTATTATTATTATATTTCATTATATTTATTAATATATATATGTTTTACAAAATATAAGAACATTCGAATTTATACATATGGGAAACCCGCCGTTATATAAGCAGATAAGGAGTGGTTTATGCTTAAAATAGGAAACTTCTTTAAGTTTTATCCATGAGTGTATATATTCATTCAGTGTATATGGGATATGATCTCTATATGCATACACAAATTTTAACATATGTCCAATAGTGAAATTTTTCCAAATTACGAAGCATATATCCATATTAGACTATAGCAACCATCCCTGATGGATAAATAGAATAAAAAAAGTGTCATCAGGTCCGGCGCGACACAAAACGAAATGTCACCGGTATTGACAAACGGCGTGACAAACTTCACTTGGGTGACAGTTGAAATATGTGATTTATTTTCGCTAAAATATTAAATTCACTCTTTATAAAATTTTTAAAAATATTTTTTTCTCGAAAAATTCTTCATATAAAAATATATTTACCCACATCAATAAACACTAAAGAATATTTTTTAATACTCTGGATGATTTTTACTTTTGATTTATTAACTTGTGCTGTCTCGCTCGATGATGAATTAGAAATTTGAAGGTAGGAGCACACAAGTAAGATTGATATATAGTATTTGATTTCTATTTTACTATTGATGCGTTGGTCAAGTAGTCTGAGACGTTGTTTGTGATTAAAAGAACCCAGATTCGAGCCCCTACAAAGACAAATTTAAAAAAAAAATACGCCTATAGCCATTTTGATTCTTGCCTAAATCCAATTCCACTAATAAAATTATAAACAGCTAAAGTGTCTTTTGACATTTTAAAGTAAAAATCAAACTGCTTCAAACATAAAAGGTGCTCACAGTACAAGAGAGTATCATAATCTTCAATTGACCATTAGTAGCAAGCCTTCACTTCTTTTTCTATATGCAAAGGAAAGAATTGAGTTATGATTTCATGATAAACATAAGGGTTATGATATCCCAAATCCAATGCCACCAATGTATCTTCTAGCGTCCTCTCATTGATTCTCCTAGGAGTGAGAAAGGCGTGGTTGCTATATTCAATCGATTATACTGTTCTCTGTAATTTTGAAATTTGACTTTTTGGAGTTGGTCCTATTGTTTTGAGGTATATTTTCGTAAACATTTTTAAATACGCTCTAATCGCCTTGTATATAATGGGTTCAATATTAATTAAGTTAGAGTAGCTCGGGAATCGAACTGTTCCAGAAACTTCAGACTGGATTCCTTGATAAGAGAAAGATACTCCCGTGAGAAGCTATGGTCCATAACGGATTGGTTTCTCCAGGAAATGATCGTTCATTGGAGGATAGATTAGCCCAGATAATGTGTGTCAGTCATATTGGATTTTACAGTAGTGGTCGCACAGGAAGGTGGTCACTAACTAGAGGGATCGTTACTGGGAGGTTGAACTGTAGTGCGATATAATACAATGTGTTTTATGAGATACAAATTTATCTCAATATCGATTTGTATGCAAGTAATAGTTGCCCGGAAATCATTAGAATAAGGAAGAACTAGATTTTTTAGCAAAGAGCCTATTTATTTTGAGGCGTAATGCATGCTTTCGAGCAAATTTTACTCTTCAACTGGAAAATTCAAAAGAAGAAGAGATGTGTGCACTGGCGGTTGTGGATCAGACTATATTACAACTAAATATCCTGGCTGTGATATAGTCTGATCCTTATTGGAATATATTTGTATCACAACAAATCTACAAAATAATGTTAGAAAATATTATCACGGGTAGAAAGAATAACAGCGAGTTCCAAACATTACCAAGAAAATCACTGAAAATAACGATGTGTATTTTTCAAATTAAACTAAATAAAACAACCCTGGATTCCAACACCATAAAACACCCGGCAACAGCAATAAATAGGGTCTTGCAAGTTTTGATAAGTCTACATTTGATGTACGACTAGCGTTGTCTACCACTGAGAAAGCTTCAACCATTTTTGCATCAAGCGGAAATGGTCCTAAAAGAAATTGTCTAAAATATTTTATTTCCCATTTTCTACGCTATTTGAATTTAAAATACTGTTTTGAAAGAATTTAAAGCTCTCATATAGAAAATTTGAACTCTTTATCACTTTTCCAGGCGAAGAGTGGCGTAAAAAATAAATATATTAGAGGATTGTTTAGTTTTATACAGAGTTAGCTTCAAATTTCTTTGAAATTTCTTTTCTTAAACTAACTTTAAAATGTAGTTTTCTAGACGGTGTTATTAGAATGCCCAATGACGATTTATATATAGTTCATTTTAAAATGATTATAAATTCCATAATATTAGACAACATGTCCTCTAACATACTAATGTCAAATTCTGATAATTAAAAAGAGATATTATTTAATTAGAAAGACATATATTGGATCAAAATATCATATATTTTACCAAAACTTCAGTTGGCTGAACGCCAACCTTTATCAACGTGTTATAACATATTTAATGTTTGTCAACAACAAACTAGCAACATTGGTAAAATAAATGATATTTTGATCCAATATATGCCTTTTAATTAAAGATTTATTTATGGATTGCTCTATTTTCAAAGAGATATTATTATAGTCATAATATGGCACAAAAAGTATATATCACCAACAAAATAATTTATATCTATATAAATAACAGGGTGTCCTGAAGTCAATTTACAGTAAAATGAATAAAACCATGAAGTTAATGAAATAAAGACATCCGATTTGAAATATGCAGAGTCGTGCGATGCCTTCAAATTTCGTAGAGATATTTCCAGCATTTATTGTAGTCTCTGATAAATATCATTAATTAATACAGTTCTTATGATTATCATTAGTCTATAAGAGCTTTGTATACCTTTTTTACCAGTTCTACTGAATCGTTAATATCGTTTATAATGCTTTCGGACATGCCTGTTCTACAACAGGTACTTCGAATCAAAGCTCCAAGAAGTGAATTTAATTCTATGGGCCTGTTGAAAGACAGACATAAACCAAAGATTGTTATTTCTTGAAAATAAAGATACTTCGGCCAGTAAATCTTTTTAAGAACACATCCAGTGAAACACCGGTATGTTGGAATACTAAAATGCAAAATGTCAAAGCGAAATCATTAATTTCTAAAATAAAAAGACAATGAATAAGCTTTAGAAAATTGCTTGAAATTATTTACTGGCCGAAGTATCTTTAATTTCAAGAAATATGAATGCCGGCCAGGCAGCCTCAATATTTACGATAAAGATTGTTATGAATGGTAGTGAAATGTAAGAAACAATTACCCATAGTCTTCTTGATTATTGTAGTGAAAATAGTAGAGTGTAGAATTAAGACAATGATAATATCCCTATTAGCTATAGAAGAAAGAACACAAGTCAGGGAAAAGAGCTTCTTTCTATAAGAGGATGATTGTACAATATTTCGGGCAAGACGTCCTTCTACGGGTACAAAGTAGAAGGGGTCTTGCCCGAATTCTTGTACGATCGTGATAAAAAATGTTTGTTTTGGGTATACTTTGACGATATATATGCTTCTTAATTTGAAAAATAACTTAATACTTGGAACATTTTAGAATTGAACTCTGTCTGTGAGCCCGCAACAAGTGAAAGATGGATTATATCATTATTTATCTGGGGGTCGGTGGAAGGATTGTCTAAACCGTTGGTTTTCGACCGCTACGACCCGGGTTCGATTCCCGCATTGAGCACTTTTTTCTGATTAAAAAAATGCTCTAATGGCCCCCGATTCTTGCAAAAGTCCAACCCCATCAGCGAGTGCAAGTAACTAAACGGGGCTCTGGCATATTTGTAAGTGCAAAGTCGAACTGCTTTTCACATGTGTAGACATGTGGTGCACTTACAGTAAAAACAGTCGCCTAATTCTACCCACCATGATTATCATGGCCTGTACCACGTGTACTAGGGATAAGCAAAAAAAAAGTTATACAGTGGTACCTCGACATACGAGTTTAATTCGTTCCGCAACCTTGCTCGTATCTTGAATTACTCGTATCTCGAAGCAAATTTCCCTATATAAAACAATTGAACTACCATTAATCCGTTCCAACCTCCAAAATGTCACCCCAGTTATTTTTGTTACGTGGTTTTAAATAATAAAAACGTATTTATAACTATCAAATATTTATTGCACAAAAACAAAAAAGAGAATGTAAATAAATAAATTAGATATCCTCACTGGTCTTTGCCTTTTTCGCTACATTTTTCTCGCTTTCACCTGTAGGCCGTTTAGAAAAAAACATGTCCAAGGAGGTTTGTTTCTTCCTCCCTCTCAGAATATTCCGGAAATGAGTTAGGCAAGTGTCATTAAAAAGGTCAGATGCACGACCTGTTGCAATTTTTTCTGGGTGTTTTTTTCCACGAACTGTGAAACTCTCTCCCACATTCCTAAGATCTCCTTTATCTCACTTGTAGAAATAACCTCCTCCTCTGACTCCTCAAAACCAATGTAACCATCGTAAAGCCCTTAGCCGGCGTTACACTCTGTATTGACTCCTTCCGTTTAAGCATAGAACATATCATGGACGTACTACGGCCATACTGCCTCGACAAGTCAACAACTCGAACACCTTGCTCATGTTTTTCCATAATTTCACGTTTTAATTCAATACTCATAATCTTTTTCTTAGCACTTGACTTTTTACAAACTTTCTCCCGATCCATGGTTATGAAAATAAATGAACTAAAACTGTAAATGTAAACGCAACACAAAACGCGAACACAAAACACAACTTATCACAGCGGAAGCACGCTGCTAACTGATCGTGATGGCGCGACTGCGTGTTACTACCGAACTGAACTGAACTCGTATCTCGAATTTCGCTCGTAACTAAAAGGAAAAAATCACTTGCTCGTCGGCTCGTATCTCGAAAAACTCGTATGTTGGGGCGCTCGTATGTCGAGGTACCACTGTATATTTACATTGAAAATATTTACGGTAGTTTAGAATGGTTAAAATGACTAAAGTTTAATACTATTTAGTGATTTGAAAATAGAGTAATTTATAATTAAATCTTTAGAAAATAAAAAGACAAATTTTGGATTAAAAACTATTCAATTACAAATATTTTGGTTGGGGTTCAACGCCATCCTTTGTCAAGGCACAAAGTTGGCAATTTTCTAAAGCTTATTCATTGTCTTTTTTTTTTAGAAATTAATGATTTCGCTTTGACATTATGCATTTTAGTATTCCAACGCACCGGTGTTTCACTGGATGTGTTCTTAACCAGGAAATTGATAGTATGATACTTAACTACCTTGTAAAGGGCAAAAGTGGATTATCAAAATTTCTAAAAGTAAAAGACTGTATATGATTTGATTTACTTTCACTCTAATAATTATATTCTGATATGATTTTTCTACCAATAATAGCCTAATAAATATTTGCCAAATTATCTATACAAAAATTGGCTCTTTAATTATTTTAAATAAATTTTTTAATAGTTAAAACTTCTCTTATGAGAAAAATTTAGAAAAAAATTATTGAAAAAAAAAAGATGTATTAAATATAAATAAAAATATAAACACACACACAAAGAAATATATAAATTTAAAACAAGAAAGACTATTACATGTCAAAAAGTCTAAAAATGTTCGCACAAAAATAAATTCTACCAAATATATAATGCATTCCGTCAAACAAAATCAAAGTGGAAAAAGCTGTCCATGGTCGAAAAAAATCCAAAAATACAGCTCAACCAACATCAAACAAACAAAAACAGACAAATATTATTCGAGAAGGTTGTAAACCGAGAAATAAACGGTTTATTCAAATGTAAACATGACATGTGAATACCTTGAATGTGTCCAATGCGAAATCTATTCAGAAAGCGCTGCATTTTTGGAAGCATCAATCTCCCATTTGTCTGGAGAGTCTGAAGGCCATTGGACAACCCTTGCGCACGCCATTTGCATACCATTGGATCGATAGGCTTAAAAAACGCCTCAGGAGTGGAGCGAACCAATCAAATCACGAGCTGCTCGTCTCCTCCTTTCCTGAATTTTAAAAATCTTCTGATCAAGATTACTTCCCTCTCTTTGCTTTTTGATTTTCTCTCCGAATTTCTGCTTCGACGCTTCCTTCGCTGGGTTCTTCGAATTTATTTTAGGGTTAAGTTTTGTTGAAGGGTCTTCTTTTGCCGGGCGTTCTCTTCTTGTGGAGAGAAACTCTTTCAAATATTTTTCATTATTTATTTTCTTCGGAGATTCAAATACGCACACATTCACTGATTTAAAAATATATATATATATATTAAATAGAAAAGGGATAACCATTAATGATATTTTTAATATATAAAAAGCTATTTGAAAATAAAATAATCCATAATGAAATCTCTTTATAATTAATAAGCAATATATTGGATCATAAAAAATGGTTAATTTCATCAATAATTTGATTGGTAGAACGTCAATATTTATCAAGGTACGAAATTTGTTAATTCCATTTGGCGCTAAGCTCCTCGCTTACAAAAAAAAAAAAAAAAAAACAATTTAGTACCCTGATAAAGAATGGCGTTCTGCTAACGAAATATTGGTAAAATAAACAATTTATAATGAAATCGAATATTTTAAAATAATTATTAAAAACTTATTAATTGGAAACGAAAATATTCATTCTGATTAAAAAACATGTATTTGCGAATCTTTATTATTTATCGTTTGAAAAACTGCAATTTATATTGAGCAAGCTAAAAATTGAGAAATAGTTACCTTAATTACTATATATTCTGAAATATGGTTTAAAATGTTCAATGTAGTTACAAGTATTGTTATACTATGTAGTATACATTAATAGTACTGTTTTACTTGACAGCTCAGCGCCATGTAATATTTCCGAGTATATTTGATTTGTAATGATTTTATAACTTGGTTAGATTAATAAATCCTCTATATAGTAACTTATATATATAAAGTTGTATATATAATTGAAAATGACGATAACATATTCACATTTAGATTTTATTGACCCTATGCAAACATCTACAAGTGTTAGGATAGCAAAATCCATTTGGAAATAGAATTTGGTATTTAATATACAATTTGAAATATTTAGAAGACATTGTGACATTACAATATACACTCAATTCTTGATTTAAGAACAACAGGCTTAAAGAACTTCTGATACGAAGACCAATCGGAAATAAGATTTGAGCGATAAACTTTCGGGTTGTGAAAATTCTTGAATAGATCTTTCTAAACTTTGTTGAAAAACTGAAAATCTTGAATTATCTTGATATCCTTGGTGTTTTGTACTATCCCTGAATTCAAAGTCAGTACCCAGTGCCAGAACTACGTTCTGATAATGTTTTGATGCACATCGAACTACAATATATTTTGAATGATGTACACGATGTTTCACTTTATCATGGTTTGTTTGTTAGGTTTATGTGTACGACGTTCTCATGATGAAGAGAAAGAGAGAGAGAGAGCGGGATATCCCAAGACTGCATTTTAAAAATGGTATCAAAACCTTTAAAACTGCCAAAACCTAGATCCAACCAGCAAGTCTACAAAATATAATACATTATTTAGAACACAAAACAGAGGATCTCTATAATAAACCATTATAATATATTGTGAAAACCTTTAATTTACAATGTATAAGAATGTTGTTTTAGGATTACTTAAATCAGATATAATAATAAAAGAATGATTTCATACCTACTTAAGATATATCACGATAAATTACAAAGATCAGGTCCGTATCTAGATCTATAATGGAAAAACATAAAAAACCTCAAACACTCGGCCTATAATAATCATGGTAGGTAGAGATATGCGATTGCTCATAGCGGAAGTGCAACAAAGGTCAACATAGTTAGACTTTGCATATACGAGTTGTCACATCTCAAATTTAGTTATATGCACATTTAGCACATACTGATGTAGTATGACTTGTGTAAGAGAATCGAAAACCTTTATTTATTTGTTTATTTATATTCAACACAATCAACATCTCATTCGATACCAAGCCTTGTTAGTCTGAACGTCAATAGTTAATACCAGAAGAAACCAAGAAACAATATTTTTTACCATACGTGAAGGTATGCCTAGCATCTGATGAAAATTTTCTTAAAAGGTAGATCTAAGAATAGATTTCTCAGATTTTTTATTTTTATCACAAGGAAAAAAGTATTTCAACATCCCCGGTGACAAAATCCTATTGCCAATCACTTCGCAAATATATTCTCAACTGTGTGTTTGTGTGCATATGGTTATCCTATTGTATTAACTTATTCAATTTCATTGATAAAATAACAACTCCTTATTGGCTAATCTTTTTGGTTGATAGACATACCTTCCCCTCAATCAGATCTGAAATCCAAGGATATTTATCGCTGTCTTATAACAGAGATCAGGGATTGTGTGGAGAGACTGTTGACCGGGATCGTATCCCGTATTGACAACTTTTTTAAATTTAAAAATAGAGAATTGAGTCAAACACAAAGATCCAACCCCACCAGTGAATGCAAGTATATTAAGACACAAATTTTTATTTTCACACAAATAAATCAAACATCTACTGTCCTCACTGCGATGAACAAAATATAAATAACCAGGGGGCTCTAACATCTTGTAAGTGAAAGTCGTATACAACCTGTAAGTTCTTTTAAAATCTTTATGTTCCTATACAATCTGTATGTTCCTTTATAATCTGTATGATCCTATACAATATGTATGTACCTATATACAATCTGTATATTCCTTTATAATCTGCATAATCCTATACAATCAGTATGTTCTTTTACAATCTATATATTCCTACACAATCTGTATGTTCCTTTATAATCTGTATGATCCTATACAATCAGTATGTTCTTTTACAATCTATATATTCCTACACAATCTGTATGTTCCTTTATAATCTGTATGATCCTATACAATCAGTATGTTCTTTTACAATCTATATATTCCTACACAATCTGTATGTTCCTTTATAATCTGTATGATCCTATACAATCAGTATGTTCTTTTACAATCTATATATTCCTACACAATTTGTATGTTCCTTTATAATCCGTATGATCCTATACAATTTGTGTATGTTCCTTTACAATATGTATGTTCCTATATACAATCTGTATGTACCTATATACAATCTGTATTGATTTAAGAACAGAAAACTTCGACCATAATATTGAGTCAATAGTCCAGGTACCCGGCCAACTGGCGAGAATTCATAAAATTTTATCGCCCACATAAAAGGAGACGGAATTATTTGAAAATTACTCGAGTTCTCTCTACCATTCCCTCAGATTAACTTTCATATACAAACTAGCGAGGGGGAGAATTCCCTAGAAGTCGACGTGGATAAACCTTCAATCTGCCCATGTAGGAAAAAGCAATAAAGTATTGTTTACTCAAATTCCTTTTTGTTTTTATAAAATTCATACCCTATCATAATAAATCATACTCTAATTTTATTTATAGTGGTCTTGTGTGTGTGTGTGTGTGGACCTGGTATTTCATTTTTTGTTCGGTTGTAGCGCACGTTTAGCTATTTCCCCTGCTCTATGGAATTATTGATTTGCACGTATTAAGGCAAAATTTAATCTAGGAAGGGAGAGAGGAGGGCCTTATCAAATATTTTATTTGGCAACCGTAGAAGGTGGAATACACAAAAAATACTCAACTGAATAAAGTTCTATCAAAGAAAATGTAATAAAATTTGCCTCGATAAAACCATTCTATTTTTTTCAAGATAAAAAAATTCTCGTATACCTATATGGAACTTATTTATTTAAAATTAGTCGTAAAGTTTTTTTTTTATGATGGTTTATCCAAGGTACGGATTCAAATATGGCGGATTCCAATTCCATTCGTACGTGCTCTGAGAGGCTAACCTAATTTAATATTTGGTAGCATCAGCATAGATATAGAGGGAGCTTCCAAATATTTGACTCCGATTTTAATACATACGGAATCCCCAAGTAGGCGGAGAGAAAATTCTACCGAAAATAAAATACATTTTTCCAAATCAAATATAAGATTTTTTTTTGGAAAGGGAGAAAAAGGGATAGAAAGAAAAATGTATATAAAAACGCTTAATGATTTATGAATAAAAGATGGCGTCAATTGGTGAATATTTGAAATGAAAAACGCCGTGAGCTCGTATTTGGTTCTCATTGCTTATTCTTTGGGGCATTTTTCGGAATAGCAATGTCGGCGCAAATACTCCGCATATCTTTGGAGTCCTATTTATTTGTGTTTCATCCAAAATGGAACAGGTGGACCAACTGGTTGGGTATAAATGCAGCTATTCTTCCCCAGCAGGACGATCCTTTATTACAATTCTTTCCTGTTCTATGATATACTGGAAATATATTGTTACTTTTGATATGGCAACTTCTTTTTTATATTAATAATATAAATTTAATACAATTAATAGATTCTCTCTTTTTATAATCGATTTTTAATGCATAGATATAATACTATCTATAAAAATATTTTTTAAAAAATATATAAGTAGTTTTTAAAGGATTTTAAATCCTATTTCTTTTAATTAGCTTGTCAAATAAAAATGATACTTAAAGAGAATAAAATCTCTCAAGAGCGTCCCCTCTGATAGTGAGCCCTTCCCTGAATGACCACTTTATAGAATACAAGACACCTAATTCAACTTCCAATGAGAGACCACCTCCAGGAGTGGCCAAGAGTTTCAATGTTTAGGCAGTTTTTACGGAAGGTTTTATTTATACCATTTTATGAAATTATGCCGTTGGAGAAAAATATTTACATAAGTTGTAATAATCCAGCGAGCCGAGACTCGTGGCTTCCCGGGGGTGTCCTGGCGCGTTCAGTCTCCGACAGAGGCGTCGGCTTTCTGGACATCGCGACTGCTTGAAGAGGTCCATACCTCATTGCGCGCCAACGGCTACTCTTGTCTGGTTCGCAGCCGGGCGTGGCTCACCCCACTGGTTACTGACGTCTAACTTTTACTGAGGAGAAGGAGACTTCTGAGCCTCTGGGAGGCCGCTTCTAGCGTCTTTGAGCTGGACAACTGATTCTGCACCTCGACAGCCTCAGGTCCTAGCGTCTTCTAAGCAAAAACTGGTTCTTTTGCGGCCGTCAGACCTGCTGGCTCCCGAATACAGGTTACGGGCGAAGGTCAGAGACTTCTTTGATGGTGCCCTGCGCCAGCGCGCTCAACACGGGCTAAGCTCCTGGACGCAAAGCACCTAGGTGCCTTCTGCCAGCATCCCCTCCAAGAAAACGCCACCTATCACGCGGAGAGCGAGGCTGAGACGATCGTCCTGTGGGGCTCTACAATGTTTATGATCCGCCCCACCACCCAGAGTGCGCGCCGGGCACTGGATTCGGTACGGCTGCAAGGCGCATCTTGTAGGAGAGCTGTTGACGCGCTGGTCTACCACCGTGGACGTGTCCCGTTCCATCTCCTGGGCTGACCTGAGTTGCAACTGATTTCTCAGGGCATGACGCAGATGTCGCCCTACGACTGACCCTCTACGCCTTGAGGCGTGCCACCTGTGCCGCCTGTGTATCCAGCTAAGGGTCGCTGACTCACAGATATTGGAGCTGCCGAGCCGTGTGACCCCTGCTCCGAGAGGTGTTCGCCTCCTGCGTAGTGCCCCTGGATCTTCAGGTCTGGCTATTCGGCGTCGGCCTCCATGACCAAGCAATGAACAGCAGTGGAAGACGTTACCATCTACAAGTACCATATTTGTCTTGAGGATGCCAGCCACCGGAAAGAACTCTGGCGGTCCATCGTTGGTGGAATCTTTCTCACGGTGGAAGGCGTCAATGAAGAAATTATATAAATTCATATTTATCAATTATTTTAGATATTCTATATATTCCTTTCATCTAAAAATATCTGTATTTAAGAAATTGTCTATTCAAAATCATTTTTATATTGTATTCAACCATATTTAATCCTATAGCGAACAATGTAATTAAAGAGGTTTTGATCTCAATCATCTTTCTCTTGTCTCTACTATAATAAATATTGTTGGGAGAGTCTAGCTCATCAGTGGTAAAACCGCTAAGCGGTTTCGCCAATCTAATTTACTAGACTGCTTTATATTGTATTGGGTTGTTTGGCTTCTAAGTAGAAATATAAATGCATGCTTCGAGTGATATACCGCAAACCAGTCACTAAAAAGGCCTGTTAGTCAAAATTTAAATAAGATATATTAGTGTTCCATATCAGTGTGCAAGAATATAAACTATTTAAGTAGTATATATATATTATATAAATAAGAATGATGCGATTTTCTGCTGATTTTGTTTATTTTTATATATTATTAGCTGTTGCTTGATTTTGGTATCCATGAGTATTTTACTATATTGTTCTGCAGTCGTGGCAATAATAATAATAGTCTTGATCAGAGATTTCTTTAATTGAGCTAAGGAATATAAAATAAACATAATTTGATAAAAGTACTGCCTGGCTTAAGACGTAAGAATAAAAAAAAATGAAATACTTATTTACATAATGTACAAAAGTTTGAGCCGGCCAGTGGGAAACAACAACAACGAGTTTTTTATAGTGAAAACGGCGACCTCTGGTGGTCGATTTAGCAGAGTATTTTATCTATGGAATATATTTGAAAAACATATTTTTTATATAACATATATATATATATATATATATTGAATGAAACAAATATCATGCATACATTGTATTCGACTAAAATGTAACAAATCATTTTATTTTTAATTTATAGATGGCGTACGCTATAAAACAATTTAAATAGAAAACTCTGAAACAGAATACAAATAGATAAACCACATTTGTCAACCAGTCTCTCTCTCTCTCTCTCTCTATATATATATATATAGCGTAATTTTGTTTTTCACAGAAGTGATGTTGCTATGAAATCTGCTGTGGATTCCCAGAGTCTCTAATTGAGCACTTGTACCGTGTTTCACAAGTTCTTTGACAGCCTTTATGAATAGCGCTTCATTTGCTCGATTAAGATAGCATTTAGAAACATTCTACGACGAAAACACTTATCTTCGACTCAGATATATTTCTTGACCATCAACTAAAAGGGGAATATAGCAAAGAATTTTAAAAATAATCGCTTTACACTATTGAAATAAGTATTTGATGCGGTTGTATATATACAATTTGAATATTGATATTGAAGTATTTATTAGCATAATCATTAGGAACTTAACTTAAACGTTATATATATGTGCCTTAGTAAAACTTTTCCTATTCACACATGAAGATGAACAACCATCTTGGTGAGACAAAAAATCTAATGTCTTGACATAAACCAACCTCTAATAAGAGACTGGGAGTGAGCAAGGTACCAAGTTATTTAGGAGGTCTCTTAGTGGAGGTTTTACAGGAAAGAAGAAAATTGAACAAGATTTGTTGCTCTAATTGTTCAAAATGCTAAAGGGGTCGAGTCCATGCAATAAAGTCCGCCATATATCAGAATGGAAGCTATTTAGCGTGATTTCATGAAATGAAACAACGTCCTACAGTTCTTGCTGAGATGGAAACCTATTGGCCGTGCTAACTATGGCGTTTCTTCAGTTTGCATCGCAGTAAGTTTCATTTTGAATATCTGATTTCAAATCTAGGCTTTTGAATAATCGCATCAACGTCTCTAAAGATATTCAAACCTTAGCAACGTCTCCGAAGGACTTTAAATATTTTCAGTAATCATAGAAACGTGCCTAAAGAGTTTTAAATTATTAAAATCCTTCAGAGACGTTGCTCTGATTGCTTAAAATATATTAAACTCGTTAGGAACGTTTCAATGATTGCTAAAATATGATTTTAAATATTTTCAGCAATCAGCAATGTGTCCAAAATATTTAAAAATATTTCAGCAATCAGAGCAACGTGTCTAAAGGATTTTGAATATTTTCAGCAATCAGAGCAACGTCTCTAAACTATTTTAAATATTTTCAGCAATCAGAGCAACGTCTCTAAAATATTTTAAATATTTTCAGCAATCAGAGCGACGTCTCTAAAATGTTTTAAATATTTTCAGCAATCAGAGCAACGTCTCTAAAATATTTTAAATGTTTTCAGCAATCAGAGCAACGTGTCTAAGATATTTTAAATATTTTCAGCAATCAGAGCAACGTGTCTAAAAGATTTTAAATATTTTCAGCAATCAGAGCAACGTCTCTAAAATATTTTAAATATTTTCAGCAATCAGAGCAAGGTCTATAAAATATTTTAAATATTTTCAGCAATCAGAGCAACGTCTCTAAAATATTTTAAATATTTTCAGCAATCAGAGCAACGTCTCTAAAAAGTTTTAAATATTTTCAGCAATCAGAGCAACGTCTCTAAAATATTTTAGATATTTTCAGCAATGGGAGTAACGTCTCTAAAATATTTTAGATATTTTCAGCAACCAGAGCAACGTCTCTAAAATATTTTAGATATTTACAGCAATCAGAGCAACCTCTCTAAAAAGTTTTAAATATTTTCAGCAATCAGAGCAACGTCTCTAAAATATTTTAGATATTTACAGCAATCAGAGCAACCTCTCTAAAGGTGTTAAATATTTTCAGCAATCAGAGCAACGTGTCTAAAATATTTTAAATATTTTCAGCAATCAGAGCAACGTCTCTAAAAGATTTTAAATATTCAGCAATATCAGAGCAACGTCTCTAAAGATGTTAAATATTTTCAACAATGATAGTAATATCTAGAAATATTTTTAGAAATTTAAAATTCAAATAACAACAAAGAGAGATATAGGCTTTCTTAATCCCAGCTACACCACCCATCATCAATTTCAAGAATCCTCTAGGCACCAATGAGGAGGGTATAACACCCGACTATAACTAGGTATAAAGGCTCACCTATGCCCTCGGTGTTGCACATGGCTGCAGGAAGGACTGAGTAAGTACCGGAGATGACCAGATAAACCAGCAAGAGTTCCGTCTGAACCAGAATGTGTAAGTTACTGCTATGGAACTTTCTCACATCCTTTATTTCACCAGGATGCGCTACAAGTTCTGATAATGACGTGGAATAGATTGCTCTAGTCTAGGTCTAGACTGGCGCCAGACCAGGACTTGTGTTCGAATCCAGGTCGAAATGGTTTTTAAACAATACGCGATTGCTTTAATGCCACCTCCTTACCCAACGAGTCTTGAATAAGTCCAGCCCATAAGTAGGCGCATTTGTGTATTTGCAATTGTGCATATTATGTGCATTTGTGTTCGTAATGCCTACTAACAAATATTACAATCGTTGTGGTAGTAACGGCTTGTATTCCTTATAGAAAAAGTCAAACTCTACGCTAACGAGAGTGACAGGTTGTGTACTTGGACTAGTCATGTGGGGGAGCTCTTTTAAACCTTGTATACGTAGAAAAAATAAAACACCCTCTCTATATATCAACAACGATTTCATACCTTTTTTATCATTTAAGTATAATCTTCAAAAATATATATGAATGATCATTCGATTAACTAGAACGTATTAAAAAAAGCAATAGCTAGGTGTATTAAAAGATATTATATGTTCATTATATCTGGATTTAACAGAACATCGAATAAATCTTGGTAGCTATAACTTTCAACTTGCCAAACAAACAGTTTAGCTGTTCTTCTTCGAGCGGTTTGAGAAAGTCAACCACCAATTAGATTGGTGAAATCTCACATTAGCGACCCTTTCTGATGAACGACCACTTCCTTTAACGGCCTCCTTTGTAAAGGGAAAACGAATTTGACCTGAAATTCCAAAATTCGGGACAGATGGGCTACCTTATTCAGAGGACAGTTCCTCGGGAGAAGAAAAATTATAATTTTAAACCCAGGTAGTAGAGATGATACAGATAATTAAGATTGGAAAATTAACTAAAAGTTTTAGGTGTTTTTATACTGTAACAGCTCTATTTCTTATCATAGAAAGATAACTTACTCATAAGGCATGGCGTATATATGGGACTCAGTAGAGGATTGGTTCATGAAGTTCACTCTCTCTACCGCACTAGGAAACCTTCTTGCTAAAAAACACCCTCAATTCAGTAGATTTGACACCACATAAGCCTCTTGTAAACTCGAGAAACTTACTTTAGAACGAGAGTTTGGAGGCATACCCTGTCTGTCTATGGTAGTTTGAACAATTTACCGACCTGAGTCAGTTTACCAAGTAAGTCAGGAAATGACAACAATAGGCTTGGTGTTTATATAAGGATGAGAAAAAGGATTTGCTTTTACTCTCTTAATTTTGACATATTTTTTATTATTCGGTAATTGTTTAATGTTTCTAAGGCGATATAAGTTTGATAATCCCAGCAACAATGCCCATCAGTAATACAAAGGGTCACACTCTGACTATTACCCTCATTATAACACAGAAACATTTTATTTTCATTGAAGCAAAAAATGCATTATAGAATCTCTATGAGTTTAAGAATTCAAACTACATGAGTGCAGGTAACTAATTAGTGCATTTGCAGTTATTAAGTTATTAAGCTTAAAAGAGAGAGGGCATGGTTCATCAGTAGTTAACCCCTCAGCGGTTTTGTCATTTTAATCCTAGTTTATCTATTTATTCTACTGAGTAACCTGTATGCATTTTATGAAATGGAGATTTCGGGCTTATATTTAAAAAGGAAAGTGTCGTTAAAATTATTTTTCTAATTTCCAGTGATAGAGGACGCTAAGTTGATATTTCAAATAAGAGAAGAGCCAGAAAACATGGAATACAGGTTGTTGGCTTTTGTCTGAATTTGCCAAAGCTGGTATTGCGATATGTCTCGGTATCCGAATCTGAGCAGAGTTGATCAACAAAATGTTTTGTCGCATTTAAAAAGCGCGAATCTTGGAAGCTGAATAGTTGTCTAATGTGCTGAGGAAAACCAATTTGTTAGCTAGCGTGCGATAAAACAATTTGATTAGATAAGGTAATTTATCTCGGATCCGTCAAATCTTGAGATTAAAACAGCGGCTGAGACGATAGAAAAGGGAGAGAAAAAAGAAGAATTTGCGGGTGTAATGTTGGGTTAGTTAATTCGGCAGTCCATACATATGTAGTAGCCAGGGGACGGACGGCATTGAGGTCCTGGCTGCTGCATTCATTGAAATGTCTCATTTACACGGCGGCGCCTTCTTTCATTGGTGGCTGAGATTGGCGCTTTGTTTACATCCTCGCTATACACGACATGTCTACACGCCAGCTCTTCTTTGTACCATTTTATACGAGCACCGAAATCTTGTGGTCTACACGCCAGTTTACATTATACTAGTCTTTTTGCCTACACGCTAGTTTACATTATACAAGTCTTGTTGCCTACACGCCAGTTTACATCGCCATAGTACATTAGTCTTGTGTTCTATATGGCATTTTACATCGCCATTGGCTAACAGTCTTGCTGTTTACAAGACAGTTTACATCGCCATTGGCTAACGGTCTTGCTGTTTACAAGGCAGTTTACATCGCCATAGGATAAAAGTCTTGCTGTTTACAAGACAGTTTACATCGCCATAGGATAAAAGTCTTGATGTTTATAAGACAGTTTACATCGCCATAGGATAAAAGTCTTGCTGGTTACAAGGCAGTTTACATCGCCATAGGATAAAAGTCTTGATGTTTATAAGACAGTTTACATCGCCATAGGATAAAAGTCTTGATGTTTATAAGACAGTTTACATCGCTATAGGATAAAAGTCTTGCTGGTTACAAGGCAGTTTACATCGCCATAGGATAAAAGTCTTGATGTTTATAAGACAGTTTACATCGCCATAGGATAAAAGTCTTGCTGGTTACAAGACAGTTTACATCGCCATTGGCTAACGGTCTTGCTGTTTACAAGGCATTTTACATCGCCATTGGCTAACGGTCTTGCTGTTTACAAGGCAGTTTACATCGCCATTGGCTAACAGTCTTGCTGTTTACAAAACAGTTTACATCGCCATAGGATAAAAGTCTTGATGTCTACAAGACAGTTTACATCGCCATTGGCTAACAGTTTCGCTGTTTACAAGACAGTTTACATCGCCCTAGGCCAACAGTCTTGCTGTTTACAAGACAGTTTACATCGCCATTGGCTAACTGTCTTGCTGTTTACAAGGCAATTTACATCGGCATAGGATAAAGTCTTGCTGTTTACAAGACATGTTATATCGCCATAAAATAGCAGTATTGTTGTCCACACGTCAATTTACATCACCATAGGCCAACAGTCTTGTCGTTCATACGCCAGTTTACATCGCCATAGGCCAACAGTCTTGCTGTTTACAAAACAGCTTACATCGCCATAGGATAAAAGTCTTGTTGTTTACAAGACATGTTATATCGCCATAGAATGGCATTATTATTGTCCATACGCCAGTTTACATCACCATAGGCCAACAGTCTTGTTGTTCAGACGCCAGTTTACATCGCCACAGGTCATTAGTCTTGTTGTCTACAACTGATTTGAACCTGTCTATTGAAATAATTTTGCTTATAAGAGAATATAAATTTATTGCGACGACAATTGCAAACTACGGTGATTGATTTTGAGTACTTTAATGTTACTTTAGCTTCTTGAGGACTGAATCTTTTACTCAAATCACCACTGTACATTCTCCTTCTGGTATGAACTCATTTCTTTCAATAGAGAATTCAAGTCATTTCAAAACTTTATTGAGCTCCATTGCCAATCATTTGAATATATTCGTATATTGTGACGTCTGGCCCTTTTACTCCAAAAGTCAAAGAAATAAATAAGGACGTGCTACTGGCACCATCGGGGCGGCATCCAGCCGGGTGAAATAAGCTGTCAGAACAAAACGACTGTGGGACCGACAGCGTAAGAGAAATGACCGCGGGGTTCAAGGCAAAGAACAGTCTTGGGACATAGTTCGACAGGGGACAGTCTGGTGACAGAAGTTCAACAGCTAGTAAGTCTCTTGGCAAGAAGGTGCCGGAGTATCTCGTGGAAGAAAATCCCAGTTGATAGCAGCTGTTGGCCTGAAGGCTGGAGGTGCTCTGAAGCTGACCTGGCCGGGTTGGCGAATGTTCTGTGGAAGTGGACATCGGAGTGAGTGCGACCGTGTGGATTACCCGTGGGGGCGGTGTCAAGGGAGCTGACCCTTGGAAGACTAATTTGGCCGTTGACGAGGAGGTTCCTTCTGGTTCTGTTCCTATGGTTGGAGTCAGGTCTATCCAGTTCTTAAATCCACTACCAAATACTTGTAATGAAGTATGTCTCTCTAAGCTGCATTCACAGAGAACCCGATTTGTTATTTAAAAGCCTTGGACGCAAACAAACGACAGCTGGATAACCGCCGTGTAACAATCGCCTAGGAATACAGTATATAAATAGTGGAATAGAAATAATTTAAAGAACAATTTAGAATTATCCCATTTCAACTTGAATTGCTTCTCCTGCGTCGCTACCATTCCTCCTATACAACTTCTACAAACTAGAAATGAGAATTTTCCCAAAAATCTTCTTTTATGAAAAGAAAAAAGGTGCACTACAATCATTCCACGTTATTTACTGCTTATTAGAATCTACAAACAAGTTGTATGGATACAGAAACAAGCAGAATATGTATAGAAGCGATGGAACTTATGTAAAATTTACCAGAAGAGGTTGGTAGAGAGCCAATGTTGCCGTAAAGTTGACCACCAGGAGTTTAGAGGGAGGCGTCCATATCGACCTTTCCTTAAGACACCCACAGTCGCAGGGGAGATGGATCAGGGGGAGGGGATCAGGTGCCCCTGGATCGATGGTCTGGGTGGGGAGGGAGGGAGGAAGCTGGGGAGTGATGATTGCGCTAATGACAATAATGTTGATGATGATGATGTTTTTTATATCTCACCTACCTAATTATACTCATCAGTGACCTTTGGCAGAGTTACATTGTCGTGTTGGCTGTGAGTACTGTTTGGTGGGGGAGACACGACTGGAGAAGTATTGATTTGGTCGCGTGTTCGGAGTACTTCAGTACTGGAGTACTTTGTACTCTTGTTTCAATCACATACTCATCAGTGACCTTTGCTAGAGTTACATTGTCGTGTTGACTGAGAGTACTATTTGGTGGGGGAGACACGACTGGAGGGGAAGTATTGATTTGGTCGCGTGTTTGGAGTACTTCAGTACTGGAGTACTTTGTACTCTTGTTTCATTCACATACTCATCAGTGACCTTTGCCAGAGTTACATTGTCGTGTTGGCTGTGAGTACTGTTTGGTGGGGAAGACACGACTGGAGGAGAAGTATTGATTTGGTCGCGTGTTTGGAGTATTTCAGTACTGGAGTACTTTGTACATTTGTATCAATCATATTCTCATCAGTGATCTCTCTTTACTAGAGTCACATTGTATTTTGGCCAGTATATTTGGATGAAATTGAATCCTGTACCTGATAAGAGGTACATGGCTGGAGAAGTATCGATTTATTCGCGTGTGTTCGGAATACTTTTTACCTCAGTACTTATCAAGTATGACCGAATTATACTCATTAATGGCCTTTGATAGAGCTTCTTTGTCCTGTTTGGCGTATTATTTGCGACTCTGAATAATGTGATGATGGGAGAGAAAGTGGAAAACACTTCGAGAAATATCGATTTTTGCTGCGTGTTTGGAGTATTTAGTATTTTGTTAAATCGAATTCTATATTTATCGGTGAACTTTGCCTCACTCTCGTGTTGCCTATAACTGCGAATACTGTCGGACCTGGTAGAATAAACTTGAGCGATCTTTGAGAAATAAGTAAGTTATTACTAATCTCTCCGATTGGATTTCGAAAATTTAAAAAAATACATATAGTACCTCATTTTTACATTAATATTTTATCAGCGCAGTAAATATAGTAGAAGTTTGGTTTATTTGAAAAGTAACATTCGTTATTTAATGGTTTTATTTATTATATATAGATGGAACGTTATTGCTTTATAATTAACTTATGCCTAACTGGCCTTGTCCTTATTGTTTGCGGAAGAGCATTGCTTGATGCAAATATTTGTATGTAATTCTACTGTCCTAAAAGCTTATATTCCATAGTTTGCTTGAATACCATTTCTGAGATTCAACCCTTCAGTGTAGCATAAAAAGCAGAATCGTCCAATAAATTCTTCACCTCATAGCATGTATAAGGTGGAATAATTGTCACACACGTCCAATAAAGTATTAGAGTTCTAAGAAGGAGTCTGGTAGATTAAATTTGAGAAACCTCTGGGAGGATTCACCACTGCTGAGCCAAGCCCTCCAAATATTTTATCAACGCAGTAATCATAGTAGAAGTTTTTTTATTATTTAAAAATAAACTTTCGTACTTTAAAGGTTGTAATTATTGTGAATAGATGGTGCGGTATTGTATTCTGATATTAATTGATATAATGTTGAAATTTTTACTTAGGTCATTGAAAAAAATGAATAGTGTTTTCGTTATAATTTGTGCTTCTATCAGTACCTTGATATATTGCAGATATTCCACAAAAAGGTGAGCTAAACTTGATGATATTCTAAGAAAACTCAAACATTTTTGAATTTTTCTAAAAATTTTATTACTTGAAATTATGCTTATAACTTTATATAAACTGGCCGCACAGAGAATTGAATCATTTATTAAACCCTTTTGCAAATTACAGAAAATCTGCTTACTTAATTAGAACATTAAGGCATGTAAATTATCAATTTTCTGAAACCGTAACTAGAATACAAGTGCATAAAATAACCTTGTTTATTCATGAAAGAATAGATTTAAATAGCCTCCTAGTGTATTATTATAATTGAAGTTATCTTATTTATTTTTATTCTAAAGATCATTTTTAATATGTTGAAGGCAAAGGCAGAGAAAAAATGGCGTTATACAAGCAAATTTCTGATTGAACAATGGCAGATTCATAGGCCTCAGAGGATGTGGAATATCGACTAGAGATATTGCTATGAAAGTAAGGATTTGGTGTCAGGTGTCAGATGAAGAGTTCAAGAAAACCTGGCTCAGGTCGCCCTAGAGTAACAACAGAGAGAGAGAGATTGATTGAAACTTCTTTATTGCATCGTTCATATATGTTTATATAAGGTTAAATATGAATAAATAAGATTATATAATGATAAAAATATGAGTAAATTGTTGTAAATATATAAAATAATTGATAAATATACATAAATATAAAATATATACGAGAGTCATTGGTGGCGCCCACCGCGGAAAAGACTCCGCCACCGATGGACTGCAAGAGAGAGAGAGAGAGAGAGAGAGTATAGGAAGATTCGAAGGATGGTTGTAGCAGACAGGACAACAACTGTACCAATGATACAAACAGCTATACATGTACAGAATGAATCTGGACCATCTCTGAACACCATTAATAACTGTCTTATCGAAGCAGAACCCCGTAGTCGCCGGTCTTTTTTAAGAATTCTACTCTCTGCCAGACACAGAAGCGACAGGCTAAGTAGGTGTGAAGAGAGACATCTTTGGACTCAAGAATGGCATTCTGTCAATTTTTAATCAATCCAGATTCAGTTTTAGGATTCATGACAGCAGGATACATGTTAGTTCCAAGAAAGATACAATCAGGACTGTATATACAGTATATAATACAGATCATTATAATTCTTCCTCCAGAAATAGCAATGGGGATTCAAAAAACAATATATTCAGAGTGAAATTGGAAAATGAATGCATGGAATCATTCTATATATATTTACCAAGAGAGACATCTCTTCTTTTATAATGCATTAAAACAATGCCATTTTGGCTTAACACTCCAATACAGAATGCACTGTTGTTGGTAAAAAATGTGCTAAAACACCAGTTTTGGAAAATTCAGACAAAATCCAATAACTTGTATTCCATTGTTTTCGTCTTTGTCTCTCATCAGTACAGGGGCGGCTTCAATTTCATAACATCCTACGAGGGGAGTTATTAAATGAGTCGGATTTTCTAAAAAGGTTTTTAAGCTGGTGAAGTGGCAGGGCCATTACTGTACAGAGGTGATGAGCCTAAATGTATTGTTTTAATGTATTTTAAAGGGAGAGGTGAATATTTTTACGATCCTCTAGAAACTTTATGATATATATGTCTTTCGTTATAGTATATATATTTTTATAAATATTAAAATAAATTAAGAGTTTAGCCGTTAAAATGAAACTAGAATCAATTTGAAAGTGTTAAACACAAAATCACCAGAGCGAAATCATATATTGTACATAGATTGTCTATCGATAATTCCCTGAAATACCAATATAACAATAAGGATTAAGTAATGCAAAAACAATCTTTCAAATTATATATTTTTCTACGAATAAGATGATTTTATTATATTTTTCATTACAATATGAAAATAAGCTTTCAAAATATTTAATAATCACTATTATTGCGTCACAAATATTATGTTCAAGTTTTACAAACATTTTACTATAGTGGTTGTTTAATTTATTTTAAATTAGAAATATAAAATTATTTTTTATATTTATAAATTAAAAATAACTTTAAAAATAAATTCATTATTCTATATATTTTCTAATCAATTACTAAATTTAAAATATAAAGAAAAAATCAGAGGGCAACATTATGGAAGAAAAAGAGAGAAAGAAAAAAAGAGTAAAAAAAAAGGTTTCTCCTATCTTTCGTTTAAAACTTTCAACAAAATTTCCATTTCAAAATTGAACTGGCAAATGGCAAACCCAGCTATTCTCCACACTTCCAAGGAAGCGAGAGAATATATAAGCAGATGGATTTAAAATAAGGAAGAAGCAGCAGTAGAAGATCCAATCAGTGAAAGAGGAAAGATGCATTTCATTTTCATCGGTGGATTAAATTGGATCGCAGACAATATCTCGGAGTGCCTCCCAGAAGAGCCTAAATTATGTAAAACTCTATTCGCGCTCCTCCCCCAACAGAAGCAGTTCAATAAAAGAAAAATATTCGGCGGTATGAAACCAATTTGTTGCAAGCTCCTCCTTCCAGCACAGTATTCCCATAGGAACCATTTAAATAGCTTCTCTTCGAGGAAAGGGAAGATTAATGTCCCTTAAATTTGGTTTTAAAAAGATTTTGTTTTTTCTTTTACGGCCGTTATGGCTTGTGCCATGGCAATCTTGGGACGTGAAACATTCCTCGCTCCATTTTCCTATTCTGTAATGTGGTCTACATGATGTAATCATCTACCTCGGACGGTTGATTGGTCCAACAGGATCTCGAAAATGTGTATGATGATATCATCATCGTCCACACAAACATTGGTATATTTGAAGAGATGGAACCATATAATACTACAATTTTAGAAAATATTTTCAGATGGAAAATATCGTGTCGCATCTTTGATATGAGGGGAATTCAAGTTTCTTCTTCTTAATGGCACATATGAAGAATATATGTTGTAAAAATATATTCTCTATCACCCTGATTTTATGAGAATATGAAAGTGAATTATATGAATAATCGAAAATTAAGTATAATTGTATGTATATATATATAATTATATCTATGTATAACTGTTCACCATGATTATTAATACCATCATATAAGTTGATTAGATATGTATGACAACATAAAGCTGCGGGAGGATTATATTCTTGTACCTAGAAAGGCATATATCTGTGACTCTCTCGGTACACATATATAAAATTCATGATGGATATATAGTAGGAAAACCTAGAAAACATAGCGTAACATATCTTCTTAAATTATTTGACTATTAAGCTGGTTATGGGCTGCAAGGCGTAATGCTTATATATCATGAGATCTTCATTTCTCTTAGCCTACCATTCAGTTTACCAGTCCAATTCTTATTCTTCCGACCGTTCGCTTTCTATTCATTTTACGCTCCAAATTTTCTTCATTAATCCATTTCCTTTTAATATAATCCCCATTCAAATTATTTTGTTCTGTTTTGTTGATTCTCAAGATCGCTCGTTGCTCTTCCAATCATCTTAAGACTTCTTTATTTCTGATCTTGCCAACCAATTTTATTCTATCCTTTCTCCTACAGATTCATATTGCAAATGAACGTGTGACATGATGCACCAAAAAGAGATAGCATCACACAAGGATTGTAAGATTGATAATAATACATGTGAAAACTAGAAGATTGAAACGAACACAAAAAATCGATCTCACTTGCCCAAACGGCGAGTTTACTACGAAAACCTTACAAGGTAGGGTACTAGAAACACATCGATGTGTAACTTTAGGGTAAGCTGCAGATAACCATATCAAACGGCTCTTGAAGCAAGAACTCATGGACTTCGCAGGAATTCCACAATTGGATAAGAAGCACAACATAAAGCACATTTTCTAACAGCTTAGGATCATAGTTTCGACATGCAATATGAATAACATATCTGTGTAGTGGTTTTCAAAGAAGCACATATAGCACAACGTATTAAGTAGTATATTGTCGTTTTCTAAGAAGGAAGATATATACAATCATTTGCGATTAGAGTACCTCTTTTGTTTAAATATTCATCCACATAACAAATTGTATTGATCACTTATGGCAAATTGTTCAGATTCAGATATTAGTAAATTTTGTCTAATTTTATCCTTTGGAAAATTCAAACAAAAGACAACCTGTTTACCATGGGCTTTGGCTATGATTCAATAAATATCCCACAACAGCATCTTTTGGCACAATCGAGCAAAAGCCAGCCTGTATACTATAGGTTTTAGCTATGATTTAATAAATATTCCACAAGAGCTGCTTTTGGAGATTTCGAACAAAAGCCAACCTGTTACCATTAGCTTTGGCTTTGGCTTTGATTCTCAACAATTTTCGGCACTCCTACGAGGGGGGTTATGACATTGTCAAAGATGTGTTTTATCTGGTGAATGGATTGGACTACTTAGGTCAGTATATATTGTAATTTTGAGGGAGAAGTATATTTAGAGATGAATATTGAAGGCGGAGAGAGAGAAAAGCTAAAGAATTAATTATATAGCACGTGTTTATACATTCTTATGTTACATACATCGTCGTTCATAGAGAAGACACTGCGATTATTATACATCTTCTGAAAGGTAAATTACAAAAGTTTCGATATTTTTAAAAGAGTTAATACATCACCTTATCTATCGAAAGATGAAAAAGAAAATAATTTCAGAACATAAATTTCAAAGCTGGGCGCGAGCAGAACTATATCTAAGAAAAAGCCTAAAACCTTAGTTAAAAGTAATCTTTATGATTTGAAAAATTTCAAATGTATATCTTCAGTATAAGGGTTAATGTGTGTAAAGACCGTACACTAAAAGAAAGTAATATTTTCATATAGTTTGGCGTTCTTACGCCTTTACGGCCTTAAATACCCATTCCTTGATTTTTCAGGAAGCCTCAAAGACCAGATTTTTTGGGTCATTGAGGTACAGCTTTCACCACGCTGATGAAGGCCAACAGCCTGAATGGCGTACACGGTAAGCTCTTATTGATTAATCAAAAGAAAGAATATTTGTCCAATTCTGGAATAATTAAAAATCAACGATTAGTTGATATTTATTTCGACAGATGGCGGGAGCCATCAGAAGCTTTTAGTTGTACGGTCAAAAAATGTATTTTTCTTTACAAAAAAAAAAAAAAAGAAAAGAAAAAAGTCAAAAGAAAAAATGTGTTTTTTGTTCACATAATAGTAGCGGACGTCTTAAGACGTCATTCAAGAAAACCCTTGCCGCAACTACGATAAGATATTTAAAAAAAAAAAAGAAATTTCTTAATATGTGCTTACATTTCTAGCACAATAGAAAGGAGCTACAAAAGAAACCATATTATATACAAGAAAATTAAAAATTGAAATTATTTAGCCCGCGAAGGTTTTTTTTTTTTCAAACAAATAATTACTTAATACCCTTACTGCGATGAACAAAATATTGAAAGGGACTTTAAAATAATACAAAGTGAGGTAAAAACTTTAAAAATAAATATCTATTAATAACAAAATTGGAGAAATGAGAATTGTTAAAATGAGGAAACTCATGTACGCTTTCATCTCTCAATCACAGAAACAAAGATACTCAGATAGAAAACATGACACCAACATCAGCGTTATTAATCAAAATTGGAGAAAGTGCCAAAAGTAGGGTAAATATGAGTATGTTGATATAACATCGAACCCAGACTTCGGCACATCGTCCAAGATAGGTGAGGACGTAAATTAGGCAATGACATAATTAGTGCTCGAGTAAAGCGACAATATTCCCCCTGGCGATAAGAAAACACAACTCCAGACAATATTAGCCGGACGGTGACCGTCATTTCTGCCGGGCTACTGAACTGAAATATATAGCGCTCGGGGTGTAGAAACAGAGCTACGGTATATTTGCCACTGTGTATTTAATAAGTAAAATACCTGTTGACCATTTTAAAGAGACTGATTCCAAGAAGATTAATCAAACATTATTGATTTACAAGAGGGAGAACAAAATATCAATAAAAGAGAACATTTTCTTCTTACGGTTAGCGCCTATTTACTTGTGATTTTACACAATACTCTGTGGGAATAATTTATTAATTAAATTTAAATATATATACAACAATTACAGATTGTTTAGTACATTGAACTATCCATTTAAGATACTATTTTGAAAATTGACCAAACTGGAAATAAAATATGGAACATATTAGTGTGTAAAAACTGCATTAAAAATTATTTATATATTTCACATTTTAGAATGTCTATTATAGAAAAACAGGAATGGTGTTCATATCGAATTTTAGAATTTATCACATCAGACTAAGCTGTTGTTTCAGCAAAACTGGATCGTATTTACAGCGAAGAATTAACGGGGGGCTGTTTGACATTTTAAAATGCTTTGATTAGAATGGTGTCTATCTATCCAGACACCAGTAAATGATTGGTATCGCATCTTGGATTTTATTGTTATCAAAATAAGATTGTTTTCATAAGAAGCAAATTACTACACATATGAATTTTTAAAATATATTTAAATTTTGGTTGATGGATATTCGAAAATAACCTATAGCCCAAGGAGAGGTGGAAGCACAATGAAGATAATTTCGGTGTAAAGATACATTTTTGTAACTTACATCATTATATGTTCAAATGGATTGGAAGGATACTAAACCATTTATGCTACATTATATGTGGTTTGATTAATACTAGCACAAAAATGTATATATAGTATTGCATACCACGTTTATACTATATATTTACTATTAATATTATCATAATCTTCTATGAACATTGTAAAATAACATTTTAATCATTAAAAAAGTCTAAGAAACATATTAGTCATATTGAGCTAAAAATAATAACTGTACTTGTATCTGTTGTTATTATGTATAATTTATAATATTTATAACCCTTCACACACAATAATATGCCATATTTTGAAAATAGATAAAACAAAATGATTGGTTGAGAGGCCGGCCACGTGCATGATGGTATCCAATCAAAATCTGCCCATAAAACCGCGGTATAAAATATTATCGACCTTCCATACATTCTATAGAACGGCTTGCAAACTTCTTTGGGGCCTCGTCAGATGATATGGTAGCTTTTGTCAAATTATAGAATAAAATTTCATGTAATACGTTCTTTGTAATTCATAATTGTTTTAATGACGTCTTTTGTTTATAAGTTGTGTTACACTTTGTATAATTTACCACAAAATACTATATATTAAGAAAATTCTTTGAAAAGTTTTAATTTTTTGTGAAATTCTATTTTACAAATCTAACATAAAATCTTTAGGATTGGGGGAAAGTATATTGTCGCGAAATATTTATTATTTTATAAACAGATTTTATTAATTTTGATATATTTATATTTTGATACTCTGTAAACTTGCCTCTTTGGTATTTTATAAGTTTTAATTTGTTTTTGCCATAAGTTGCCGTGTCATCCTGAAGTTTGTCTGTCCTAATTTTCTACGTGACAATATTCTAGACTATGCTTCAAGGTCAACTTTTTTTATACACTCTGGCCCCATTTTATACTTTTTAAAATATATTATTTATTATACTATCAAAATATTCCTACATTTTTGTATATACACTCATGGATAAAACTTAAGGAAGTTTTTCCTTTCAGCGTGTATATCGGGATTCAATAACTTTGAGAGATAATTGATAAACAGTAACCTTTATTGAAGACGGACGAGATAACCAAGTGTGAAAAAATTTCTCTATCTCCAAAATAAATTTAAAAAAGACGACCGGCAAAATAAAAATAAGAAAAATTCCTCATAAGTTTTGTCTATGAGTGTAGAGTTTACATCTATTTTTCACTTTTTTTTAATAGAGTAAGCATGCGTCTCAGCCAATTATTATTATTCAATTTTTTTTTCTTTAAAAAAGAAGCGTTTGGCCAAATATACCCGGGCAGTATGGCCAGTCTACGTATGTCACCAGCGATGGCTCTCCCATCTCACCACTACGGTCCTGTGTGTGAGGTCTGGATACCATACTTCTTGGTATGTCCACTTCACGGCACAAACCACGTGATATATCCTCACCATGGCACATTTTAATAATTATCACACATGAACGTTGTCTCAAGACCCGATAGTCATGGTCAACAGAGTAGCGACTGATTATATTGTAACTATACTTCCTTAATGTATGTGAATATGGATATAGTTTATATTCTATTTCAAAGTGTTTAGTTATGTATTAAGCCCCGGTGTGGAAGGGCGTATATGTCATATTGAAATACCAAGACTTTGAACCTACAGCCAAAACGGTGTGCACAACTTATAACCCATAAACACACACTAGATTATGGCTTTACATTCCTATTGTTGTCACATCAACTCGAAAATGTGTTAATTGAGCGTAAAAATTTCTATTTAATTACTCATAGGAATAGAACCTAACCTTCTCAATTTTTTCACATAGAACCAAACATCATTAGGGATGAGTTTAATAACTTTCCTTTTGCCCCCCAATTATACTTTTCAAGTCTGTATATATATAATTTTAAAAATAACAACAAGAAATTGCTCTATAGGTAGAAAAACCGAATTCCTAACATGGATGCAGCGAAGAGGTTAGGTGTCAAGGCTGGATGCCACGACCATCAAGCAAACAAAGGACGTCTTCAAGTAGATGAAGAAAGGTTGAGAGAAAAAAAGACCGCAAGGCATCCAAGCCACGCGCAGACAGGCATACCGTTAGGCCACGTGGCCGCGCTAACAAAAGACCCGAGCGGGGGACGCGAGCTATGCAAATAGGAAAAAAAGAGCGGGAGCGGAGCAGCTGTCTAGGCCAATGACACCTCGGCGTTGGGAGAACATCTCAATCACCCTACTGTTATTGCCGATACTTGAACATAGCTATCGAATGACATTTTAAAATGCCATTTATCGAATACATTTGTAAAAAAAAATTGAAGCCAATTTTTCTTTTGATAAAAACAAAAAATTATTTAATCAGACATCACTGTAGTGATGCGAAACGAAACGCATATACGAAATGAAAATACTAAGCATGAATTTTTTCTTTCTCAAATAAAACTAACTTCCTGCTGTCCTTACTGTTAATGCATTATGTTTAATTTCTGCCTAAATGACCTTGTATGAATTGTTTGCGTTAAAGAATTGATCGATAAAGCAATACACATGTAATTCTACGGTGCTTGAAGATTCTGTCCATTGTTTGATTAAATATAATAACCATTATTCAACCTTGCAGTGACGCATATATAGTCATATTCGCCTAATACAGTATAAGAGCTTTAAAAAGCGAAACGGTGGATGTAATGGGCGAAACCACTGAGAGGGTTCACCACTGATGAGCCAAGTCTTGCCACTATTTTTTCATCGCGCTAAGGACAGCGGTCAGTTTATTTTAGTAAAAAAAAGTCTTGCTTACTGCCATCAATTAGGATAATGGACCTATTGTAAATGGGATAAAATGAATAGAGATAAAGAGGAACTATTATATATTGTCAACTAGAAAATTAGGAAAGACAAACTTCAGAATGACACGGCAATTTATTTAAAGCAAAAACAAAATCAACACCCCCCCCCATTTATGAGATAAGATAAGCAATGAGGGAAGTTTCCAGAGTAACAAAAATATAAATATAAAAATATTAATATTCTGTACGTAAAATATAATAAATACTTTGCAAGAATATAAAATATGTTCCTAGAAATGATAATATATTGAACTCAATTGCTGAGCCATATAAGGCAGGTTGTTGAACTAGATGAAGAAGATGAAGAAAATTCAAATAGAAAAATAACTTTTCTTCACAACTTTTTATCTCTCTTGAAAATGTTATCGTATTTATGCACATATGACTTTAAATACCCATTTAAAAATAGCCTTAGAGACTACCCTTTATGTTAGTTGAGGTACAGCATGCAACACGCTGACGAGATCCAAATACCAAACGTGTACGTGGTTGGCATTTCGTGTTATTTTAAGAAAAACCATTATTTAGAGAATTTACTCTCTCTCTGTTGTTGAAATAAAACATAATTGAGTTTATATCCATTCCAATAGATGATCTACTGTACCGAGCAAAATGAAGTTATATGATCAGGGAATGTTTTTTTGTTTTCACCTTTTATAATTTTATCTCTTCTGAAGTAGAGAAGCAACTGTGTTAGGGTTTGTAAGGGAAAAAGAAAGCAAACTGAACTACTGTAGAATATGATTAAAGATATAGGTTCAGTCTAGAAGATAGGAAGAAGAGTCAATGAACTTTGAATACTTGATCAAATGGTAAATCCTGCCATTAGAAACTAGAGTGATATAAGAAGTATAGAGTGATATACGGAGAGTATTGTAAATCTTTTTTAAAATAAATATTCGATGATGTAGTACGATTTGTCATTAGAAGTGAGAGATATATACAGAGGGTTGTTATGGAGATTTTCCAAAGTAAACATTAGAACATATGGTGAATTCTGCCATTAGAAACGAGCGATATAAGAAGATAAAGAGCTATAAAGAGAGTGTTTTAAATCCATTTCAAACTAAATATTTGATAATGTAGTACATTTTGTCCTTATAGGGTTGTTGTGGGGAAAATTTCCGGAAATAAACATGAGAACATATGGCAAATCTTGGCATTAGAAACCAGGGCGATGTTGTACAGGAGAGTGCTGCAAAGGTTCCGCCTGAGGTTAAGCAACTAAATCGGTTCTAGATCTTGTAATCTTGGGACTTCCGTCAGGAACTGACGTCAAAAAAACCCGAACGTTAAATCACTTTCCAATCAACCAGTATTCTCTGAAGTGACGTCAGCTAACTTCCTCTTGTTGTTATTCTACTTGGATCTGAGAAGCGTTTTTTCCGTTACGTAATATGACGAATGCTTTTATAGGAAAATTTGAAATTTTTTTTACTAATTTTTTGAATTATTTTAAACAAAAAGTTTGAAATTGGAATCTAGCACGTTGTACGAGAATGGTGCCAAAACAATATATCTGTAGGGAAAAGTGGCCAACTCTGGTCTCTTTTGTACATATGGTAAAATGTATTATATATATATTTTTAAAGATTTTTATCTAACATATCAAAATTATAAGTCGAATATATCGGTTTATGTATTTTATTTTACCTATTTATTTTATGTTTATTCTAATCTAGGGATATTCTAGGATCTGCCTATTTTATCTTGTATGTGAAAAAAATGTAGCAAAAGGTTGGCAAATAGCTATTAAAATGTTCTGTTATTTTTTATTTTATTATCATTTACAAAGCACGCGATATCCGTCTTGGATATTTGCATGCATACACAAGTTTGGGAGCTTTTACAGTAATTATTAATATGATTTTAGTTATTATAATAGAAATTATTAACGTATTTGTCAGTTAGTTAACGATTTAATTACCCTATAAAGAATATTAGTGAACATCACAGTTAAGAACAGAAATTTAGAGCTATTTACAGCATATAACTATTTACCATTTATTGCAGCCCAGGCTATCTATTACTAAAAAACATTCTACAAAATCTATTAAAATTTATATACATATATCTATTATTAACTATTTGATTTAGACAATTTATATTTATTTGATTTTTGACTCTCAAGTCCTCTACAAGTCGACAGTCCGTTAGAATATGTACATGATTTTCTTCTTCTGCACCTCATGAGCATTTAGGCGAATCCGTCTTTCTGACCTTGTACAAATATGATCTAAAGTTACCGTGTCCAGTAAAAAATTGAACGTTGTAAAAATTTGGCTTGACATATTTGGGTATTTGGGAATCAGTAAAGAAGGACTTGAAAATGGTGTTACTCTTCTCATAGTATTTCTGCAATTTTTCTCTTATATAATTAGAAATTTTATTCCTACTTGAAGAGTCAAATCGATTGTAATTTATTTCGGTTTTCAGCATGTTACTCGTAGATTCAATATATTCAGTAAGTTTGGGGACTTGTGCAAGTATGTGTGTACAATCCGATGATGTTGTACTGTAGGCTTGTATACAATGTTTTAAAATATTATATTGAAGAGAATTTAGTTTGTCCTTAGACTTTTTGTTTATGAATGGATACCATATTGGATAACCGTATGTAATTGTACTTCGATATAATGTCTTATACAGTATCAGTCTTCGTCTAAAGTCTAGACCCCATGCTTTCTTTGTCAGTCCAAATAGGTATCCACTAGCTCTAGTTACTTTTATGATCGTTTCATTAACGTGAGGCGTAAAGTCCAGTTTGCTTCTGACTCGGTGATTTTTAATAGTCACTCCTAGGATCTTAAGTTCTTCAACCGGTTTAATTAACTTGCTACCTGAGACTATTATATCGCTATTGCATTTATATAAATATAATATTTTTGTTTTTTCATCTGACAATTTTAATTTACGACTTTCACACCACTCATTGATTTTTCTTAATACGTTATCTATTGTCTTTCTTAGTTGTTCAGGAGTTTTATTCCAACATATTAACGTAATATCATCTGCATATCCTATTGTTTCACAGTTATCATCTAGATTATTATTCAGTATCTCATTAATAAGAATATTCCATAATGTGGGAGACAGTGGTCCTCCCTGTGGACATCCTTTACTTAGTTTCTTATTAATTTTAGTTGAGGAATATCTAAATCTTATTCTTCTATTATCAAAGTATGATTGTAGAAGTTTTATCATTGAAGCCTGCACACCATCTTCATCTAGTCTTTTCATCAAGGCCGGCCACCATGCATTATCAAACGCTGCACTAATATCCACTACAATTATTGCTGCATAGTCTCTTGTTTTATGTTCTAACGCAATTTTTATTATTTCAGTTAGTGCAGTAATAGTAGATTTCGATCTTCTAAAGCCATGTTGTCGATCACTCAGTAAATTAAAATCTTCATAATATTTTATTATTCTATTATTAATTATTTTTTCAAATATTTTAGAAATGTTGGAATTAAGACATAAAGGTCTATAATTTTTGTAGTTATTAAAATCTGTTTTTCCAGGTTTCGGAATAATTATTGCCTCTGCTCTTTTCCATTCAGCAGGATAGTATTGTAGGTCTAAACATTTTTGAAATAGTTTCACCAATATAGGAGCTATAAATTGTTTAGTGTGCCTTATCATGTTGTTAGAGATGTTGTCTATTCCGGGAGATTTCTTTGGATTTAATTTGTCAATTAAGTCGTTAACTTCAGTAATCATAACCATTGGTTTTTCTTTATTGAGTAGCTTTAAATTATAATTTCTTATACTTTTATGGGTGTTTGTATCTTCTTCACATTTATCATCTGGAAATAAGTTGTTTAATAATTCCTCACCCTTCTGCAAACATTCCAGGTGCTGTTATAATCACTTGCTTAGGATGGTTTGTCTAAGCTGGGTTCTTGGTATGATCAACGTTTTTGTACGATTGTTGTGACCATTGTTTGGGAATAGGGGAATAGATTGTTCTATTTTGGTCAGACTTGTGGAGTTTTTTGGTCTGTTCTAAGACTTTTGAGAGGTAGTTGGCGGAGAAGCTTCTGTAGAATTTCTGAAACACCGACCCGGAATCGAATCCAGCGTTGAGCACTTTTTTCTGCTTCAATGGTCCCTGTTTCTCGTACAAGTTTAACCAGTTAGTGCAAATAACCTCACACAGGACTCTGACTACAATACTTGTAAGTGCAAAATTTTAACTAATATCTACATGCATAGACATGTGATGCAACTTAAAGGTGGTGCACAATCCACACTGGATACATATTTTCTATAATAATTAATTATTTATAAAGAAATATGTTTTATAATACATTCGTGTGTGAGCGTTCACTAAGCATGTTTGCATATCGGCCCCATTTATTTGAATACAATTCCCACTGCAATAAGAAGAAACATTGGATGACGCATCAAGTGTGGTTCTACACCGCTATTGTACTGAGCTGTTCTGTTTAGATAAACATGGAAATTTAGAGTTATTCTCTTAGTAAAAATTGAAGAAATTATGGACATAAGTTTTAGGAAGGATAGAAATATATTTGCACACTCATGGGCAAAACTGAAGGAAGTGGAAAGTCTTTTATGGCGCCAGTGGTCTGTTTTTTTTTTTTTTTTTTAATGAGACAGAGGAAATTTTGTTCCCCCTTTGTTATCTCGTGTGTCTTCAATACATGTCACTGTGTATCAAATATCTTTCAGATTTATTGTTTGAATCCCGATATACATGCTAAAAGGTATCACTTTTCTAAGTTTTGTCCATGAATGTACTCGAGCAATGTTCATCCGCTAAGAGATTAATTTTTGCTTTCACATAGAACATTCTAATATTTTACATACACGCAATGTTGACATAGAATTGCAATTTTCCAATCAATATATTTCACAATACTATAGTGACATGTCTCTTGAATTAATTCTGTGCTAGCTCTCACAGCAGATGACAGATATCTATAGATTTCCTATCTAAAAGTAAAATTACAAATTGCGATGTGTTTCTTTTATAAAAATGCGGGAAACTTTCTAGCGCTACCCCTTACTCATACCTACTAGCTTGTGCATCTTAATAAAAGAAACCTAGCTTGATTTGTCGACTTACTTGTATAACTAATATGTGTGCAAGTATATTGAGGATATAGACTCTACACATCTAGTATATCTACTTTATAAGTAAAATTCATGTGGGGAGCTGAGGAAAAACCTGTGAATTGATACCTCTCTAGCCAAATTTTAGCAAAGGAATTGTGCCGCTATTTTAAAACACTATGCTCCGTGGGTTTATCAGGAATAATTACAATGTATTGGGTACTTTTATTACTTGTCCTTTTTGCTCTCACCTCTGTCAACTCGTTGAGAAATAAACCACTTTAGTTTATGGTCCGTTAGTTTGTTTCTTCTGTGATAACAAATGAGAAAAAGGTAAATTCTTGGAATTCATTTTTTCCCGACGAATTCCCGCGATACTTTTTACCTCTAAGGGGACCGATTAAATTCAATCTCTTTAATGTGAGACCGCGGAATAACAAATTGGGACTTCCTTCGTTCTCTACTGGGGAATTCCAGGCTCGGAACATCGATTTTTGTTTATCGATTCTCAACAGGATGAAAACAAAAGTTTTTTTTTACTCCCTCTGCCCACTTCGAGAGGTATTCACGGCCTCCTTCTGTGTAATGATTTCACACTAAATTTAACGGTCATTTATATAAGAATGTATGTGCGATGTTCAATGTACATTTCTCAACCGCGGCTAGCATTGACAAACCTATTGGTAATTTATACAAAAATATCAAGAAGGAATCTACAAAACTATGCGATTTTAGTGCTAATTATACGCTCTCAATATATCTTATATAGAAGTTTCTAAGGTACAGACTTGGAGAGAATATATATGATAAAAATAACCAAGATGAGAAGAGATCAAAATGAATGGAACATGTCATACGATACATTTAGGATAGGAGAGAAAGAGAATAATTCAGAGAAAAAAAAAAAAAAACAATACGACCAGGACATAGCTATTGGTAATCTACTATGGGGAAGAGTAAGCTTATGGTATGCTTATTGAGAGAAAAAAATAAACATTTAAATATTTAATAAATAACAAAATTCCTTCTTATATAAAGCAAAAACGCACCATCTATATATAACAAATGAAAACATTAAGACGTGAATGTTTCTTTCACCCATAATTCAAATTTATACTCTTCTTACTGTCCCTACTATTCCTTATAAAATATTATTTGAGCGAAAAATTCATCTAGGGAAATTGTCTGGCAATTTTTCTTCAATTTATCTCTTAAATGATTTAAATATTTGTTGCGCGTGACTAAAAAAAAAAGAGTGATGAACTTTTGAATGAATGAAACCTATTAATATATGTGCAAATAGGTTTTAAAAAGAGGAGCAGGCATTTAAAACGATGAAAAAGACATCTTGACTGTTTAAACAAGCAATTAAAAATGACAGAGCTCCATCTAATGGAATAAATATAAATTGAACGTTAATTACCTTCTTTAGTATATCGGTCAAATATCCTTTCTTGATTCATAAAGTAAAGTCAAACCTTCTCGGTGTTTCGGGCTGTTGGCTCTTGTCATGGTGGTGCGGGGGCTTCAGGTTTTCAAACTCTCCAAGAAGAGGATACAATTTTCCTGATATATGCAGATATAGAAGAGACAAAACCAGACACATTACAACAAATAGATTTAACAATTAAATATCTTTCTTTTTAGAACAAGGCGGTAAAAAGACACCACATTCAAAGTTGCAAAATCTATGAGAGTAATCAATAACAAAGTTATCTCCATAAAGTGTGCACAGATGCAATCCGGCTTCAGAGAGGGAATTTCATCCAATTTAAATCACAAATTCAAAATTTCAAAATAAAATATAAAGTTTTATAACCCACCTAAAATAAATGCGTATGAAATAAGTCATTGAGGAGGAAGAAAAAAAAATCCATTTTATCAGTGAAAAGGCCGGAAGATGACCAGGAGCACAATAAGAGATGTCACCTCTGTGAGCAGGTGAGGTATTAAGAATGATTTATGGCACCTTCGGGATATTGCGGGGTCCATCACACTAAATCTTCGTAAAATTTCCAACCCCACACCACTTTTTAAAGTTCACACTACACCGCCACATCATTCATATACTGTTTAGATCTAAGGAAATTCAGTGAAAACCTTTCAAGCCCTCAATATGCTACTAGCAATTACAGAACTAAACGGTTAACATAATCCTCTTTATTAAATTGTATATTTGTAATAGTACATAAATAGTAATAGTAATAAAACTAAACCCAGTTATAAATTCATTGTTAAATATGAGAGATTTGAAACTGGCTTCACCCTCTTATTTCGATTTTAATAGAATTTTCATACTGGAATGGAAAATATTTGGAGGACTGAGTCATCCGTGGTAAATCTTTCAAGTGATTTCTCCAGTTTGATCTACCATAAACCTTTTTTTACATGGTATAGGCGCGCCATCTATATTAAAAATTATAAACTACTAGCCAAATACTCGATATAAGAGCGGTATTGTAGATTAAACTGACGAAACCGCTGGGAGGGTTCACCACTGATGGGCCAGGCCTTCTCAACATCCTAACATTTCAGTAAAGACAGTAGTGAGGCGCTTATTCTCTCAACGAAGAAATACTCGCGAGTTAATATTTAATAATTTTTAAAAAGCATAATTTTTATTGGAATTTGTTGTTATAGCGATAAGAGAAAGGGTTTTGTCTAATCTAAGTTAATATCAAATAAAATTACTTTAAACCGTTTTTTAATTAGGATATTTATCATTTTAAAATAGAATGTTGGTGACACATCTGTATGCGCCAGGAACCTAGGTGGATTAAAGAATATCCAATAAACATATAAACAATTGAAATTAATTGAAATTGCATTTATGTACGAGACAAGATATTAAATCGACTGAAATAAGTTTCTTACAACTCAGACTGAATTTGTGTCCCCATCTGAATATCTAGCCTAAAGAAATGTGTTGTAGACCGCTTATCATTTTGACTCTTACATCTACTGTCGAATTTAGACTTAAAATCGAGACAGATAACCAAAAAATGTCAGTCTTAAATACAATTTGGTCTTGAATTCGATATCATCATCATAATCATTACAAGAACAAGTGCTAACGCTGATCGGTTCTCAGTCGGCATCAACTTTCACGAACTCCTATTGAGATATAGAGGCCAATATCTCCCCACATCACTACCTCAGAGCCTGGTAGCCAGGAGTTCGTGGACATTAATGCCGAATGAGGACCGATCAGTGTTAGTACTTGATCTTGATAATGATTATGATGATGAAAATAACAAATTTAAGAACAAATTGTAATCAAGACTGAGATTTTCTGGTTCTCTGTTTTGAATTTAAGTCGAAAATTGACAGTAGATGTAAGAGTCAAAATGCTAAGCGGTCTCCAATACATTTCTATAGGTCAGATGGGGACACAACTTCAGTGAGATATTGAGAAAATTAGCAAGCAATCATTAAAATTAATACATCCTATGTATTTGTTTATAAAATTGGGCTATTTACAAAGACAAACATTTACTTTTTAATAAAATATCAAGATGAAAATATCAAGCTTCCGGAGATAAGTTTCTTGTAAAACATTTTAATTCACAAATCTCCAGCTTTCAAGATTAGAGATTAGTGAATAAAAATGTTTCACAGAAGAAACTTATTCCCGAAAGACTGATATTTTCCGACTTAAAAATTTTGTGTCTTGAATGTAATAATTTTTATATTTTGAAACTTATTTTGGAGCTTTTAAACCTCAGTCTTAAATCCGAGTTGCCCTGAATATGATACTCGGGACCTAACATTTTGGTCTTAAATGCGGTTATCTTAAATATGGTTGTTTAAAAAAACGAGAAGAAAAGAGGTGTGTAACAGACAACATAGGAAAAGCTAGTTACAAATATATCAATCCATAACAAAGTAAAGAATTCAGTGAAAGAAATAATCAGTTTCGACATCCCCATTTCCTTCGAGCCTCGTCATTATGGAGTCTTCTAAAAGGCAATATTTTAGGAATGATGATGATAAATCCAGGAAGGCCACCGTTAAAAATGAAGCCAAGGATAAAAAGCTATTATGGATGAGAATGTAAAAATCACTTTATCCCAGTTACATGGATCATTTAAGTTTCGGGAGCTGAGTGCATTGATTGGACAACAGTACTTCTTTGCCACGGGGCTTCCCCTCATAGAATTGTTACACACCAATCCTGCAGATGTATTCAATCATTATAGGGATTCTAGAACATTGGCTGGGGTGTGACGGAAGATAGCTGAACCATAATACTTGTTTGTAAAACCTATTTAAAACCTTTTCAAAATGGAAATAATTATTTGAAAGGCTCTCAAGAAAACAGTCAAAGGTTGGTAGACTGTTACTTGCAGGAATCCATATGGGAATATTTATAAAGGACAACATATAAAGAGATAAACATAGGCTATATAGAATGGAGAGAGAGAAAACCTACCTTTATATTTCCATTATCAGGAAAGTGTTTGCACCAAAATGGTATAAATATATGTGTATATAGTGAATAAAACGTTATTCTGGAACTATATATGTTTACATGTAATTTTGATGTTTTCATATCAATTGATTTAAATATCCTGGATATGAATTAAATAATGCAACAGCTTTCTCGAGATGGGTTTCTTTACATTTTTATTGAAGTAATCTCAAGCTTTTGGACATTCCAGCCCTTCTACAGGGGTACATAAAAACGAATAAACGTCGTTAAGATACTAACCAATTATATACACATTTAAATATTAAAATAGATTTTGCATATTGCTTGATGTTGGAATATATATTTTCTATTCAGTTTTATATTATCCAACCACACACATCAAGCAATATGAAAAAGTTATCCTAATATTTAAATGTATATATATGGTTAGCATCTTAACGGAGTCTATTCGTTTTTATGTACTTCTGTATAAGGGCAGAGATACCCGAAATCCTGTGATAGTGAAGAGCTCTGGATCATTGTCACTACAAAGATCCTTTCCTATACATATACGTACCTATGTAAAAAATTATCAATAAAATAAGTAGATATCCTTTGACCATCGCCGTTACCAAGGCTTCGAACTGCGTATACATTATTGTGAGAAATGCAAACAGAAATCTATGCAAAATTTCAGATTTCATTGCAAAAAAATTATTTATACATATCATACATCATACCTTGTTATACTTTGAAAAAGGTTGGCGTTCAGCTGGCTGAAATATTGGTAAATAAATTATTTTTTGATCCAATATGTCTTTTTATATATAATTAAACATGTCTTTTAGTAAAAATAATTCAGATTATAATAAATAATTATCCATAACACCATTAAGCCATCTGAAATTATGAAAAATAGTTATTTCTAATATGCCTAGCAATTGTTATTTTTAGATGCACTTATTTTAAACCTAAATTATATCACAAGATTTATTTTTCAAACGGCTTAGTTTAGGAATACAATTGGGACAAATTTGTTGTGGTAGTTACTATAATATTGATTGCCCCCGTTTCGTACAACTCTGTAAACTTCCAAAATCCTGGATTGACATCTATCGATAACTCAGCAAAGGCACACAGAAGAAAGAAAACCAATCCTAAGTTGAAAAACAACGGATATAAATCTCAGAAGACCAACCATGAGAGTTGCCTTAGAAAATTTTGACCGCCATATTCGGTGAACCATAATTTTACCTGAGGGAGGAGATGGGGGGAGGGGGGGGTAGAAGACGAATTCTTCCGATTTAATTAAAATCCTTCATCAAAACTAGACGCCATATTGTTTTTGATTCTCCTTTAATATAAAATGGCTTCAGCCCTCTTTTGACAAAGAAATTATTTCTTGTGCTCTCGAACGGCTAAGAACGTAATAGTTTGTTATTTTTGGTATTAAACGCCATTAGGTTTTTTTTATTTTTATTTAATAATTGAAGTCCTGCCCCCCTCTCTTATTTTTTTCCAGTTAGTTTTTTCTTCTTCTAGAATTCAGGTTGTGGAATTTTTTCGAAATTAAGTGAAACTTCAACGGAGGCTGAAGATAAATAATTTACTCTAAATTTATCTTCCATTTAGGGATAATTGGGGTGATATTGACAAATTTCATAAGACAATAAAAGAAAATCTTTCACAAATTTGATGTTGGGATTCTTAATTTTGTTAGGTTTTGAGGTATGTCTTATAATCCTGTTAAAATTATCCCATTTTCTCAAAGATGTTTTCATGAGAGTTTTCTTTCAAAATAGGACATTAAACATTAGAAAAAATGATGAATACTTCATAATTCTTATCAATATGCAGTTAAGGTGTCGACAAAAGTTGGACATGTAAAGCTAGTGAAAAGGATCCACTGTGATAGAAATCCATCCAAGAATTCAGTCGATTTAAACGAATTGCTTTGAATATTTGAAATACTTATTCCGAAATATTTACCTTTAATCAAAAAAAAAAAAAAATCCGAAAGCTTTTCATCATGAAAATGAATTTAAAATAAATAGACCTATGTATATATGAATATTTATTCATTTTTAATATAATCATAAAAAATGCGCTAATCTTGAATCTATTAGAGACAAATTCTGAACTTTTTTTTTAAGGAGAGGGTCGCTTTTTTACATCGAAATTTAATACAAAATTGTTGTTTAATTTATAAGAGTTGTATTTTCTAACGTAATTTATAACCCCCCCCTTTATTATAGAAAAAAATAAATATGAATAGAAAAATTTTCATTCGAAAACATAATTGTATTGAAAATAGAAGAATCCATAAATAAATCTTTAATTAAAAAGGCATATATTGGATCAAAATATCATCAATAAATGATCATCATTTATTGATCCAATATATGTATTATTAATTAAACAGAATTGTATATAATTATAAAATAATATCAGATAACTTCATTAAATCAACTTCCATCATTGCTTAACATACTGTAAATAACTACCTTGCGATTTATTCTATCTGCTTATGTTGTTGCTTATTTGTTTAATGTATATGTTTATTCAATGCTCTTTTTCTTAATTGTTTATTTTATATTTGATAATTCTGTGTGTGTTACCTACTCTACTATAATATGAATTATTGTAAATAGTTTTACGCGCAATTATCCAGATCGGATATAGCGTATCTTGTTTGCAACTGGTAATAAATAAAAATATAATATACATATTATATATATATATATTTCATATTTAATTATTAGTTCTTGAAAGCATGTACTTACATTTCTAATAGTAAATATGTAAAATCTTTCGTTTTAATGTATCAATAATGATTTTAAAAGATTCCAACATCTACATGTCTGTTTATCGCAAATATTCCATGTAAAGACTTTTTCGTATAAACAACATATAAAATTATATAGTAAATAGTAGCTTATATATAAAATAAACGTATAACATAGTTGCTAAAATTGTTTTATTCAAATACTCCAGCTATATATATTAATAGAGAAAATCCACGATCAGGTAATCTAAAAATGTTATCAAAACTCCAAACTGGGTATAAATCCATTTTTAAACGGGATCTCAAGAAATACATCGCAAACACAAATTCTAACAATATTTTACTACGCCCACACATCAAAGATACATTACCCAACATAAATTATTAATAACATACCCCTTCCTTTATGTTTTATAAATAATTTTGGAATGTGGAGAGACTCTATTTTCAAATAGATTTGTTAGTTTTATTAGGTCCCCCCTCACAAAGGGAATTCTTATTTGATTCTGTACATTCTTCAAATCTCCAGCCATGCCAAAGCTTCATTTATGTATGGTAAAATAAGTGATCAATACAAACTATTAAAATTTCAAAAGCTTTTCAGATTCTGAGCAGACAGTGATATCTTCTTTGATTTTTTTAGATGTTGCCGAATTTTTAAAAATAAAAATAGATATAGGGTATTGTGGAGGACAGAATTTTCCATGAAACTATTCCCTATTTAATTCATGAATTATATTTATTTATGAAGCTATTAAAATATATTTGAAATAAGATATTTTCTCTTTGTGATAAGCCCATTCCTCTTATATAATAATTTCGACATTTTGGTTTTATTCTTCTACTCGTATGATGGGAAAGAGAGTAGAATTTCTCTTGAGGATTTTATATCCCATGTATTATTTTATTAACCTAGGCCAACAAATAATTGATAGAAATGTGGTGTATGCATATACAGAGACAAAATAATTTCTGTTGGATCGTTTTTTGATGACCACTCTCAGATTTATAAAATGAATTTATTAACATTAGACATTTTTAGATATATATAGAAATGAATCAATTATCTCGTATTTATGGCAATAAAAGATTCATCTAATTTTTATATATTTTCTAACCAGATTCAACTTGTGCAAAACAGACGACAAAGCAAAAAATAAACAAATTAATAATAGAGGGTAAGTTCCTATTTTTCATAAGCTTTCAAACTCAAAGAATATTCAACTTCTTGCTTCAATTTCTTGTCTTAGTGATGAAATAATTGATAAGGAATGTGGTTTATGCAAATATAGGTACACAATGATGATTATCTCTGAAGTTAAATGTTTTCTTCTCTTAGTGATGCATCTGTTTTGGATCAATTGTTTTACAATTCTAGTAAAACCAATAGAAGGGTTCGGATTTAGAAAGAATATGATAAAAAAATAGAAAACCTTAATTTTTTTCAAACTTAAAAATTTATTTAACTATAAATACAAAGCGCGATGTCCCACCAAGGACACTGGCGCCCAATGAAGAAGAAAACAAGAGAAATAGAGAAAAAAGAAAACTCAGAAAGAACACAGAAAATTAACGCATAATTAAGCATCTCGTTATTTTTTAATTTTATTTAAATTCCTTAGGTTTCAGATCAACGGGGATGCACTTGATCCAGCTAAACACAGCTGGCATGGATAATTGACAATGTCGTCTAGGTTCTTGGACTTTCAAAGCTTGAAGATTCAAAAGTTAAAATACTTCAATTGATAATGAATTATCGTCAGAAAGTACTTGTTTCCTTAAGGTTCTTATTATATATTGGAGAGGATTTGCACTTTAGAGATAAGTCCCAAAGAACAACAACATGTATAATAACGAAAGGTAACGCCAATAATGATATAGCTAGAGATCCAACAAAGTTGTTAAAGCAGAAAAACTCGTAGAGCGTCATCTCAAGAAGAAGCCGCAAATAGCTTTAAAAATAAATTTCCCTATTCTCAAAGGTATTTTAAAATAATGATGACTTATCCTTCAGCATTAAAAAACCCCTCTTCCAACATTATAACTGTGATGTTCCTCTTCGATTAAATAAATAAATATGCTTTATTAAATTAATAAACAAATTTTAATTATATATCTTTCTAATGTCAAACATACGCTTTTTTAATAGATTCATAACAACAACAATCATTACAGTGCTACCAAATCCAAACAATCAAAAATAAATTAATTAAACAGAGTAGATTATAATATTATTATAAGGTATATTACAATAACAAATATATATTATTTGATTATTCATAATTTATTAAGTTTCATTTATTATATTAATAAGCGGACATGAGATTTTTAAAATGCATTCAACGGGAGAAATTCTTCTATTGATGTACACGACCACAAAAGTATTACTACAGAGTAGTTCTGAGTTACCCTTTGTGTGCTCAATTCCATTGTGTTGCAAGATTCTATTTAATCATATTGTGTGGGTTGAGATAAAGAGAGAGTGAAAATTAAATGGAAGGATACGCTTGTTTCAAAGCTAGGCGACACTATTAGGGAGGTCGAGAATACCAATTATGCCCTAACACTGTAACAAGATGCAAGACATTTCAAAACGTTCTATGTGGAGTTATCTGTACAACATTTACTATTCCTTATTTTACGGTTTATAACCACAGTTTTTCTTCATAAAATATCTTATTAAAAAAATTCTCCAATGGCCCCCGATTCTTGCGAAAGTCCAGCGAGGGGCAAGTAACCAAACGGGACTCTGGTACATTTGTAAGTGCAAAGTTGTATTTAAAAAAATATATATATATTATATTATCACACATTACTAAAACCAGTAAATTATTCACACCATATCATTTAATTAATCAAAATTAGTATACTTACAATAAACATATTTTAATCATATTTTAATTTCCTGCATATATCATTTGGATATAAAGATATATGATAAATAAATGCATTCATATATAGATATATAATAAATTATATATTTTCTCTTCCATTTGGCGCTAGAGTCCTTAGCAGGACACCGCGCTTTGTTGTTATAGTTGAATAAAATTGAATGTCAGTTTTTAAATTATATTTATATTTATTTTTAAAACGCGCAAAAGTTATTGTACTTTACACCTATTCATATGGTTTTAACCCTTTATTTCATTTTGTCAAATATTCACCCAGTATCATTTAAATACATTTTATTTTGTGAATACCTATCTTTATAAAATAAAATTATTACTTGTGGGGGTCGGTTGAAGGATGTTAAACCTTTGGTTTTCGACCGCTACGATCCGGGTTCGATTCCCGCATTGGGCACTTTTTTCTGATTGAAAAAAAAAAAAAAGCTCAAATGGCCCCCGATTCTTGTAAAAGTCCAACCCCACCAGCGAGTGCAAGTAACCAAACGGAGCTCTGACAAATTTGTAAGTGCAAAGTCGAACTGATTTTCACATGTGTAGACATGTGGTGCCCTTACAGTAAAACCAGTCGCCTACTTCTACCCACCATGATTATCATGGCCTGTACCACGTGTACTAGGGATAAGCAAGCAGGTGTGAAGCTGTATTCACTGAACTACAATACTTGCTTTTATATTGAAAAAGGACATCAGCGAGACGTGGGAAGTAACTGCGAATGGTTTGTCCATTTCATTGAAACTATTAAGCTCCATTATTGTGAAAGAACACCATGGTGATTTAATTGTTTATGATTATATTTTATAATAACTAATTGATAGATTAGCGTTCGGAATATATTTTTTAGATAAATAATAAATACAATTTATATATATGGTCAAGTTATAATAGGCATATTCTTACCGGGAGCATATATGCTTTTTAGATGGCAGAGCGCTTCTGATCAGGATATGTTTACTTTGTTTTTAATATCAACACCTGACCTTTTTATTTTTTTATTGTTTTTTCACATATATATATATATATTAAAAACAATGAAGGCATATCCTGACCAAAAGCATATGTGCTTTTTAGATGGCAGAGCGCCATCTAGTGGAACAGAAATCAACTAAACATTTATTTTAACTGTTCCCTGATATTTGGCCAACCCAATTTCTTGAAAAATCAAGATTTTTTCTATAGTTTTCTCATATATATTGTGAATGAATATCTAACACTCCGTTTCTAAATATAGTGTGATATATTATTTTGCATAATTGTTAAAGCTAAAATCTTCACAAATTAAGATATGGTCTATGAAAGATGCATTTTAAAAACACGAATATGATTTAATTTCCATAAACACACACATAAAGAATACAATTATTAGAACTATTCTGACAAGCGGTTTTTTTTTTATTAAAAGCAATTTTATAATGTTCCTTCTGTGATAAGGACAATATTTGGAGAACCTGACTCATTATTGATTGCCTCCACCTCCATCTTTTCCCCAGTTTAACCTCCCAGACCGCAATACCATTTTACTGGGCTGTTTTGTTTATATAGACTGCAAGTTGAATATATTATTGTCGAAGGTATTTAAGAAAATCATTGATATAAGTTTATGATGTAAAATAATATATATATAAAACAAAAAATGAAAAGACAAAGGTCGCCTCTCCCGTCAAAATAAACGCCAAAGCTAAAACGCCATCTATTGTCCGTCGCCGCAAATTAGCGGCCTCCGGTCGGTGTTAAAGCCACAACACCAGCTTTGGCAAACTGATATCCTCCCGGCAAAATTTCCATCTAAATAAAATAATATGTTTAGTTTTCGAAAAAAAAAACGCTCAGAAAACCAAATGTTTTCAGTCCCGAAGAATTGTGAAGGTTGTCAGTTCTGTCGAGGTGAACAGTTTGTTGTGTTATCAGAGGTGTAAAGAAGATTAATAGCGTCTCTCTCCTATCGAGACTGAAGCTCCTGGAACTGCTGTACGAACTCTTGCCTGGAACACAGGATCCTGGTAGAAGCTGGTGTGATTGGCCAATGGATTTGTAGAGTTGGAACTTGGTCAAATCGACCAAAGATAGCGAAGCCTTCTTATATATTGTCAAGTAGCTCTGCAACTCCGGTCACAAGAAGCTCCACGGGACACCTGTCAATCATCCCTGGACTCCAGGGGGGGACCACAGGTGTGAGGGGTTCTCGGAATCTTATTGGCAAATAAGGAAAATGGCTCGGTGGCTGACGACTCTCATTATTATTATCTTTAACTTGGGATAAGTTGTTTTATTATCTGACTCTCTCGCCCTATAAATACCTCTTGTATATAATTTTATTGGAAAACTAAAAGGTAAATACTCTGCTAATAAAATAATAAATACTTTGTTACAATATTACCTCTGAAATCCATGTTATTTGTATTATTTTTGAAGATTTCTCTTACTAAGTAACCATATAGAACTAATGCATTGTGGTTTATAAATTTGATATTTGAGATATGTATATCGACGTTGGACAAGATACGTACAGCAATGAGATTCTCTTTTATTGAATTTTCTTCACATTGAAACGTAAGCTTTCGAGAACAAGAGATTATCAGACGATACTGCCATTTATACGTCTGCACTAATTGGCATGTTTGAATGTGGTATATCGAGAGTATTCAAAAATTAAACAGCGTGTGTTAAAAATACTATATCGAATACAAAAATCAAGGTTATTTATATAATATTTAGTATATTTTTACGAAAAGCTTTCGTGAATTTTCCCTTTCAAAGAAATAGACGAGACGTGAAGATAAAATATTTTATTAAATATTCTAAAATATAATTTCGAAAGTATAAATACCATTTATAACAATAAGGAGAATTGCGATAAGTTTCTTTATGTAACAAACACTCTTAGGATGATTATGATCTGGTTTATATTTAGGACTATATTTATAAAAGAAAGTGTAGATTTTGAGAGTAATCTTAGTGGATTCCTGTGGAATTTTAGAAGTTGGTCGCTATTTAGGGTATTGTTTTAAAGATATAGACCTTTGAAAAGCGGTCGGTGATCCGTACTGGTCGTTGAAGAAACCTGCTCGCAGAGAAGCGGTCTGCTCTATATATTTTTAGTTTTCAAAATAGGTATCCTTGAGACTGTGGGTGAGCTGCCGGATACAATAAAAGAAAACAAAAGGCTTATAATAATATTTATTTTCAAAAACTTAACTTGTGTGTTATAAATAGTTTTTATTCGCTTGGTGATGAAAGACTTTCAAAATATATTTCTCAATAAAATATTATGCTAATTCGAATGAAAATATACAAGTTCAGTGATGAGTATTATCGAAATTTTAAGAATTTGTTCTCTGGTTTCAGGTGGAGTTATTTTCATAAAGACCCACTGTAGTGAGGATAATTTGTGAATGAAAGCTTGTAAATAATTCTTTTCCAGGATTTAAGCAGGTCTTCATGCACTTTTAGGAATTATTTTTGCAATCTTTGAATTACATGTATGCTCAGATATCAATTTTTGCACTTTACGATGTACTTGTCTAAATTATTGTTTTTATCAATGATTTGCTTAATTATTCTGACATTTATATTTAAATGCAATTTTTTAGGTAGTAAATATTTGGTTATTTGTGTGCTTTGTCAAGAAGAAGAATGTGATTGGTTTTTGAAGTTGTTCCTCGCTGGTAATACATACGAATTGTTAAATTTTTCTATTTTTACAAGAGTCTTTTATACCAAACTTGGTGATTATCGGTAGAAAGAGTCCAGTACATTACTTGAAAGGCTCATTAATATTTCAATATTGAAAACAGATATTGTTCAACTACTTTATTAAGAATACAATTATTGCTTGATAAAGGGCTGTCTTTTCCAAAAGTCAATGAAATATCTTGAAGTCTAAAAAATATATATTTTTGAGATATTCATATTTAAGCATATGAATATATTCTTCAAGATGCAATAAAGGCAGCTTTCCATTTTTGAAACGAATTAAAACAATGCTGAGCACCCAGATTCTGAAGGAAAGAATATACGATAAACTAGGTTCAGCAAATTCAGACAAAAGGCTATTTTAGTATACCAGGGCCAGGCCTAATCAGATTGGCTTGTTGTCTGGATTTGGACAAGTTAGAACAAGTGTTCTTTCATTTCAACATGTACTTACTACAAGAGATGAGGTAGATAGATTTAAGGCATTTCAAAAAAGGAAATGTATCTTTCTCGTAGATTATTGCCGCCTCCTGACCCAATACATTTATTGATTCTTCAGCTTTTTGTATACAAATGTATGCTGGTGTAGAGATGGTTTGATTGGAACTAGGGATTGTAACACCAAAAAGTGTGAAGCCTTTCAGATTGCAAAGAAAGAAATGGGTCGACTTTCACAAGCAGCCTTGCTTCCAGGCTAGCCATACTTTTTGCATGGTTCTATTTTGAATTTGATTTGACCAATTTTCTTTACAGCTGATGGAAATTTTGCCGGGAGAATATTGATATAAAAAGACAAAGGTCGCCTCTCCCGTCAAAATAAACCACAAAGCTAGACGCCGTCTATTTTGACGGGAGAGGTAACCTTCGTCTTTTTAGATGTCTTTACAGCGTTGAATATATACTATGTTTAGGAAGCCCAGATCTTGTTTTACTTACATACCAACTTGACCAGTTTTCTTAGAGCATATATAGGATGTCGGCAACATTTCTTTCTATTCAAATTATTGAGATTTTCTTCGTTAAGAGTAAATCCTTGCTTCAGAAATATGGCTGGCTGAAATTAGTAGAATTTGATACGCTTTTTTCTTGGTAGCAATTGAAAATTTCCTTTTCGCATTTCTCATTTCATCATAAAATGTCTTTCCGTTATTATAAATTTGCGAATTTTTGCCTAAGTAGTTCTTTGTTATGCTGAAGATGAACATATCAGAATTCATGGAAAATACTAAATTCTAACAACCACAAGCTTCCGCAATGATTTGTTTCACAAGAAAAATTTACCTTTCTATATCCTTTGTAAATATAGTATAGGGGCCATGTGGTATTCATTGTGAGAGAGAATTAGAGTAATATGGGGGTTACAATACACCAAATGTCTACACATGTAGAAGATTAAATATTTTTAGAATAATTGTAAATGTATAAACGCAATTTATCAATAAAGAGAATTGCAAAAGGTTTCTATATTAGTTTGAAATTGGCAAGCTTTCAAGCATCAGCTCATCATAATAAATTGGCCTGATAATGAGCTGACGCTTAAAAGTTTGCCATTTTAAATTAGTAAAGAAACCTATTGCAATTATCCTCATCAATAAATTGTGTTTATATGTAGAAATTTTACTTCACTCTACCAAGGGTGTCAAATTTATAAAATTTTATTTTAGTACAATTTTTTCAGGAATGAAAACGGATATAACCCAACTTTTTTTTATATAAAAGACAAACTATATCTCCCGTCAAAATAGACGTCAAAACTGGGCGCCGTCTATTGACCGTCTCTGAAAACTTGCCTGCCACCTGGAGGGCGATATGAATTTGCCAACGCACCCACCCGAGTATGCTAATTGTAGAGAGGGTCAATAAATGGCGTTTATTTTGGCGCCTATTTTGACGGGAGAAGTCGCCTTACTTTTTATGACTCAATATTCCCCAGAAAAATTCCAGGCTATTTTAATAAAGGTATTTTCAAATATTTTGCGAGTTGTTTCAATGAAAGAAGGTGCTCCTTTCTGGAACATACATATATGTGTGTGCAAAGGCAAACTCCCTAACTTTGATGGAACATTTCGAATGCACCTTTGCCAAACGTGAAGATAGAAGTCCTAAATTTGCAACTGTGCTATTTTATACGTGATGGAAAATGAACTTTAAGATCTCGCAAAAATAATTTCGCAAAACGGTTGCTCATTCATAGATTCATATAAATCATTGATATCCAATATAAAATTTGCAATATTCATTTACTAATAAAATACTGGCCAATTGTCTTTTTAATAAAAAATAAAATCCAATAATGTGTATTTATCTTGCTTCATCAAGATTGTGCTTCGACAATACTCTATTATGGAGCATAAAGAAATGATTTAGTGGGCAATTATCCCTATATATGGCAGTCAGAGATGTGCAGTTGCACGATGCCTTTCTCTTCATTCACACACTAATTTTTAATTCAAATTTTCTATTTCTTTTTAGGTGTACGAATATGTAGACCTTTCCCTTAAAATAATAAATTATAATTAATGTAATTTCAAAAATATTTCTACAGAAAAAATGTGCATATTCCTATATTAAATTTGAATAACATACTATAGTGTACTTGCACACACGAAGCGACTAATTTTCTACAAGTGTAGACATGTGATGTAAATTCATTATCAAACCATTTGACCATGAAAACCGCCTTGCTGTTCTATATTGAATTGTGTGATCATAGCGGTGGAACCCTTCCTGGTGAAATAGGGACAGGGGTTTTCCAAACATCTACCTTTCCATTCGTCCATTAAATAGAACAATACAGAATAACAATTGTATATATATAATGTAAATGCATTGCGGAAGCTTCTGAAGAGTGTTGCACCAGTGCGACGTACCTTGCAGAGGCTGCGGGGTGCGTGTCGGCGCCAGCGTCCAGGGCAGCCGAGGCCCGAATTTGCTGGCCCAGAGCAGAGGGAAGAACGGGTGGACGTTGACGCCGTCCATCGGTGCAGAGCTGCGGTCGTACACCAGCGGGGTGAGAGGACTGAACGTCAGGGGGCATGCACAAGCTACGACCATGCCAGAACATCTCATGCCACACTGCATGACACTGCGTCACATGTTTCGGCACAGAGTATCGAAGAGAAAAACTCTTTAAAATTCTCTAATGAATGCATGCTGTATTCCATGCGAGTATATGCACAGAGGCATTTGGTGAGAATCTTCAAAAAAACATGCTACATGCCAGGAACATGCATCATTATAGTCTTAAATAGACACATGCCAAGACAAAAAATGACAAAGTGCAAATATCTGGGAAACCTGTACCAGAGCGGGTACACAATGTTAGAAACGCTGACAGTTGATTCTATTGCTGCTCATTGTATAAATTGTTGTATTTAGTTTTGTTTTGAGAAATTAGTTTTAATTTTACAATAATTCCTTCAAAATTAATCTGTAAATTTCATTATTGTTTTCATTTTATAATAAAAATTATATAAACAAAATGAAAGAATAAAATTGGAATGGTGTAGACTTTTTCAAACATCTTTAAATAGGAAATATATTTATAAGAATATATATGATACAAATATTATCCTTGAGAATATGTAAATTTAATCTTACAATTTAAATTACTTCATATTCCCACCTCACACTAAGTTTAAAATCACTAAATAAATGGTAATTTCGGTCTTTGTATAGAGCAGCCAGAAAACCTCAAAATAAAATAAAAAATGGTTTCTCCATCACTCAAATTTAACCACGAGGTTGCACAGGACAAATTCCAGATTTCCAAATTTGCATAAATATGTATAGTTTTAGTACCGATTTGATATATTGAAGGTAGCCCTTAAAGGATCTATTATATATTATACAACATCACAGATCTCTAAAGATACTTCAAGCTTCAAAAAGAAGCATCCATCCTAAACTCAAGCCTAGCGTTCGTCTGACGAATGGAAGTATTGTCAGGTGGATATAAATCATAAAAATAAAATCTACTTCTCCTGTCAAATTGACCAAAAGGGTACATAGTTAGTGGTTTATTTTGATGCGCACAATATCTTTTATTTTAAAAAGAATTTTAAGACCTTCCGGGAATTTTTCGAACTATGTTTTGGACAGTTAAATGACCGAAGGCCACTTTATAAAATAAACATGTTTTTTTTTTGATAGATTCGATAGATGCCTTGAAATACATTTCCGTGAGATAGATTAATACACACATTAATATATTATAATACCTTGAAAAAAGGTTGGTGTTCAGCCAACTGAAATATTAGTAAAATAAATTATATTTTGATCCAAAATATGCTTTTTAATTAAAGATTTCCTTGTGGATTGCAGAAATTCAAAGCCACTCTAGAATTAACAAAGTCATAGTATGAAGCAAGTGATCTTCAGGTGGGCGATCTGAATTTTCCAAAGCTGTTGGTTTTGCTTTGTCACTGACCGGAGTCGACTAGATTGCAGAGATGGTTAATAGATACGCATATTGTTATATAATGAGTTCATATTCTGAACAATCCACTAATACTCTGGAATGATAACCGTCAAATTATATTAGCACATCCACAGAAGAATAACCTGTACATAGAAACCCAAACAATTAAAATCTCAAGATTGAAATTTCTAAAATCCCAATAGTGCTATTTTCAAACCACGACAACATCGGTGACCGGTGGACGATTGATATAAACTGTCCGGTTTCGACAGCAACGACCTGGGTTCGAATCCCACATTGGACACTTAAAAAAACCACGACAACATAAAATATACACAAATACCTATTCTATGTATATAATCATTCAACTATATCAAATAGAAGGAGCTCTCTTTATAAAACAGATCCAACTCATTTTTAAACAGGTCTCCAGTGGATAATTTGTGTTTCTCTTCATAGCTATATCTTTTATAACTCACACTATACTTAGTGTAGCATCTGACTATATATTTATTGTTGAGAGACTATCGTAAAATGTCTTTTAAAGAATGCTATATGCGGGAAAGTGTTATATCTGGGAAATATACAATTCGGGACTGTCAACTAGGACATACAACTAGCGCAATAAAAGAGAGAGTGTTATTTGCGAGAAACATTGTTATAGCAATGGATATAACAAAATTCTCCCTCTCTCTCTCTAGGAAATCACCCCGTTGCGCACATATGCTACCTAAAATTTCAGAGAATGAGTTAATTAAGGATATTACAGTTTTGTGTATGTGAATTGATATCCGAAAACATTTTTAATCGCCACAAATTGTGACATGCTATTCTTAAACTTCTGAAATCTTCTGTAACAGAATAAGAACAAAACATCTCCGTTTAGTACAAAAATGAAAAACCTGATATCAAATATGATTCGTAAATACAATCCTGAAATAATTTTTTCCGAAAATTATCGATTGAATATAATCAATAAAATAAAAAAAAAAAGATTAAAAATTTTAGTGTGCCTCAACAACAACGAAATAAAATACGCGCGATATATATATATATATATATATATATATCACTAATATATTTTATTTAATTAATTACAGTATCTTTCATATAGGAATATCCAAAATATAATAGTGATTAAATTAGCAGCGCAGTCTGTTGAAATATCAATAACAAACTAACCATATATACGTATATGTGTGTGAAATTGAAATGTAATTATATGGGGTTTATGTATCAGATCTCTAAGATATGTTTTCTAGAAAGTTGGAAAAGTCTTGAATAAGAAACGGCCAAATGGTAAAACGATCCGGCCGGAATAAATTTGACGGAAAAATTATTTTGAAGATTCCATACCCATTAAAATGTGAATAGAATTTAAAATAAATGGATTTTTCAGTCAAAGGTGGCTCTATCTGTATTCCAAGAACGTTCTTAGCTCTCTTTAACGGGATAAATTAGATGATATTTCTATTCCAAGGATCGGGTCTCTCACTTCATCTTTGGATGTCATAGAATCTCAATGGCATATTTCAATGAATACATTTATAATTATCTACCCGTACTTCTCTCGTATGGAGTCGGTGGAAGGATGGTCTAAACCGTTGGTTTTCGAACGTTATGACCTGGGATTGAATCCTGCATTGGGCACTTTTTTTCTAATTAAAAAATGTTCCAATGGCCTCCGATTCTTGCAAAAGTCCAACCGCACCAGCGAGTGCAAGTAATCAAACGGGGCTTTGGCACATTTTTAAGTGCGAAGGCGAACTGCTTTTCACATGTGAAGACATGAGATGCACTTACAGTAAAATCAGTCGCTAACTACCCACCATGATTATCATGGCTTGTAGCACGTAAACTAGGGATAATAATATCACATCCTGTTGAAGAACGTTATTGTCCGAGAGCTCGCTAAGCTTATATCTATTTATAAAATAAACTGATTGACACTAATTTCAAATGAAACTTGCTATGTGTTTATTGGAAGTGTTTTGTTGATGATTTCTGTTTATACACCATGTTTATCATAGTATTATTTAAATTGTAGAGCTACTTAGTTTGTAGTACGTAGTTTGTTAGTACTAAGTTTGTGGCCATTCTCCTTCAAACCACAAAAATAGGCCCCCAGCACATCCCTGAGAGATTTTCCAATAAATAAACCAGCTTGGCGCCACCTCGCGGTGTCTCCAATGGAATAGTGATATAATGGATTGACTACGCTCTCCCCAGGAACCTGGGATAGCTAAATAGGTTTGAAGTAAAAATATATATTAAAATATTTCTGAAAATAGAGCAATCCATACTTAAATCATTAGATAGTAAAAAGGCATATATTGAATTGAATAAAATATTTATTTGACAATATTTCGGTTGGCTGAAAACCAACCTTTATCAAGGCATTACATTTTTGTATAAAAAAACTTAGCGCCGCATAGTGTTATGTACATTGCCGCAGATATGTGGCCTTGATAAAGGTTGGCGTTCAGCCAACTGAAAAATCTTTTATTCAATCCAATATATGCCTTTTTATTATCTAATATTAAAATCTAGACAATAACCAGAGCCTATCTCATATTAGTTCCATTAAACTCCCTAACCAATAATACAAATATGTAGTAAATAAACAGTTTCCAATGTAATAGCGACCTAGTAGATTGACCTGGAGAAACTGGGAAGATGAGAAAGACCTCCCAATTCTTTCATCTTACATTTGATGATGAAAGAAATTAATCTCAGATATTAAAATAAAATAGTGGACATATTTTATAATTTAAAAATATTTTAAGACCTAATCACTTGTATTAGGTTTCTAATACATTGATGTATAAAGAGTACTATAAAAACCTGACTGTAGTAAACCCTTAAAATTGCCTAGAACATGAACTGGCAATACAGATGAAGGGTTCTCTACTGATGAGCCAGGCCCCTCCAACTATTTGTGATCATTACAGTAGTGTATGGCAAGACCTTTCGTCTTTGTATAAATAATTTAATAAATAATACTATCAGCGAAAGGGTTGCGTCAAAGATTATTTTTATAGTAAAAACCACAGCATTAGTATTATATTAACATATCTTTGTAAATAATGACGCTAATCAAAACACATATCTAAAACGGGCAATATCATTATAAAAATAAAAATAATTTTGTTATAACCTGACGGAAATTTTAGACGAGAGGATTGATAAAAAGATAGATAATTTCCCCCGTCAAAATAGAAGCTAAAAACAATGAGATGTCTACTGATGACCCTGTACTGACGAGGGCCGTATCTCAAAACTATGGTCGGCGCCTCGAATTTCCCAAAAACTGGTGCTTTGTAGCCAACCTGATGTTTTTTATAACATAGAGACGGTCACTAGATGGCTCGTAGATTTTGTATATATGGAAGAGGTGACTTTTCTTATGCTAAATTTCCTCTCAGAAAAAAACCATATATTTGTAGGAATTTTCGTTTCAAAAAATGTATTATCATGCCGTTTGTACACATACCAGCAATGGGATTCAATAAATCCCACAGAGTAGATTGACCAGGTGGTGTTAGGTATTCTATCACGGTTCGGCAGAATAATGGTCTGGTTTCACAATATTGGAATCTTGGTGTTATTTGTATAGGTTCAGTTTAGATGTAACTTAATTATGACAAATATTTATATCCTATTCAAATATCAAGTAACAATATATAGAGTTAATTCTTTATGTTACAAAATATTATTTGATCATGTAGCTCAACGGTTATAATGGCTGAGCGCCATATATTGCAATTAAAATTTTTCAGTTATAAATATCCACGCTGCGCGCGTTTGTTTTTGTAAATATTTCTGGTGGGATAAAGTCGATATTTTAGTAAGCCCGTTGAAGAGCAATTATCGCCTGAAAGCTAGCGTTTTTTAACAAAAAGAAACAGTGTGAAAAAATATTTTGTAATTTTAAAATATATTGCAATACCTATCAACTGAACTTTCTTATATATTTCTCTCTCCCAGATTTAGGCCAATGTTTTTACATAATGTAACACCCTACTCGTCTACTTTCCTCTATTTTCACATGCTTAAGCGTAATCACGCACTAAAGTAAAACCTGTATCATGTTGATTAATGCGCGATTAATGAAAAATACCATTTTTGAAATATAATATATTATGAATTATAGCTTCTATTCTTCATATTCTGATGATAATAAAGAGAGGGCCTGGCTCATCCCTGTAGAACACTATCAGCGGCCTATCCACATCGATATACCAGACCGAGTAATACCAATACTCTGCAAATATTCTCCTACTGCCCCGTAGAATAATCAAATATTACGAGAAAAAATGAAACATGCAAATGGGATATTACACGAAATATTCAACCTATAAAGTCGAAATACCAAAGTCGAACTAGTTTCACGCCGATAAATTCTAAATTTATTTTTTTCTCTCTGAATTCAACCCTGATATTAATCTGCTTTTAAAAAGTATACTTTACTTGTACTCGTTTTTATTTAAAAACAAGAACATCCTAGAAACGAACCCACAATCATATGGCTAACATAGAATTTCGATGTTGAAGGCCTCTGAGCTAAAGAAACACTGTAAGCTAATTGGCGGATTAAAGTCACGTGACATCAATCAACCAATCAAAGCGCGAATAAAATCAGGATATAAAGTTACGTAGAAAACTAAGACCTATATTATATTTTGATGAATACTTTATTTGTAATTAATATACATTATAAATATTTTATACTCACTTTATGTGATTTTTACTCACTATACCTACATAGCATATTCATTTCCTATCTAATGTAAATTTTACTTCATACTCAAGAAAATGTTATTGAATTCTTATCATGCTAAATACGCTAAAAATTCGAAAGCATATAACATGTGTTGTGTGAGGTAATAAAAATAATATTATAAGAGTATTTTTTTAAATAAATGATGCGAATAAGATGCTTTGTCGTTGCAGAGGTGTTGAAACAGAATCAGCCGATTAAGACAATTTCTTAAATATGATCCACACACCAATAGCACGCTGGTACTACAGCAATCCTTGTTCTACCAACTTATTCCCAGATACAACATAGCAACAGACAAGTATATAGTAAAAATACTGACTCTTAATGCCTATAAAACTCGCCAAATAAAACCGTGTTGTTAGTTTAGCTTCTAATAATGATTTCACAGAGCTATTTGTGCAAATGAATAATGAAGTAGAGAAGAAAAACGATAGTTGGTGCTTTTATATATGTAATTATTTGAAAATAGTTTAACAACCATAATGTTTAGATTTTCTAATTTAGCTAGAATACTTTCACCAATGATTCCATTACAACTGTCTGCTATATAAACAGAATAAATTATTCCAATTCTCCTGAGGAAGGTAGTAGTGGGTCATTGAAACGTCAGGAAGTAAATTAGGCAAGAACGGTTGAAGTATCTCAATATTTATTTTAAATCCAATTCCACACAAAATCTCATTTTTAAACTCAAGACGATCTCAATTCTCCCTACCAACATCCTCTTTCAACAGCTTCTCTGTACTCAAACCTGTAGGTAGTCTATGTGACACTTGGTATTCTTGACAACCTAGGGTCAAAACTGGCTGTTAGTGTTTTCATCGGTAGCGGAGTCTTTCCCGTGGTGGATGCCACAAATGATGACTTTGTACACATTTTGTATATATGTATATATTTTATTTATCAAATTTTCTACATTAGTTATGCACATATATCATTATTAAAAAGGCATATATTGGATCAAAAAATCATTTATTTTACCAATATTTCAGTTGGCTAAACGCCAACCAACTAGGTTGTTGCCACACATTGAAATGTTATAACACCTTGATAAAGGTTGGCGTTTAGCCAACTGAAATATTGGTAAAATAAATGATATTTGATCCAATATATGCCTTTTTAATTAAATATTTATTTAAGGATTGCTCTATTTTTGAAATATATCATTATATAATCTTATTTATTTATCTGTATTTAACCATATAAAATCATGTATGAACGATGTAATAGTGTTGTTTCAATCTAAATCTCAACAGCTGTTCTCCTGCCAGGTTTACCTTCTATTCAACAGAGAAGATATCAACAAAATCCTTACTGATTCCTTAGAGGTTCCAACACACGCCGCGCGGTGTAAACTGAGATGAAATAAATACTGGAAGAATATAAGATCTGAATGGATAATAAATCACCAAAAACTGCTGGAAGGGTTTGTAAACGATAAACCTTTCAAAATTTACCCCTATTAATAGAGATATTAAAAATAATTGAATGTTAACTAACACAAACTAAACACGGTTAAGATTTTGTGTGTGAATTATAGAATTCTAACTATTGAACAAATTCTGTGATTATAAAAATGCTATATAACATAAATACGTTTTTAACGATAACCCACTTATTTCAACCTACAAAAAAGGGACTTGTCCATTGATCATTAGACAGAGAGAGAGATGACATATAGAGAAGTGTGTCCCCCAAATGACAGAAACAGCCACAAAATGATGACGTCGTCCTGCCAAAATAGAATTTATAGTCGTGCAGACGACGGCAGAGATTTGTACAGCTGTAGACAGATTCTGTTGGGTTCAATCGAACATTTCAGTGTTTTGTTACAACAGTTTAATACATTTTTATTAAGTTTATACGGATGCTTCGAAAGGCGTTTTTCACTTAAATCACTATACCACATATGCTAGAGTCAGCATCATTTATAATACACGTCTTAATCAGTTATATTGGTATATTACATACATATATAATATATATTCGTAATATACACCAACTGATTGGTTCTCTACTGGCACACTTCCTTAATCAGCCAATCAGCTTTGAGTAAATCAGCCAATTAATGAGCATTTTTCATAATTCAATGGTTACATCGAGGTACTCCTCTTCCGAATTAAAACTAATATTAATTTTGTAATTTAACTCGTATTTTTGAAACTAAATTATATGCAATGATTGTATTAATGAATTCTATTGATATTAGCTATAGGTTTTGACTTCGTGTTATAGGGATTTGACACTCTGATCTCCTTGTTCTGTAAACTTTATCAAAAATAACTAGATCGAATATTTTTTGAATTGCCAGTATTGGTACGATTTATTATTCAAAAATATATTTTTAAATACGAAAAGTCACATTTTTCTCAGTTAAATTATCCTTGTAACTTTCCTTAGCACGTGCGACGGGCTACAGTTCTCTATCTCTCTAGTAATAAATAAGAAACAAAAAAGAAAGAAAACTGATAGTTAACGGATTATACTTATACAAAATGACAAACTTATCTTTGCAATCGTTTACTGCAAGATTGACCACTACAATGTAATATACTCTATAAGATATTAGAGAGTGTGTTTATTGTAAAATTACAACGGAATTACGAGAAGACGACCTATTTTAATATTCTGAAAATAAATAGATATCTACTTAAATGTTAAAGAGAAAACAATAATATTTCATCTTGTTGTACGAAAGATTTTTTCTATAAACTGAGACCCTCTCTAACCGAAGTGGGGTATATCCAGAATCACAAAAATAGAAATCAAAAGGTTTGTTCTTGCGTAGGGATTTTTCTGATAAGTATATAAACTTTGCTATGCTAAGCATCTCTATATCGCTCCTACTTTGTTCAACTATAGCTAAACAGGTGAGTTTCTTACAAGAAAGATCGTTTTAAAAATATACCAACATTATTATTGCATATTGTTTCGATCATATTCAGATTTATTTTGAAATCAAATAAGTAATTCGATCAAATTTTGATCAAAATCTTAGAGACAACGAATGGTATAAAATATAGGAACATCACTCGGTGTGTTTCTATGGCTGTTTTCTAAGCCTAGAAACCTTTAAAACGGACGATGCCCAACATTTTGAATTTCTATGGAAAATAGACATTCAGCCAGTTCGAGTTTTTTTATTTTCTCAACGTTTCGACAAAAAATCTTTTGTCTTCGTCAGGAGAAGTAAATAAAAATAAAGCCTTTGGCAAGGCGTTAAAAATTGTTCTGAGGTTGCAAGATTTTCATATGAATGCCGGCCAAACAACCTCTATCTTTACGACATTTTAAAGTTGAGAATTATAACAGTTCAAATTTAGGAATTAGGAAAGGTAACTATCATGTTTTTATAGGTAAACAGATTCATACGTTGAAGCCAATTATCAAATACATTTATAACGTTACTATTTAAATTCATAATGTCATTGTTTGGAGTTTAAATGATTTCTTTAGCAGTCCATTGTTCAGAGTTACCTTTGTTTAGAATAACAATAGAATTATTTGATCATATATTAACTATGAAAAATAATTACATTGTTTAGTCATAATTTTAAACAATAACATTCACGTTGTTTAGGGTCTCCAAATACTTTGTTGAATTACAACAACTATTTCAAGACTTCCAATCACAAGAGAAAGTTATTTTATGTTGACATTCTAACAAAAAATAACGAAAATTTTGTAGAAAGAAAACATTATAAGAAAATATTATTATAAATATTTCGTTTTTTATACACCTGTGGATAGGTTTGTGATACCCGAAATTTCAAGAGATCGTTTAAATAAAGCAAGAAACTTATCCTTTGAGGCAGTTTGTTGTCAAAAGAAATCTCTAATAGATTTACCCAGATTATTAAGAAATAGTATAAATATGATATTGTATTGGGATAAGGTGCATAAATTAAGAAAAAGGCATCTCCTTATCGTGCAACTGAAAGTTGCTGATGGCTTGCGCCATCTATCGGGATAAATATCAATTAAAAATCAACGAGAATAGTTGATATTTATTCCGATAGAAGGCGCAAGCAATCAGCAACTTTCAGTTTCACGATAAGGAGATGCCTTTTTCTTTATATTAAGAAATAGTTGCAGAAATTATCTAATTCAAATATTGTATATCAATCAAGCTTTGATGGAATTCGTTAATTAAGAATGCATTATAATTTTGTATATAAGGTTATAATAACTCGCCAAAATGTATAAAAGTAAATTACGATTCAAGAGAAATATAAATTGAATAATTAAACGTATGTATATATGTTAATTAAAATTGAAATTATTATCAAAATGGCCAGAAAATTACAAATAATTTTATTCGAAAGAATAAGAATTGAATTAGAAACACGCCCACACACAATGGAAATTTGCACAACGGAGTTGAACTATTGAATTTTCCATATTAAATTCCGCGGCAAATGACACACCCGAGTAAAAATTTATGTGCTAACAGAAATTGGCTGGGAGAGCAAATTTTATTAGAGGGGGTCGTGGCACCATTTGTAGGGGAGATGTCCTAGCGGCCAGTAGTCTAGGATGTAATTAGTTCGATTTTATCGTGGAGAACACATTGTATTATTTTAAAGTCTTTTTGTTCAGTACTCACGTATTATTTAAAATAAATAGTCAAAGTCTAGTTATAAAGTACTAGTTTATCTAAGGTTTCTCTCAACGTAGTTTTATTTTCCACATGTGTGTTTGTAGGGAAGTATTTCGTAGAATTGAGTTTTTTTGTGTACTAAAGAACGTAGCCAACTATATACCACTATTCTTTTTCAAAATAGAGATATAAAAATATGGACGTAAGTATTCATATCAGAAAAGTATGTTGGTATATATGAATAACTAATTTTTTTTGGTAAAAATATTAGTTGGACTTGAAATATTTTACTCTCGGTATTTTGCAGAAGAGGCACTTTCTCTCTTTAATTATGGATTAAAACAATAGTTTATGTTTTTTGCCCTAGTAAAACCTTTACTGGGAGTGAAAGGAATGAGCCACAATACCAGGTTTTGCTAATTCATTCAAAAAGCCAACCTGTAGACCATGGTTTCGGTGTCTTGGCCCTCATCAATACAAGGACGGCTTTAATTACATAACATCCTACAAGGAGTTATGAATTCGGTTGAATTTACCAAAAAGGTGTTTAAGCTGTTGAAGTGACAGGGCCTGATTCTCTGCCTAGAATATAATATAAAGTTGCATATTAATGATAATAATGATCCAAAAAAGCGCCTGTCCCTTTAATTATACATTAAAATAAGGTATTATGTCCATCATCTAACTACAACACCAGTTTAGGCAAATATAGACAAAAAGCCAACCTGTATTTGGTAAATTCGACCGATTCTATAACTACTGTGGAAAGAAGTTATGAAATTGAAATCTCAGCTTTATTGATGAGGGCCAAAACCTGAAACCATGGTATTTAGGTTGGCTTTGTCTGTATTTGTCAAAACCTGGTGTTGTGCCTCATTTCTTATCAACATCAGTAGTTTCTTAGTTGGATTATAAACAAAATGCATTGTGTTAAGGCATAATTAAAGGTAAAGGTGCCAATTTTGTATATATACATATATATATTATGTGTGTGTGTGCATGAATATATTCAAATATAGCTATATTGTAAAAATCGAGACCATACACAAAAAAAATCATTAAAACAAAAACCTTTCAGGAGCCCATTCAGGACATGTCAAATAAGAAAATTCTATACAATTTAAAATGACAGTTCTTAAGGGAATATTAAAACTGGCGTTATACATATTTGGCTGCTTCGAATCTACTCTTTAAATATACCAAAAAGAATCATTTTTTAAATTTGAAATTGCATTCAAATTCTTTAAATGTTATCTATATATTTAAAAAAATATAAATATAGAGAGAATTTGGCCAATTCTGGAATAATTAAAAATCAACGATTAGTTGATATTTATTCCGATAGATGGAGCCAGACATCAGAAACTTTTAGTTGCATGATCAGGAAATGCCTTTTTTCTCAATAAAAAGAATTATGAATTAGATATGAATTTTATATATATGTATACTGACTGATATTAGGACTATCATGGGGGTATAGCTCAGTGGTAGAGCATTCGACTGCAGATCGAGAGGTCCCCGGTTCAAACCCGGGTGCCCCCTTTTTTTTTTTTTTTTTTTTTTTGTGAAGGTTTACATTATTATCATTACACACATACTACAATAATTAATTTGTAGATGGCATCGCAATTATATCCTTCTCGCCTCTTTCTAGGAATGGAAGTCTATAAATCAGAATTTATTTTTGCTTGATGCTACACAATATCATTATATACTATAATTAAAAAGTAAGTCGGTGGACGAGTGGGTAACCCCCTCGATTCCCGACAGTCATGAACCGGGATTGAATCCCGCGTTTAAATTTTGTTTAATATGTGAATAACCTTCACATATTATTCATTGTTCAATTATCATGAACTAGGTTGCTCTTGCTGAGCGGTACCTATTTATGTGATTTGAACCAGAGATATACTATAACAAATCATTATAATGAATCAATTTTTGAGAATAATAAATCGCCTTAAAAAAAGGCTCCGATATCTGCCCCCAGTGAATGCAAGTATCTGACAGAGCTACATGGGTAGCAGTAGAGCATAAATAGGTAGCGTGAAAGAATAGTACAAATGTGAAACTGTACTGGGATAAGGTGGATAAATTAAGAAAAAGACATCTCCTTATTGTGCAGCTGAAAGTTGCTGATGGCTTGCTGATTTTTCAGGATGTCCGAATGACCAGTTTTTTTATCTTTGAGGTACAGCTTGTACCACGCTGAGGAGGGCCAACAGCCCGAAACGTGTACGTGGCTATCTTTTCTTGATTAATCAAGAATGGGTATTAAGCCAATTCTGGGATAATTATATAATCAACGAATAGTTGATATTTATTCCTCAGATTGCGCAAGCCATCAGCAAATTTCAGTTGCACGATAAGGAGATGTCTTTTTTCTTAACAAATAAATAGTTCCCTAGGATTATCGTGGCATATGTCACTGGGATGCGTACAGCCAACCCCACCACTATTATATGTAAATATAATTTTCAAATAAGGTGGTATGGGTCATTTTCTTAATTTGTTTTGAAACCTTGGTCAAATAATGCGTGGAGCAAGTATTGGTTCTTTGAATATTTCAGCCATGTCTCGTTTATTTTACCTCAACGAAGACAAACGATTTTTGAAATGTCGATAAAAGGAAACTTTCTTTTGTTCAGAAAAACGTTTTTTAAACAAATCTAATTCCCCTTATCACAAACTTATGATGTTATCAAACATTGAGCTCATTTCGTCCGTAAATATTTCAAATTCTAGATTTCTATGTGTGTGTTTTTGTAAATATGTAATATCATAATAATTATTAAAAATATATTTCCATAATATAAATTATTTCATTGGAGTTTATTGAGTATTTTAATTACACATGTTCTTATATGTGAAAAAAATCAGCGTATTTACGCAAGTTTGTCCTTAAATACCCATTTCTTGATTTCTCAAGAAGCCTCTGGGACCAAAACATTTTTGGTCGTAGAGGTACAGCTTGTACCACGCTGACGAGGGCCAACAGCTCGAAACGCGTTGGTGGTTAACTTTTCTTGATTTATCAGGTAAATGGGTTTGCTAAATATCAGGGAACAGGCTAAATTAAACGTTTAGTTGATTTATGTTCTACTAGATGGCGCTCTGGCATCTAAAAAGCTCATGTGCTCGTGGTCAGGATATGTCTTCTTTGATTTTAATGTTCGTATATATAGCTAATAGTAAACTTCCATGCCGTTTTCAATCTAGATTCAAGTAGTGTAATTTACAACTGTAGATACATAAAAGTAGATTCACATTGTTTCTCATCGTTTATGTTGTCCTTATCATTGTTTCATATCGTTCATACAAGGAATTCACATTTGGTAAAAATCAAATGTAAAACCTGTGATGAGAGAGAGGAACATTCTCTGAAAGTTCTTAAATTAATTCTATTAAATTAACAAAATTTTAATTAGAAAATTTCTTTGTTGATTTAAAAATAATTTTATACCCTATTTAATCATTACAATTTACATCCTTTAAACACTATCTCTATAGCTCCATATTATTTTATTTTAAGTATAGGGTTTTACACTTTTTCCTAAGCTGCTAGAAATACAGTATGTAGTAGGTTAATAGAGCTTCATATCCTTTTTTTAAGTATTAGGTTTTAACACTTTTTCCTAAGCTGCAAGAAATATAGAAAGTATGTAGTAAGTTAAAATTCCTATTTTCTCTTTTTTTTTTTGTCCTATGAATATAAAATCCACAGAGTTCTTAATATATAAATATTTGTAAAAAATTACAAGAACTAAATAAATATCTTTTCTGCAATATAAAGACAAAATACCTCGTTATAAATATTACTTAAAATATTTTTCAAGTTGGAAAAATACGAAAATTGATAACATTTGTTGTGAAATATACTAAATTGTTTAGTTGAATACTATTTATATTTCTGTCTAGTTATAAATATTACGTTGAGCATAAATATGATAAGTATATTTTAAATAAGGGAAAATATTTCTCTCAAAAAAAGTCTATATTCTAACAAGTGAATTCTCTCAGGGGTATTCGAAAATCATAACAAAGCAATACACGAAAAACTGACGGTATACGAAACCGTTAAAACTATAATAAAAAAAAAAACAAGGATCAACCTAAACATCTATATATGAGTAAAAAAAGTATTAAATATTATTTAAAATTTTATTTTTGATATTATTTATCTAGTAAATTTAATAGAAATGTTTTAAAAAGACCATCATTATATAAGGGAAGATGAAAGAGAGGTTCTCCTCTCTGTGCGTCAAACTTTCTCCCCCATCTCCAAAAAAAAAAAAAAAAAAAAGCCACCCACCCCTGAAGAATTATAAAAGAGCGATGATTAAAAAAGATGATGCGTGGAAAAAAAAAACCCGAAGAATAAATGGTTAGTTTATAAAAAACGAGAAGATGTGAGGGCTTCCAACTGAAAAAAAAAACTTTTTAAATTTAAGATTCTAAATTTAAAAGGTATAGATCGTTTGTATTGGCTCGGAGGTTGATAAATGGGGGAGTGTGCTTGTGTTTACTAACACGGACCAATCAATGAAGACCTAATGAGCCTGCGCTTTGCGGTGTGTTGCCATCATTAATTAGTTGGGCTAGACAAAACAGAAAGTGATACCTAACTTTGTTAATTGGGACTTCGTTGATGAAGTCCGGCTTCTTATTTGTTGTACGTGGGGAGAGGTAAATTGTGTGAAAAATGAATATAAAGTTGTTTAAAAATGTAATTACTATCTAGGGTGAATAAAACGTTGTAAAACGCTAAAGTAAAAATGTCTGGTTGGACGAAAGGACTAGAAGACAACCCTCTTAATTTGCATATTCAAATCTCCACCCTCTTTCTGCGCTTCAGTGAAAGTCCCCCCTAAAGGGTGGAGTGAAAAATATTGATCAAGAGAGTTGGTGGGAGGGGACTAAAGGGTGGTTGGAAGACACACATCGAACGAAACGAAGGGGTGGGGGGATATGTAAATTATTCAAATGGGGCAGATGGATGGCTGACGCATGCGCGAGCAGACGATACCTGGGGGAGGATGAAGGGTCGGCGACTCCCGACGATGTAGCTCCGTCGACCACACATGGGCTCTGCAGCCCAGATCCCAGCCGTGTGCCGCCAAACTCCGCGCACGCGCCCTACCTCCCTTAATTGATTCCCCCGCCAAGACGCCGTCGCCATATGGCTGGCAACCCCCCGCTTCTTCACCCCACGCATTCACAACCAACCACCTCAACCATTACAAAAAAATACTTATTTTAAACAACCAATCACACCTATATTAACCTTTCAAATATATGATATTTCTTAATTATTTTATTCTTTAATTTAATAATAACAATTAGTGCACGCGCTTCTATGAATAAAAGGACTTTTTTAATTTGACGAACGTCTTTTGGAAATGTTTGTTTGGTATATTAATTTTAGAGCGAATATTTAGATGATATAATTATTTGAGTGTTTTCTTTAGCTGTATCTGGAAATACTTTTATTTACTGATAAAAAGAACTAATCTTATTTATGACACCTAATTGTTATTAATTGCCTATTTACAATGAAGCTTTTTATTGTATGGTATATTAAACGAATATTTATCCGTTTACTTTTAGTTATCGTTACAATAATTAAGTACATTTAATACACACACGTGCTTAAATAAATAGGTAGATATAATAGAATCCTTAAATTACGTTTAAAATTTTATAATGGAAAATTATTAATCTTGTCAATTTTATAAAACACAAATTAAAAATATAAATTTACACTTAATTTAAATATATTTAAAAATTATCTTGATTTTTAAAAATATTTATTTTTATTTAATTTAAAAATATATATATTTGAAGGTTATTTCATAATTTCGATCTATTATTCCGGTTAAAAGTTTATTAACTAATTAAAGTATTTTTAAATGATTATGATTATATAATATCTAATATAGGATAAATTTTAAAGGTTATTAAAATGTTTTGAAATGTGTTATTTTGTTTTTAAAAAATATAAATTAGTTATAATATTTTATATTTTTAGAATCTAAAAAACAAATTAAATTAAAATTGTTATTTAATAATTTAATTTAATAATTGCTTATTTATTTATTATTCATATTCGTTTTATTTTAGAAACTATTTTTCTTTATGATAAAATATAAGGCTTGGTTATCTTGATAATGTGATGTTTGTATTGATTTTTAAAATTGATTTTCTTTTATGTCTTTCGTCTGCTTTGATAAAGATAGATTTGCTTTCAAAAAGCAATGTTTTAGTTCATATTTTACTTTTATGCCATATTTTTCTCTCAATGTTTGTAGATTCTGTTTTTATATATGATAAATTGTAGTTTATATATTTTGTGTTTTGCTTTTAAAAATCAAAATTCTAGTTATTTAAGCTTTCCTTTATATTTAAATGCAGTAAAAATATATACATTTTAAATAAGCTCTTTTGTCGAATGCTAATATTGTTTTTGAAGTTTTCAATAACTGTTCATATTAATCTAAAAAATATGTATAAATAAAAATAAAAAATTCCTTAAATTTATTTGGGGAAATCTATTACTTTTGCGTGGGTTATTCATTTATATTTCTGATTTCAATTTATTTTAGATTAAATTTTAAAAATATTTAGTTGTTCCATCTATTTATATCAGAAATTGAAAGATTTTTTTTCTAAAATATAAAATAATATTTTAAAATATATAAATGAAATTTGTTGTAATAGGTGTCGCACTTTTAAAACGCCACTTTAATGACGACATGTTTAATATATTTCAACAATTATCTTTTACACATTAAGGCATTTTTTTATTATAATAATAACGGTTACACTTTATTAACTTTCTTTTTCATTTTGATAACAACTTTTGAATTACGCAATTTTGGCCTTTACTACCCATTTCTTGATTTCACAGGACGCCTCTTGGGCCAGCCTTTTTTGATTGTTGAGGTATAGCTTGCATCACGCTAACGAGAGCCAACAGCCCGAAAGGCGTATACGTGGTTGGCTTATTATTATTATTATTATATTTTTAGTTTATCAAGAAAATGGGCATCCAATATTATGGATAAACATAAATTAACTTTTATTAGATAATTATTTCGCTAAATGTGTGTGTGTGTGACTTTCTCCCATCTAAATTATAATATAGGCGGTCAGGCTATTCAATTTTTTTTTCATTTAGGTTTTAGTAGTTTAATAGAAATGTCATTTAATTATAATTGAAATTAGTTTATTAAAATACCTTTCGTCTCCGCTTTAATCTGGCAATCGGAATAATGCTTTTGAGATTTCTTTCAAGCAAACTAATCCGTTTAATATGGCGTTGGTATTTTTCTATGTTATCGCTACGAGCTACTTCCCAACTAAACTTTTAGAAATTTGCATGACTGTTTTTTGTTTTTTGGTTTTACCAAAACGAGTTACATTCCGAGGAAATATCTCTAGGTCCTCGTGTGTTTCGATATCCATTCAGGATGCGAACTAATATTGCTATTTGTTAGAACGAATATAAACATATTTCAATTATGAATGATATTTTACTAACCATAGTTTGTCACACATGCTAAGTAGAAATACTAGGGTATCTGAACTATATAAAATTCTAACTTGTGTGGGATGTTTTCTCTCTCTCTCTTTCAATCTCTCTATATAAAAAACTATTTAAAACAATAGTTCTAAAAATGGCTAAAGGTCCTCATTTATCAGCTGAGGAATTTTTTATTTTGACGAAAAATCTTACTAAAGGTTTATGTATGCATGTATCATATTTAAATTCCAATATTTTTTATTTATTTTGTATCTTTTTTTCTTTTCCTCGGATTTACCCATACAAATCTATTAATTAGGTTTTCTTGTATAAAAATTTCATTATTAACATTAAATACGATTAGCTTTTACTTTTTTTCTTTCATTTGCAGAGACTCCGTGTTAAATCCATGTATACGAAATTTCTTTCCTTCCAATTTACCCAGACTAATATATTTATTAGCTTGATTGTCTTAATAAATATTCCTGTATATAAATTTCATATTACCATTAAATGTAATTACCTTCAAAAAATAATAATAACATTGCTTATTACTGGTACTATTACTGTTATTCCTGCATATACCCTACATTTCTGTTTGGAGAATCTGTATAAAACCAAAAGGTCTTAATAACACTTTTTGTTGTTGTTGTCTAAAGGTTTAAACGGGAAGCAATTAGAGCAGGAACAGCAAAATTTCAACGCAATATTAAATATTGTTTAATTTACTTGAGAGAAATCCTAAATGCATTGATTGTTTGATCAAAATAAATAGAAAATGGCTTAAAATGGACAAATTTCATTAAAAATAAAAGTACTTCTATTAAAACCTAAAATATCCAGAGTATATATTTGTGTTATATAATATCAAGTAAAATTTAAAAAATATCAATTAAAAAATTGAAATGTTATTATAATATATAATATTAGGTGGAAAGGTTGTTTATTAAAATTAAAAAGTTATTTAAGTGCAAAAATTGTTTTTATTAAAATGTAAAATGTTGTCTAAAAATGCAGAGCCTATATTGAAATATATTTCGATATAAATCTCAAATATATATAGAATAATTTGAAATTAACAAATTTTGATGAGCCCTAATAGTTTAAATATTTTAAACTTTAAATGTTTTGTTTACACAGTTTATTTTCCATTCTTATACGGAACCTTTTGCAATATGTCAGGTGTATGAAAGAAAAATTCACTAATTCAAAAAAATATTATATGTATTTTGCTATAATATGCATGTAAAACTTAACAAAGATTTACAAAAAAGCAGCAGAATGAATATATATATATATATATTCGAATATGAATATGTTTTATTTTTTCGCATTACTACAAAAATATTTATATTTTTGTGGAAACTTTATTTGTATTTTCAAATATCATTTATTTAAATTTTGCAAATAATTATAGAAAGCTTTATATTAAAGTTTTATTGAAGAGAGTGTTGGTTCCTATGGTTCCTAATAATAAAAAAGTTTTGATAAGAGAAATCACAATTGAAATGGAAATATATTATTATTTAAATTCCATTATTGTTATTTAATTTCAAGATGTTGTTTTAAAACTTTAAAAAATATTTTGTTATTCTATATATATATATACATTAAAATGTAGATTTAAAATGTCAAAATATTTATTATTTTATCTTAATTTAATGTTATATATTAAACTTTAAACTGCTGCAATAATATATGTACAAAATTAAATCATGTACTTAACGAAATGATTTTTCGAAACTGAAATTAGAATTGTCCTTATTGAGAGAAATAAAGGTCTTTAATTAAATCAAACGTTTCTAAAATAATTTTTATCATTCTATTTTATTATTATGTTTAATTAATTTAGAAATTTTATATACGAGGTGTGTTCAAAAAGTATCGCTACTTTTGAATTTTCGCGGGTTACGTATATTCGAATTTCGATCTTTTTGTGGCTTTATGTTGGTACTCATGTCTCTCACTTATGCCGACAAGCTCGGCCATTTTGAATGTTCATTTAATTGTTGACAGCTGCTTTGCTTGCAGGTGTTTTGGATCGACTTCGAGTTTTACCTATTAAAAAAATGGATCAAAGAACCTGTATCAAATTTTGTGTGAAAAACAAAATTAAGTGCGCGGATGCATTCCGAATGTTGACTGTGGCATACGGAGAAGCTACCTTGGACGAAGCAACGTTTATCGGTGGTACAAAATCTTCAACAACAGACCAAAAAATTAATGAAGTGGAGAAAATGATATTGGCCAATCGTCGAATCACCGTTAGAGAAGTTGCTGAGGACCTAAACATATCGATTGGCTCGTGCCATTCAATTTTTATCAATGATTTGGGCATGAGACGGGTCGCCGCGAAATTCGTACCAAAATTGCTCAATTGAGACCAAAAACAGCATCGCATGAACATTGCTAATGAGATGTTGGACCCTGTCCGCGACGACCCAAATTTGCTCCAGAGGGTCATAACTGGTGACGAAGCGTGGGTTTATGGTTATGACGTGGAAACCAAAGCTCAATCATCTCAATGGAAGCTGCCGCACGAACCAAGACCAAAAAAGCGCGCCAAGTTCGGTCGAATGTGAAAGTTTTGTTGACAGTTTTCTTCGATTGCAGGGGCATGGTGCATCATGAGTTCTTGCCAAAGGGTAGAACGGTCAATAAGGAATATTACCTGCAAGTTATGCGCAATTTGCGCGAAGCAATCCGCCAGAAACGCCCGGATTTGTGGAAGAACAAAAATTGGCTTTTGCACCACGATAACTCCCCTGCTCACACATCGTTGCTTGTGCGCGACTTTTTGGCCAAAAACAACACACTAATGATGCCGCAGCAACCGTATTCCCCAGATCCGGCCCCCTGTGACTTTTTCTTGTTCCCTAAACTGAAGAGGCCCATGAAAGGACGACGTTACGCTACGCTTGACGAGATAAAGTCGGCATCGAAGGAGGAGCTGAAAAAGATTTTTGAAAAATGATTTTTTGAAGTGCTTCGAAGATTAGAAAAACCGTTGGCACAAGTGTATAATATCTCATGGGGATTACTTTGAAGGGGACAAAATAGGTATTCATGAATAAATAAATAATTTTTGAAAAAACACAAAAGTCGCGATACCTTTTGAACACACCTCGTATATCTAATATGCTTGCAATGATTTTCACCTTTCATCAAACTCCGTTTTAAAATGTAATTTTCCAAGATTATTAGAGATGCAATTTAAAAGAAGTTATATAAAATAAATTACATACAATATATCTTATATAATCACGAATATATATATATATATATATATATATATATATAGTCAGCATATATTTCGAAAATACCTTAAAATAATGAAATAAGTATGATACCTAAAAATATAAAAAAAATTTATTCTCTCTAAAATATTTTAAACAAACATATTATAATTATTAATTCAAACGTTAACATAAACATTCATTTTAAAATTTTTATTTAATATTTTACTCTCTCGTTTCTCTGGTTATATACTCATATTGATTTTAAAAATTAAAATCAATTAAAATCATCTTATATTATAGATAAAATATATAATAAAATATAATCAAATGTAAAGTTTTAGGCGTGAAACTTTATTTTAACTAATTTTATTTTTTTAGTAGAATGTTTTATTCATTAAAATGCATGTTTTTCATAAGATTTTAAAATAGCTTTTTTAGCAAATGGACGTAGTGCTAGATAGATTATTCCATAAATGGATGATTTTATTAGGTTTCATGCTACAACGGCTTCATGAGGACTAAAAGTTAATTACGAAGATGTGATAAAGGCTTGATCAGATGTCAGTACCTTTATTAAAGATTACCTTACAAATAAATGGGTATGCGTTTTGACTATATCGTCTGAAAGTCTAGCATTACATTCTCGGATAATTTCTGATGATAACGCGATTTATTTATTTAATAATATTTAATAAAGTTATAAATTAACTATATTTTCGTTTGAAATCTCTATTCTTTTTGAATAAAAAAAAAGAGAAATATTTATTATCATTAGTTTTCCCTCTTTTACTTTTTTATTGTGTAACAGAAAAGGCACATCATCCGATTTTATTATATTTCTTCCATTATGTAAAAAGATATATTTCAAATACATAAAATTATTTTTAATGGTTTTCATTTAATATTATGATTTCTAAAAAATATTAAAACCCTTTACTCTAATATAAAAACGAATATATATATATATATATACTTTTATCAAACAACATTTTGAAGCTTTTCTATGATTTCCATAACTTCTGAGAGGCTATTATTTTTTGTATAAGAGAAAATATAACATTTCAATTTTATATTTGCAAATATTTATATTTTGGACAAAAATATTTTATTTTAAAATTAAATAAAAAATTATCATTTCTAATAATGCGTGTTAGACTTGCAGGTATACCTTTAAAATAATAGAGTTTGTATGAATAAAGTTTAAATTAACAAAAATATCTCTGTCTCTATACTTGTATTTTATATTTATAGACAGAAATACACTTATAAAATTTATTTTTGCAAGTTGAGTATGTGTGTGTGATATTTCGTTTTCAAATTTAAAATCAATTTTTAATCTAACTATTTATATCTATTGTTAAACATTGCTTGGCCATATATACATATTCAGGGTTTGCACTTTTAAAAAAGCAACATTTTACACTTCAATAACTTATTTTGCGCGTAAGTACCAAAATCTTGTGCTTTATAATATAATTTTCATTTTAATAAATAAATATTTTTGATTTTAAAATTGTTTTTCCAACTTCACTAAATTTTTTAGTTTTTACCGAAACACCTTTTTAAAATTTAAATTGGTCTAATATAGACATTTTTTATATCTGTTTTAATCAAACATTATAATAGCACACATTTTTGAAATTTTCTCAAATAAATTTAACCACTGTTAAATATGGCGTTGATATTTTCCTATATTTTTGCTCAAAGCTGCTTCCCAGCTTAAAATTTCAGGTGTTTTCATAACTATTGTTAAAATAGCTGTTTTATGTTGAATCAAAACATCACACAGGTGTTAGAATTTTGATTTAGTTGTTTCTCTACTCGTATGTGTAACGAGCTACTGTGTGTGTTGGAGGTGTTCTAGTTATAATATCGTTCACAAAATTGATTATTTTTGTTAGGTGTCAAATTGTAATATTAGTTCTTATACCTAAAAGAATATCGAAGCACTGGAGGGAAGTGCTAATTTACATTATGTTTACTTCGAACCTAAAAAATATATTTAAATGACACAATTATATGAAAATGGCTAATAGTGAATATAAAAAAAAATAATAATAAAAATAAATAATGAAAATGGTTGATAAGCATCGAGTAATGAGAATTATGGGAAACACTCAGCGCCACAACAAACTTTGTGATTAACCTTATTTGATAAAATATCTCAAATGCTTTATTTCTAATTCTTAACTAAAATTGAAAAAAACCATAGACCAATTTCAATTCAATTAAAAAGGTAACTAAAATATGTATAGAATGATTGTTAAAATATCAAATATATATAATATTAAAAATAGCGATTAAAATGAAAATGTTTTTAATATTTAAAATAAAAAATATGTCATTAAAGTGTAAAATGTAGTCTTTTAAAAGTGTAAACATATAAAAATATATATTCTATTTTATTCATTAAAAATTATTTGAAATTTTACCATTATTAGGACACCATAATATTTTCAAAATGTGTTTTTCTTTTGTAGGTTTTCAAAGCAATTTATGTGAATAATTGTATTCTATTAATTTAATTATTCATAATAACCCAGAAATAACTTAACAAATTCTATATTAACTGTGAGATATTTTATTGCGTATTTTACTAAAGAGTGGAAAATAAATTACTTTTTTATTTATTGTTACAAAAAGCACGAAGTCCAAAGGACTATTGTGCTGTGCCAGTATTATTTACATATATATGATTAATTATTTACACGATGGATTAGTAGTGTTTTGTAAATTATTGTACAAATACGCGTAGTTCTAAACTTAACAAAGTTCTCATAAGATAGAGTATATACACAAAGAGAATTTGGTAATGTTTCAAAGTATCTACATACAATTTGATTAGTCAGAGGGCAAGTTAAAAGAAGATGCTCTGGTGATTCAACATCTAAGCGGCATTCACATGTTGGATCATTGATAACATTCAGTTTGAATAGGAAACTTAAGAAGGGTCCTTTGCCTGTTAAGAATAAAGTAGTGAATTTATCAGAAGAAATGAAATTTGGGACAGCAATTGGAAAGAATTTCTTGAACAGTTAATTAGATTGAGAAAGATAAAACTTAAATATTTGATCCAGATATAGTTTATTTAATTCTTTTTGAAGGGGTGTTTTGAGTGTTTGATCTGTGAGAGAATTTGTCATATTATACTTTGTTTGTGATAATTCAAGATAATCGGAGAGTAAAGGAGTTTTCGCTAGAATATGTGTAATGTAAGAAGATGAAGTCCTATAAGCATGAATGCATCTAATAAGAATTTGATATTGTATAGAGAATTCAACTTAGAATTTTTTGCTGCAGTGATAAAAGGAAACCAAATAATTGTTGCAATTACTTGATAATATAAATATATATATTTAAAATATTTACCAAACGACTGCACTTATATATAAAAATAATATTTCATTAAAAAAATCAATTATTTTTACGAATATCGTAACATATTTGACAAATTCAGACAAAAAGACAACCTATATACCATGGTTTGGATTATGGCCTTCATCAGTGAAAGGGCGGCTTCAATTTCATAACATCCTACTAGAGGGATTATGGCATCGGTCGAATTTACCAAAAGTTTAAGATGAATTTGCAGAAACTGGTGTTTTGGCTCATCCTTTAAGACAACTAATGGCATTTTCACTAGATTGGTAAACATAGTGTCTCGTCCTGATGCATAATTAAAGGGAGTAGATGCCTTTTTAGGTACATGATTACCATCCTTCCGTAAGATTATGTTGTATTCTATATTAGAAATTGGTCATTGCCAATTCACCAGCTTTAACAACTGTTTGGTAGTTTGGATTTATTTAATAACTTATCTCATAGGATTATAAAATAAATAAAGCTTCAAGAGCTAAGTTTCTTATAAAACTTTTTATTTTCAAGCTTTCAGTCTTGTCAATCCTTCAATAGGAGTATCATTTAAATAAATTAATGATAAATACTTTTTATATACAAATTATTTATATATTTTAAATATTTATGATATTGAAAGGGAGAGAAAAAATATGTTACCTTATTTGTGTGTGAAAAACAAATTTTTGAAAATATACGTGCATTGTGGATGATACGTGCTGGTTGAACGATATCTCGAGATTTCAAATTAAATTTAATAAATTCGTGAACTATTGTGGTATATATAGAAGAGTGCCTACATTTATGGGATAGTATTTGTCCATATTGTTTCGTATGTTTCTGATATTTCTATGCATCTGTTTATGCTTTTTTGCTGTTTGTATATCATAGATTCTATCTCACAGGATGTTTTGAAATCGAAACCGCCCCTGTATTGATCAAGGCCATAGCATGTTGGCCTTTTGTCAGAATTTGCCAAGAATGGTATGTGGCTAATTCTTTATGTTATATTAATATAGTTTATAATAATATTGAAATAATATTTATATAATGTTTTTTATTTCAAGATTCTCGCGTAAAAATATCGCCTCTAATTTAATTAAGGGTGAAAATTTAACATAAGAATTTTGAAAGTGAAGTAAAATAAGCTTTTGTTTTTTGCGAATACAATATTTACACTGCGTGACATTGAAAATGGAACACCAAGAAATAGTGGCCAGAAAAGTATGCAAATATCAGGGTAGACGCGCCTAACCGAGTTATGCAAATGATGTAAAATTCGCAGCTCTCGTGCGCACATGGAGTAAGATATAAGGGAAGGAACTTGCAGAAAGGATAGTATTCGTGTCGTTATTTCTTCAAGGAAAATCATTGTATAAATTTTGTTCTTGTGTCAAAAGACACGTGTAATAACAGAGAATGTTCAAGCAGACAGACGCTTTTACGAGGGGCATGGTGATCGGACTGAAAAGGGCAGGTTGGTCCATACGTCAAATCGCAGCTGATACACACCTTGGTGCGTCCACGGTGCACCGACTGTGGAGAAGATGGTTGGAACAAGGAAATGTGGCAATTTATAGGAATGTCGGTGCAACCAGAGTGACGTCAGCACGTGTGGATCGGCGTATCCTTCGACAAGCAGTGGCGGCCCCACAAGCCCCTTGTACCGCCACCCTGCAACATATGCAAGACACCCTAGATCATTCCATCTCGACCAGAACCATTTCCCGTCGATTGGTTGCTAATGGCTTGCACTCATGCCGTCCGCTAAGAAGACTGCCATTGACCCCACCGAATAGGCGCCAACGTTTGGAATGGTGCCGGGCTAGATCGACGTGGATGACGGAATGGCACAGGGTCGTGTTCTCAGATGAGTCGCGTTTCTGCTTGTCCAGTGATAGTCGCCGTGTACGCGTGTGGCGTCGACGTGGAGAAAGGTCCAATCCGGCAGCAATTGTGGAACGCCCCACCGTGCGACAACGTGGAATCATGGTTTGGGGCGCAATCGCGTATGATTCCAGGTCACCTTTACTTCGTATTCAGGGCACTATGACGGCCCAACGATACGTTGATGATGTGCTGCGACCGGTGACACTCCCCTACCTTCAGGGGGTACCCAATGCCCTTTATCAGCAGGATAACGCCCGACCGCACACTGCTCGCATTAGCCAACAAGCTCTGCAAGATGTACAGATGCTTCCCTGGCCACCGTACTCTCCTGATCTCTCACCAATCGAGCACATCTGGGACATCATTGGACGCCGTTTGCATGCCTTGCCACAGCCGCGTTCAGAAGACGAACTGTGGCAAATGGTTGAGAGGGAATGGAGAGCCATCCCTCAGGACGCCATCCGTACTCTGATTGACTCTCTACCTAGACGTGTTGCTGCGTGCATCGCCGTCCGCGGTGGTCCTACTTGCTACTAAGCCGACGCCGTTCTCGCTCTGTATTATGACTATCATTTTGAAATAAAGATCACTTATTGTTCGTCCCTGTCTCTCTCTGTCTGCCGAGTTTCATCACTTTCTGGCCACTATTTCTTGGTGTTCCATTTTCAATGTCACGCAGTGTATAAACCAATATGGAATGACAAATTGATATTTAAATATAGCGCATATTTTTACTTTTCGAATCATATGAATTCGTTTTTGCAATAATGACTTTAAAAATAAAGAAAGCATATCCTGACCACGAGCACATGTGCTTTTTTACTGACTTTGCAAAACTTCTTTTTCATTTATAACTTGATTCAAATGTAAAAACATTGAATATATACTTGTAACTATTCTAAAATATTAGTAAAATCTTAATTTGTATACATTTTGCATGTACATAGCATTATCTATCTTTTTTATTGTGAATAAGTGAGCTTTCGAGCAACGACGCTCTTCTACTGGCTTAACAAGTGTAGAAATACAAACTGTTTGTAAAAACAAATGTTCATCCGCACACGATATAATTTTTGAATAACTTAAAATATTCATTTAATGAATGTACACATCATTATTGTAAATAGGCAGGTTTTCGCTTTGACAAATTCCATTCAGGACACCTGGGACTCTATCGAAGTTCCGTGGGGATATACACGTATTAGCACCGCGCGGGTAGCTCGCTGGCATGGCTCCAGTCTTCAGGAAGTTGTTAGGTTCTTAGTCTCGGTGTATTCACAAGTGCCACGTTATTTGAATAAAGTTTAAATAAAATATTGTCACTCGCCCTCTATCTATCTTTTCTGCAGAAAACACTTCGATCTTTGGCGAATTTCTTGTAAGGAGAACGTTGCACCCCCATATATGGATTCCACTCTATTCTGCACTTTAGATATTATAACATTTCAGGATAGTATTCATTTGAATATCATAAGTTACATTGCTTTTCATTACATTCAATAATTGCATGTTCATTCCTTTATTATTTTGTCTATTTTGCATATATATATGTATAATTTTAACTACCGTTTATATAAATTTCATTATTAAAATATAATTCAAAAGTAAATTTTCTAAAAGGTTATTTTCAAAAAAATAATACAAATAAAGTTAGTTTTGTTACATTCATACAGCTTTGAAACTTTTCCTATACAGGATAATATCGATCACGTTCTTTCTATCAATAATATAAATAATCAAACATTTGACAAGAGCATCCGTGCTGAAAGTATCTTTTTCCTTTACAAAATCACAAAGTAGAATTGGAAATCAGAATGCCGGTAAGAAAACACCTTTAAGATAAAATAAGCAAAGAATTCGATAACTAGAGCAAAGCACCGATAGAAGATAAAAATTGAAGATAGTGCTGATCTATTGGGAGAATGGCTTCAAGAGGGAATCACCATTTCAATATCGACTTATTGGCGTAATGCAAAACTCATCATCATCATCAAATCCGCCCAGAGTCCCTCACACTGATGTGGAAGTTATCCCGTGATTTCCCCTCCGCGCCATTAGTCCTGTGTGCTATATCATCGATTGACCATGCCTTCCCCTCATCCTGCTCTCTCCGTGGGGACACTTGCTACAAATACACTTTTGAATCTTCCACAACCACTAAAGTATATATTCATAGTTTCATTAAACACAGCCACCAAGTATAAACCTTCAAGACCAGACTATATAAGCGGAATGAACAATTGACCAACCTGATTGCAAGGTTCACCACTGCTAAATCTTCTACAAACCAAGATTTAGATAATTGAAGAAATTCATCCTATATATTGAGAATTATCGCAATATACATCAAAATTCAACCTACAGATTGGAATTATAAGTTCTCTTTCAGAAATTTTATGTTTTATATTTCCTCAATCTTCCATGAATCACAATATAATAAATATGCAAACTACTATGGAATACATTCAATACATCCAGAATTATCGAAACATATTTTTTAAAAAATATAACCTACATATTGGAGCTATAGGTTATTTTTAGCATTTTTCTGTTTAAAATATCGTCATACTACCGCGAATTACAATATAACATGCAAACTCTACCTATATGCAACCAATATTTCCATATATAAACCAATATTTCGAATAACATTGCGGTAAACATCTCTCGAAATCAGATATAAACTTGTTTTCGGTCCAAGTACTTTTTTTCTCTGCCTTACGTCAAGTATGGCGCAAATTTGGTCACAAACACCATCAATTTATAAGTAAAATGCATCAAATACTCTCTAACAACCCTACATCTAAAAACCAATTATATCTTGAAGGTAAATAACTGCACAAGTCAAATATCAACACCAATTTAATAAGATTTTTAAAATATATTATTTCTTCTGCATTAATAAAATTATATTAAATTCTAAAATTTCTAATTTTATATAATTATTTTTTATTTTTATATTAATACTTTATTAAATAATCTAGAATTTCATATCGAAATTCCATTTTTAGATTTCATAATGTTACAGACTGATTTTATATCACATATAGGTTATGTTCTTTTCCATTCTTCACACCAGCCTTTAAACTACTTTACATCCATATATTGAAGTTACATTCCCTAATATTTTATATATTTGCATACGGTATCTTATCACCTTATAAATATATTTATTATATTAATATCAATTAGACTATTATACAGATATCATACCTATGTACAGGGTGATCCAAAAGTCCCGCACAACTTTAAAAATTAATAACTCCGCGAATATTTGCGCTAGAGCAATGCGGTAAACACCATTGTGTTCAGAATGCAATGGGATTTTTTATGGCAAATATTGAAAATTTCGAAATTGATTTTAGTTACAATTTCATTCCCTAGATGGCGCTGTACCAGAATCAGAAATTCAGCGGCCAAATTGTTTGATTAATTGAAAAATATAACTGATCGACACGTATTTTTCCTTTTTGTATACCAGGAAAGAATCCTAATAATATCAAATCGTTAATTAATAAAGCACCATTTCGCCAAAAGTTTGAAGAAATGGTTAACGATTTTTAAATACAATCGAGATATGTAAAATAGGTATATGCAAATTAAAACATGTAGCAAAAAATATTTATATTTTTGATAGAGTTTTGTCAAATATATTGAATGTTTGAAAAACATAGCTGAATTCAATACACGATTTTTTGAAATGTTAATATAGTACCAAAAATTATGATGGTACTACTAATAGGATTTCTTGCTATAAGGAAGGTGTAATTTCTTGAATAATTGGCGACACTCGACTATTTAACTGGAAATTTGTCATGATCCAACAAATGAAATATAGATGGGAGTGACAAAATACATTTGTCGTACTTTATTCCAAATATCCTATGGGCTTGTCAAATGTTATCATTGTTTATTATACTGTACACGATTTTTTAAAATGTATCCCCTCAAATAAATATAATTTTTAAATCAACCTTTTGCGTTGAAAAACGTGGTAGTAAAATTATTTTGTATTATTTTTTTGCCCAAAATTTCTAAAGGTGGGGGGTTACAGAGAATATTCCTTATGCTATATATTTTAATGAGCGAAAAGCGATAAATTAAACATAAGGGGTAAAATTGTGTGTACAGTGTTATTCGAGAAGTTATAACACTTTGGTCTGCGCGACATAATATAAGATGTGAGCAAATGACAAACAAACAAAAATTTTCACAAATAAAAAAGAGACAAGATATGAGGACAGAATTTATTTACCCATAACCCAACACAAATAGCTGCAAAACATTGGTAGATAATATAATACATGGAAGCTTTTATAACACTTAAGGTAACTGCCTTCTCTCTTGTATTAGGTCAGAATCCTTGTTCAATGTGGCGACCTTCATTCTCAAACACCGCCTGCAGACGATAGATGACAGATTGGACAGCATTAAATAACATATCTGTTGAAATTGATGAAACGTGCTGTCTGATAGAAGCATTCAACATGGCCAATGTGGTAGGCCGGCATCGATAAACACGCGACTTAATGTACCCCCATATCCAAAAATCGCAAGGCGTCAAGTCTGGTGATCTTGAAGGCCACTGGTGTATAAAGTGGCGACTTATCACACGATCTTTACCGAACGTATCCTTCAGCAATTGTTTGGCACCGCGGGAGATATGAGGAGGTCCTCCATCTTGCATGAATGTTATTTCGCTCAGTGCTTGTCTGTCCTGCAATATGGGGATAACCTTTTCTCTCAAAAGTTGAACATAACGTTCACCAGTTACAGAAACGGTTTTAAAAGTTCTTCCATTTATTTCTTCAAAGAAAAATGGCCCAATAATAAAAGAAGAAGTGAACCCACACCAAACTGTAACTCGGGGCTGATGAAGTGGCATTTCTGTAAAAATCCTAGCGTTTTCTGTTGCCCAAATGCGGCTGTTTTGAGTGTTAACTTCTCCGTTCAGAGAAAATCGAGCTTCATCTGTCCACAGAATATTAAACACCAGTTTTCATCAATATCAATTTGCCGGAAAACCCATGAAGCGAATTCTTGACGCTTCTCAAAATCGCCGACTTTTAGCTCGTGAAGTCTTTGAATTTTTTTACGGGTATTTTTAAGACAAATTCTTAGTGCTCTCCAAACTGTTCCATACCAAATCCCCGTTTGTCGAGCACTTATTTCTTCATACGTGGATAACGTTTCAATAGCTTTAACATTCTGCGAAACCGTAGCAACCCCTGACTTGCATGTCGATGGTCTTCCACTCCGAGATTTTGCTTCCAGAGATCCAGTCTTCTCCAAAGTTTTTATCATTCGCCTTAGAGAGTAGCAACTCATGGGTCCTTTACCGCTTCGAATACCTTTAAAGGTACGAAACGCTTGTAAAGCTTCAGTGGCAGATTCTGAATTGCAATAAAAAAATTCACCAAGAGTGATTTATGCTGTAGTGATGGTAAAATAAATTGTTGTGCATGTAAATAGATGAAGATTATTTGCATTTTTCAAAACCTCATTATGTAAAAATATATGTGTATATAAATTGGATATTTGTTGTTGGCCGAACCAATAACCATACACACCTCATCTCGTCAACGGAATAATGTTCTTTGTCTGGTCTGCCTTTTTTTACTCTCTTTGGAGTAGATTTGCTTTTTGATAGTTTTTATTTATGGAGCTGAACCAGTATGATGGCGGTGGTGGAGGAAGTCAGTAGGCCAACAAGCGGCCGCGTTCTGAGGACGAAGACCTCCTCCCGTCTTCCCATCACCAATTTAAATTCAACAGCACGGCGAACTTGTTCAACTTTGAGTGCCAAACAACCTTCGAAGCGATCATTGCCGACACCAGCCTGGACTCCCCCGAAAAAATACAGATGGCCACCAAAGGACTGATACTGACTCTCGTCCAAGAGGCAGAACTTCTTCTTAAGGACGCCTTCAAGGGAGCCAGTCTAGGAAGACCCAATCCCACAGCCAACGTCCCGATTCCCTCCACCTCTTTCGCTTCGGTAGTGGCAGAGAAAGACAAGCCGGTAAAGCCTGCACCTCCGAAACCCAAAGCGAAATCCACATTTGTGAATCTGGCTCCTTCCTTCGAATCGCATGTCGTCGTCAGGTCGGCTAACCCCAAAGCAACCCAAGGGAATTTTTGAGGAAAATTCAAAAGATTCATCCTTCCCTAGCGTCATCAAAACACGTGGTGGCGTCCATCAACACCAGCGGCGAGGTGGTTTTCCACCCCAAAACAACCCAAATGGCAAAGTAGCTGGCCACTGGGCTGACCTCCCTGCCAACGGGCCTAAGCTGCCCCGAGTGCCCGGTTATCCTACCAAGATACTGCCTCTTCAGAGTGGACGGGGAGGTGCGGGACGATGAGATATGCGAGAGCTTCCGCTCCAACCACTCCGTGCAGTCACTCCTGGAAAAGCGTGAAATCAGGGTAGTCCATCGATCGAATAATGCGGCACACAGCACTAGTACAGTGTTCATCGAAGTGGACAACCAAGTCGCCGAAATCCTCGGTCAACATGGACGTATTCCTGTGGCGGGTCTAGTGCACAGGTATGAGCGCAGTCATACTTTAAAGCAATGCTTCCGTTGCTGTGGCTTCGGCCACCGCGCTTCTGCCTGTCCAGCTGCCCATCCAATCTGCTATCGCTGCGGCTCTGCAGAGCATGAGGGCATCCGATGCTCGGTCGAGCCAAGCCAAAGCCGCTGCTGCCGCTACAGAAAAAAAAATCTGGAGCTCCCACAACCACTTTGCCACATTATCTACCTGTCCCTTTGTAAAAGAGAGAATACCCCGAACAAGAAACAATGTCTAGGCCATTGCGTGTCCTGCAGGTGAACGCTAAAAAATCACCAACTGTCATTCTTGAAATTGCAAATTTGGCAAATTCGAAACAGGCCTACATAGTGCTCCTGCAAGAACTCTCAACTAACTTCTTCTGGCCCACACGTGGGTTTCAGGCATTTTTTTTTGTCCCAGGCGCCTACATCCCCTCGGGAATTGTGGCACGTAGCAACCTTCATCCCATCCCTCTAACCTCCCCAGACACCGCCATAACCTCCATAGCCATATGTCTAGAGCAGAGCATCATCGTGGTGCACTCGGCCTACTGGCACGGCCTTAGAGCTGCCGATGATTTCATCCCTCTTCTGGAAGATACGATAAGACGGGCCTCTCTTCCAGTGATCCTGGGTATGGACACTAACGCCCACTCTCCTACCTGGGGCATCGGTGCGAGGTTGGACTTCCGGGGTGCTAATCTTGAAGAGTTCGCCAGCTTCAATGATCTTCATTTCTTGGGACCTCCTGTGGACTCGACCTGGTCAAATGGGCCTTTATCTTCTTCTATAGATGTAACTCTGGCATCCAGCTCACTGGCTATCCATGTCACTAGAGGTTTATTAGATGAGATGGCCTTCACTGACCATATACCTATCTGGACTACATTCCTAGACATGGTCAATAACGAGACAAAATCCTCCTGGGTTGAATCCTCATGTAAAGAACAGACCTTTAAATCCTTCCTCAACTCTTCTCTCCACCAGGTAACTACCCTATTACAACAACAACAACAACAACAAAAACCTTCATTAAGACACCATTGTCTTACAAGGGGATTCCCCTAAGAGGTTATTAATGTACATGAGTGAGGAGGAAAAGCAATTTAAAGGGGAGGTGGAGCAATCAGCCGTTGTCTGGGGAGTTGAGCACTTCTTCCCTCATTTTGTCAATCGCCTTGAAAAATTTTAAATATTTATAAACACAAATGTTTTATCCAGCTGGAGAGTAGTAAAAATTGTATATACATGTTGTTCATTATAGTGAGTTAGCCCCGATTTCTCGAATTTCCAGTCTCTTTTCCTGTAGGAATGGGCAATGGAATAGATAATGAACCAAATTTTTTGGATGCCAGCATTGCAGAAGTAGAAATTTAAAGGGTCGCTGTTCCAAAATCCCGTGATATCCTCGGGGGAAAATAGCCATAGAATCCTTTGACGGGCTATTTTCAAAGAGAGGTTTGATAGTAAGTAGTCCTCCGTCATAAAGGAGCTACTTAGATATTGATAGTGAATACAATGAGTTGAGTTTTGTATCTTAGCTCGGTCAAATTGGAGTAGCTGGTCCACTGTGGTTTGAACTATTCTAGGCATTTCTCCTCGCAAAACCATATAATCTTCACAGTTCTTAAGAAAAGAAAAACCCCAAGAGTCAATGATGTTATTCAGGTTATAAATAAAGTTGTTTCGGCTTTTCCCAAAATTGAAACTTCCTAGAGCTGGAACAAGCAAACATAAGGTAATCTTGTCCTGTCCATTTTTAAAATCCGTATCTAGAACTTTAGAATCAATTTCGTAATGTTTAATTCAAGGGACATCCTTTCGGTTTCTGTTCGTAAGATATAGCCCGGAGTGTAAATTTACGAAGGTCAAGAAATCGCTGTAAGAAAAATATCCTGGATCTGGTTTACAACTCCTATCTGATTCGTCGCCCACAGTGGGGCCGAGTATAATAACGTGGATAAAACTATGGAGTCAAGTAATTTCATCACTGCTCCGAACGATATGGTTATTGACTTAGATAGTATTCTCCATACTGCGTTTGTAGCAATCAATGCTTTGCTTTTAAAGTGCTGCGCCACGTAAGCAGTTGGATTCTTGATTGTTAAGGAGTAGCCAAGATACGTATATTTTGAGGTAACTGTCAAAGGTTGTTGGCCCCAAAACCAAACGTCAGATCTAGCCAAGCGGCCTCCATTTCGAAACGCTACGATTTTAGACTGGAATTGGTTCAGAGTTAAACTATTTTCCTCAAAATATTTTTATTAAATTAATCTTTATTTGGATATTTATCTTGGATTCACCACGGAAGACTATATCATCCGCGAACAGGAGCAGGTGTATAGTTCCATGGCCCGGTAAGTATATACCTGGCAGGTCAGAATCATCCAGCGTAGCAACCAGATCGTTATTGAAAATAATAAATAAATACGGTGAAAGAGGTTCACCCTGAAGAACACCTGATTGTATTTTGATAAATTCTGTAAAAGAGCCGCTCTATCTGACCGCTGCCATCATTTGAGCATAGTAGTTCTGTATAAGTTTGATAAATCGCCCACTTAAACCAACAAGCGCAAGCTTTCTCCATAATGGTAGATGTGGAACTGTATCAAACGCTTTTTAAGATCAACAAAGAATGTGTAAAGTTTCCTCCTTTTGCGGTTTAATGTCATTTGAATTAGTGACGTAAGCGTGAAGATATGGTCTTTGCACGAGTAGCCCTTTCTGAATCCTGCCTGGTTTTCCGCTATGAGTTTTCTATTTTCAATCCAATTACTTAGTCTATTTTTTAATATGGATGTAAAATGTTTTGACAAGTTGCTTATAAGGGCAATGCCCCTATAATTTGATGGTGTAACTACCTTATTAAACGAGGCCTCTAGCTCAGAAGATATTGACAGGGTGGTCCTCCTTCTGACTTCCATCCTGCAATCAGCTTGTGACTCTTCCATGGGGATACGCTCCAATACTACAAGACCGTCAAAGCCGTGGTGGACCCCCGAACTGAGTCGGATCAGAAGGTTGGTTATCTCCCTCCGCCGTTATAGTCAGAAAGTCCGATGTTCTATTAGGAATTTCTTCCGCGGTTTATACCGAGCGTGCCATAATCGACTGAAGGCGGCTATACGGAAAGCTAAAAGTAAATCCTGGCTTAATCTCTGCAAGGAGGTGTCATCCGCATACTGGAGTGACATACATCGATTTATCGCCCGGGGCCGCGGCTCCCCCCGAGGTCCGCCACTTCTCAAACATGATAACGGCTCTCTTTACAATCCTCATGAGACTTGCCAGACCCTGTTAAATCACTTTTTCCTACCTGACACCAGACCTCACCCGCAAAGGAATGCAATTTCTGCTCACTCAGACGAACCTGAATTCAAACCCTGGGAAGTTTTGCGAGCCATTCATCGCTGTGGAAAAAGGAAAGCTCCAGGCCCTGACGGTCTTGGTTCAAAATGCCTAGACCTGGGCGGCCCTTCCTTGCAATTCCTGCTGGCCGAATTGTTCACCAAATGCCTTCGTATGGGCCACTTCCCCCGTCAATGGAAAGAAGGCCGCCTCATACTTCTGCCTAAATCCTCCAATTCAGCCACCAGTCAGCTGGAGAAATACAGACCTATTACTTTATTGAACACTATGGCCAAAGTATTTGAGAGATGTATCCTGGCCCGACTTCAGAGGCTCGCGGATCGTCATGGATGGTTCTTTGAAGATCAATACAAAACCGTATTGGGTACCGTAAATGGTCGTTCAGCGGAAGATGCACTGGCGAGTATCACTCAATTAATTGAAGAAAGACAAGCTCACTGGAGGAAAACTCTTGTCATCAGCTCGGACATCAGTAAGGCCTTCGACACTGTTTGGAGGCCGGCAATCATACAAAATCTTGAACGTCTAAATTGTTCAGAGTCTATTACCTGTTTAGTAAAAAGCTTTTTGGAAGACCGGACGGTTTCTTACTCAGCTTGGACAGCAACAGAATGTACGTCCTCCCAACTCGGCACTCCCCAGGGTTCAGCGCTAAGTCCTTTCCTGTGGAACATAGTTTCTCGGACCATCTTCACCCTTCCCTCCATCATAGATAGCCGATTAATAACTTACGCGGACGACTTCACCCTTATGACTCAGGTTCGTAGTCGCCTGCCGGTCTCTGCCACTAACACCTTCTTGGAGAGGTTAACATTTTGGTGCACGATAAATGGTCTTAATATAAACCCCATTAAGACTCAAGCTTGCCTGTTCCAATGGCGTAATGTCCACCCCAACTCCGAGACAGGGCTTAGAGTCCTTGGTCAACCTTTAAACATCAAGAAGACCGTCACAATCTTAGGAGTGGAGTTTTACCAGACCCGCGGATTTGTCGCCCACCTACGCAAGATCACACGTAGATGCAGATGAATAATCCCACGACTCACCCACACCATACAGGGTAAATTTGGAAGCTTCTTTTCAGCTGGACGGAGCGTCAGCATGGGGAGGTCGTGCTCTCTCCAGCGAAGGCATTAGGCAACTTAGGAGCCTTCACTGCAATTTTGCGAAACGTGTACTGAGAGGAGGTCCTTACACACCTACAGTCTCAGCCATCTCCATCACCGGCAGCCCTCCTTTCGATATTATTGTTAGGTCTCGTACGGCGTTCCTGAAGGAAATCAATGAAGGAAATTTTGAATCTAGACCAGGCCCTGCTTCTTTGCCATACCCTCCAGATAGACGTCAATTGTCTTTCAGTCTAAACATCGAGGAGATAACAACACCTATAATATTCACAGACGGATCAAAAAATGAGGCTGGGGTGGGCGCTGCAATTGTTCCCTCATCAGAAGATCAGCAGCCCGTTCTCTTACGGCTCCATCCCGACTGCACAGCCTTCCAGGCTGAACTTCTGGCAATCCGCTGGGCGGTCCGTCTGGTGAAGGAAGGTTATTCAAGAAATGCGATCACTATCGCGTCGGAGTGCAGATCAGCTCTGTCAGCCATATGTACGTCAGGTCCAGTTCGATCGACATTAGTAGCTAAGATTATTCTCGCACTGAACACCAACCAAAACGTAAATCTGTGTTGGGTGCCGGGACACTGCGGCATCGACGGAAAGAAAAGAGCAGACAGAGCTGCTGAGAACGCGGCCGTTTTGATCTTAGAGCCATCATTTTCCATTCTGCCTAGAAGCCTGGCCCGTAACCACTCACGCGCGGCAGCCCTAGACGCATGGACGGAGGTTTATTGCCAGGACCACTACAACAGACACCTGAGGAGAATAGCCCATACTCCAGACCGGCTGCTCCAATTCCTCCCTAAGGTCTGTCCTGGAGAAGTTACCACCACCTTACTTACAGGACATGGCCATGTTCGGGCAGACTTGGTTCTCTGGCGTCCTGGGGAAGACCCATCTTGCCCACATTGTATGGAGGAACAACAGACTGTGGACCACCTTCTATTCAGATGCCCTGCTTTCATGCAACACAGAATGAAGACAGCTCTGCTGCTTGGGAAGACCTCCTTCGACCCAGTCTCGTTGGCTGGACTCCCGGGTTCTCTGCAGGCATGGAACTTCCTGACCAGCTGGTTCGGCTCTGCAATTGGCTCTATATAAATATAATCTAGAGTAACTGGTTTCTACTAGTTAGCTTGACAGCCCGGGCAGTTGGCGTTTCTTGCACTCCAGGGGCCTGGGTTATCCTTATTTCTCTCTCTATATTCTTGGAAGACGGGGCAATTTAGCAGCAGATGAATAGAAATTTGTTCCTCACATCCACAGAAGCATCTTGAATCCTGCACTGCTTTGATGAATTTTAAAAAGCTTCTAAAATTTCCGTGATTTGTAATAAATTGAGAGTTGCGGAAATTTGCCCGAAAATAATTCGGAATATTAGCGGGAAAGAAACTTTGAAATGTTTGGTTAGTATTTTTCTTCAATAGTGTAATTTTATATTTAATCAAATTTTCAATTATATCTGGAATATCCAAGTCGTATCGCTGTTGATCCTCGATCGATAAATATTTTATTCAAGCACGTTGTCGTTGATTTTTATTTGACAAATCCATGTTGTCTGGAGCTCAAAAGATTATTACTTTCATAAAATTCATAAATTCGATTTTTCAAAATTTTTTCGAAAATTTTTGAAAGATTTGAAATCAATGAGATAGGTCGATAACTTTTTGTTGATTCTAAATTAGATTTATGTGGTTTGGGAATTATCTTTAGAGCTGCTATTTTCCATTTCTCCGGATAATACCCCTTTTTGAATACATTTATTAAATAGTTTGCATAACAAATGCTTAATTTTTGGGTAAGAACATTTGATCATATTGTGGCGAAGAAATATTTTATTATTTAATTTAATATAATTCAATGAAAATATTCAACAGATTATAAAAAAATATATTACTCCGTATTTGTGAAATCATTTTTAAAATATTTCTTTGCTTGCTTGCTTAAGATTCCCTAGCTGTAGATAGTTTTGCTTACTTGTTAATAGTTGTCGACTCGTCGTTGTGACGTCATCAATAAATTATTTTATATCTTAGGATATTTCAAGGCTTGATTTCTACGCTACAATATTGTTACTTATGTTGTCTAAACCTGGAGCTTTTTAAACATCAGAATTAGAAATGATATTCATTATTTCTTCTACTTCGATAATAATTATGCTTGGATTATTCATTCGTGGCTTAAAATTTCTAATTATTTGTTGTTGAAAATTTTCCAAATTAGGATCGTTTTCAGGAATTAAATCGTCCATTAATATGGTCATTGTTTGTTCTTCTAGATATTCTGGTGAATTGTCAATTATGGGAATTCCATTCTTTACATTTGAGGATCTTAATTTATTGAAGAACTTATAAGCATTACCAAATGGATTATCTGTGTGATTTTCTTCAATAACGTTTCGCCAGTTAGTTCTTTTAGCTTTTCTTATTGCATTAGTGTATTTGTTTCTTGCCAATTTAAATGTATTGTAACTGATTGTTTTATGACGATAATACTAGTTTCTAATATAATGAAAATGATTTTTTATTATTTCCTGTTCATTAGTCCACCAGTCAATTCTGGAAACATGTTTATTAATGGGGGATTTAACCTTCGAAGATTTATAAGCTGCTTCCCTCAATAAATTCATGAGTGCGTTCACTATCCCATCAATGTCTTCCTCATCTTTCACTCTGCTTATATCAATTCCCAGTTTTTTGTATCTTGTAATGATATGTTATTAGAAAAATTTGCCCAATTCGCATTTTTTTTTCAAAGTGGAAATTTGATTATTGAATAAATGACCATTCTTTAACCTGATATCAAATTTAACAGCAACATGGTCGGAAATATTAGTCAGATCAGAGGTATGCCAGTTGTTTATTAAACTTAGTGAGTGTTTATTCGAGATTGTGAGATCAATTATACTTACTCTCCGCGGCAGGTGGGTGTTTTTTCAGGTTATGTATAAAGAGGTTACATTCGTCTATAATAGGTTGTAATCTATATCCATTATAGTTTATAACAAACCATATAGTAGGTCTTGAATTAAAATCACCGCAAAGGATTACAGGTTGATTTATATACGTTTTGAGCAGATCTCTAATGAATGTTTGATGAACAGGGTTAAATGTATTCGGATGAATGTAGAAATTAAAAATAATTAATTTTGCTTTAACTGTAGAAATAGATATTGTTGTACAAAAAGAATTTGTGAATTTTTCCTCTTTGCTGAACTTTATATTTTTATTTAAAATTATAGTTGCTGTATATTTTTCCCCAGTTTTATTCGAACATATAATTTGAGAGTCCATATCATAAATAACATTTTCATGTAAAACATATGGTTCTTGAATCAATAGAATGTCAGGTGAAGGATATTCACATATCAAACAAAATGTTAACGCGGGATTCGATCCCGGTTCATGACTGTCTGGAAACGAGGGTGTTACCCACTCGTCCTTGTCAGGTGGGTCATCTCTAGTGTTGGCCTGTAGTTTACTTATCGCAGTAAAACTTTTTCTTACATTTTGTTGAATACATCTCACATTTTCAATCATATAGGATATTAATCTATTTAAGATTAAGCTTTAAATTGTATTTGCTACATCATTTCCCTCGTATATTTGTGAATATTGTGTCCTTTGGATAATTTTGTCTATTTGTGATTTGTAAATCGGGCATTCACTTGAATTTGATTTATGGTTTGTAGAAAGGTTTTAAAATTTAGGGTGCTTAGAGAAATTGTGACAATTTGGCGCTCAGTACAGTTGTGGCTACCCTGTACACCGCATATTTTACATATTTTAATGTTTTGGCAGTCTTTTGTTTTATGGTTCGGATTAAATTCAAAACAATTTTGGCATTGTCTTACAAATATTCTGTCTTGTGTAGAACATCGCTCAAAATCGGTGAATATCTCATTATCCATTTTTCTTAAAATTTGGTAAACTTTAGGAGTTACTTTTAATACTATATTGTGATATGCAGAGGTAAATCCCATTCGCGGTACGAGACAAGCGATGTCAAACACGTCCGCACAGTTGGCTTCAGAAGCCATATATCGATTATGTTTATTTTAATTCATTTGAAAAATTCAACTATCCCTGATCATTTATTTCACTCTGGGATGCCGTCACTACAGGATAAAGTACTCTTGGTGAAATTTTATTATTGCAATTCAGAATCTTCCACTGGAGCTTTACGAGCGTTTCGTAACTTTAAAGGTATTCGAAGAGGTAAAGGACCCATGAGTTGCTACTCTCTAAGGAGAATGATAAAAAATTTTGAGAAGACTGGATCTCTGGAAGCAAAACCTCGGAGTGGAAGACCATCGACACGCAAGTCAGTGGCTGTTACAGTTTCGCAGAATGTTGAAGCTATTGAAACGTTATCCACGTATGGAGAAGTAAGTGCTCGACAAGTTTATCGACAAACGGGGATTTCGTATGGAACAGTTTGGAGAGCTCTAAGAATTTTTCTTAAAAAATACCCGTACAAAATTCAAAGATTTCACGAGTTAAAAGTCGGCAATTTTGAGAAGCGTCAAGAATTTGCTGCATGGGTTTTCCGGCAAATTGATATTGATGAAAACTGGCTGTCGAATGTTCTGTGGACAGATGAAGCTCACTTTTCTCTAAATGGAGAAGTCAACACTCAAAACAGCCGCATTTGGGCAACAGAAAACCCTAGGACTTTTACAGAAATGCCACTTCATCAGCCCAGAGTTACAGTTTTATGTGGGTTCACTTCTTCTTTTATTATTGGGCCATTTTTCTTTGAAGAAATAAATGGAAGAACTTTTAAAACCGTTTCTGTAACTGGTGAACGTTATGTTCAACTTTTGAGAGAAAAGGTTATCCCCATATTGCAGGACAGACAAGCACTGAGCGAAATAACATTCATGCAAGATGGAGGACCTCCTCATATCTCCCGCGGTGCCAAACAATTGCTGAAGGATACGTTCGGTGAAGATCGTGTGATAAGTCGCCACTTTATACACCAGTGGCCTTCAAGATCACCAGACTTGACGCCTTGCGATTTTTGGATATGGGGGTACATTAAGTCGCGTGTTTATCGATGCCGGCCTACCACATTGGCCATGTTGAAGGCTTCTATCAGACGGCACGTTTCATCAATTTCAACAGATATGTTATTTAATGCTGTCCAATCTGTCATCTATCGTCTGCAGGCGGTGTTTGAGAATGAAGGGCGCCACATTTAGTAAGGATTGTGATCTAATACAAGAGACAAGGCCTCCAAGAGACAAGTTACCTCATGTGTTATATAAGCTGCCATGTATTATATTATCTACCAATATTTTGAAGCTCTTTGTGTTGGGTTATGGGTAAATAAATTCTGTCCTCATATCTTGTCTCTTTTTTATTTGTGAACAGTAATTTTTGTTTGTTTGTCATTTGCTCACATCTTATATTATGTCGTGCAGACTAAAGTGTTATAACTTCTCGGATAACACTGTACACACAATTTTACCCCTTATGTTTAATTTATCGCTTTTCGCTCATTAAAAAAATAGCATAAGGAATATTCTCTGTAACCCTCCACCTTTAGAAATTTTGGGCAAAAAAAAATAATACAAAATAATTTTACTACCACGTTTTTCAACGCAAAAGGTTGATTTAAAAATTATATTTATTTAAGGGGATACATTTTTTAAAATCGTGTACAGTATAATAAACAATGATAACATTTGACAAGCCCATAGGATATTTGGAATAAAGTACGACAAATGTATTTTGTCACTCCCATCTATATTTCATTTGTTGTATCATTACAAATTTCCAGTTAAATAGTCGAGTGTCGCCAATTATTCCAGAAATTACACATTCCTTATAGCAAGAAATCCTATTAGTAGTACCATCATAATTTTTGGTACTATATTAACATTTCAAAAAATCGTGTATTGAATTCAGCTATGCTTTTCAAACATTCAATATATTTGACAAAACTCTATCAAAAATATAAATATTTTTTGCTACATGTTTTAATTTGCATATACCTATTTTACATATCTCAGATTGTATTTAAAAATCGTTAACCATTTCTTCAAACTTTTGGCGAAATGGTGCTTTATTAATTAACGATTTGATATTATTAGGATTCTTTCCTGGTATACAAAAAGGAAAAATACGTGTCGATCAGTTATATTTTCCAATTAATCAAACAATTTGGCCGCTGAATTTCTGATTCTGGTACAGCGCCATCTAGGGAATGAAATTGTAACTAAAATCAATTTCGAAATTTTCAATATTTGCCATAAAAAATCCCATTGGATTCTGAACACAATGGTGTTTACCGCATTGCTCTAGCGCAAATATTCGCGGAGTTATTAATTTTTAAAGTTGTGCGGGACTTTTGGATCACCCTGTATATATGTTTGTATTTATTTCTTTGGTTGGTTGTAAAATTAAGCATGATTTTAATGTCCTCTTTCTTTTCTTTAAACTCTACTCAAACCATGTAATTATTCAATTGTTTATGTAATATAGTATCTTAATTTAGTGTTGCTTCTTTGCGCAAGCATCCCTTGTCGGGATATCGCGTCTGATTTGATAATAATAAATCAATAAATACAGAGAGAGAGACAATCAACATAGTTTTATTGATATCCCGTCAAAATATAGACAAAAGTGAACAGTCCGCACTATTCAAGTAGATATGAAAATATTAAAATGATGATGATTATTATAATAATAAAAAAATAAATAAAAAAAACACAATAAAATATATGCTGTGTACAATGAATATGTACATGACGCCTCTGCCACCGCTGCAGAGTTTGATGGAAGATCGCCAGAGAGAGAGAGAGAGAGTTGTGCTTTTATCCATACTACTTCATACCTTTGAATACCTCTGCTGGTGATTATAGCATTCACAAATTCTGGTATATAAAATTGAACGTTTTAAAGAGAACTCAAATTAAACTTCCTATCAGCTCAATAGATATTGCTTTTAAAATATATATTTATTAATTCACACACACATATATTTATGGTCACATAAACTGAATAATGTCAAAACTTTTGCTTTTGTTTCGTATAACTCCGATGAATATCAATATTACAAAACGTGATAAATTTTAACATAAAATATTGATAGAAATTTTGCGCCGGGAGGAAATTGATCTATTAAAACAAAGGTCGCCTTTACCTTCAAAATAGACGCTAAAACTAAGCGCCAAATATATAAACAAATGATTTGTACAACATAAGCCATTTTTGGAATTGTTGTTTAAAAATTGACCTCTCTTCAAAACTGGATCAATTCAGCTGAATAAGCATAGACCAGGGGTTGGCAAGCATTTGAGTCGGAAAAGTCAAAAATTACAATTTACAAAATTTAGAGTTTTTAAAGAGCCACCAAATTTTTTCTTGCCAACAATAAATAGAACTCGTAATAAATAATATTTGCGTATGGAACTATATAAAGAGCTGTAGCTTCACATTCAAAGAGTCGCAGTTTACCGACCCCGGCATAGGGTATCAGTAGCATGATATTTATGCCGGAATGTGAGTAAACTACTAGGTGTAGGAGTTATTTTATATATTTTATAAAGTTTTGAATCTGACTAAGATTGACCAGCGTAAAACTGTGTTTAAAACTTTATCTGAATCTTGCTTAGGTCAAATGTAGTTTGTTGAGATAAGCTCTTACGCTGTTCATATTGAATCACACAGCATAAAATATATTTTATTTATATTCTGACCCCTGAAATTACTAAAGGTTTTATAATTTGGTGTGTGTTCATTCAGTTATTTTCGTGAGTTAGCTTATAAACTATGAAATTATATCTTGAAATCTCAAGAATAAACCTAATATAATATACTCTTGAGCAAAATATCAATAGTAAGAGCCTATCTCGACAAACTACGATAGGACCTAAGCAACATTCAGATAAAGTTTAAGCACAGTTTTTACTCTGGTTGATCTCAATTAGCTTTAAAATTTTATAAAATAATATCTTGAATTGGATTATAAAAATTAGGTAATGGAATCGACACTTGAGATAATGGCGAAGTAATGTGTCCACTAGGATAATTCCTTTTCTGCCCTGATGGCGGGGAGTTGCCCCCTGCTCCCACCCCTTATTTTCTGACATTCTGCAAGATTGATGAAGTGTCATTGTTGGGCTCTGTACCCCCATCTCTCCAATGTTGGGGTTTCACATGCTGCATTGTGTGCAGGGTTCTCCAAGGTGTATGTCATTACGGCACACTTGTTTATGAGAGAATCCCTTAGGTTTCGATGTTTATTACACTCTCATTTGATAAACAATCTATCTCTATGACTCCAAAACCTCAGATATTTGGCCATCTTGACCCACGATAATTAGTTTTTACCAACTACACGCATTTCACTCTCAATAGAATTTTGAATATCTAATCTAAACATCCCCATATAGCATATGCTCGCCCTAATTGGATTCTAGTATATGTGGTAAATCTGGGATTTATTCGTCTGATGATACATTCTTTCCTAATTCTCTCATCTTCATATGGGTCAAAGAGACACATGTATTTTGGTTCAAATCAGACGCCGCATTTGCAACAAGCTATTGTTTGAGGTTTAATACTGAAATGATCATTTACTATTCCGATGAATTGGCGGTGCCATTAAACCGGTTATCAAAAAGTTTGTATTTGGAACGACTCCAAGAAATCCCATCGAGAGCTACTTCTGGATCATCTGAGGAACAACGAATGCAATAATTACTATGAACATCATAAATAATAGAAAATCATCGGTTATTAATTTTATCACCTAAATATCCGACACATTCTATTCCTTGTTATATCTTTTCACTTAATTTTCATTATCAAAGTTTCAAAACTTTTCCAATCCGCATTTACATATGCGGGTCCATATAGGCTAGGATACTCCACCACAGGATAGGTGAAGATCATTTAAAATGTGCGAATTAAATATTGGATTAATGCAACTGAATCATAATGTCTATAAATGACTGTAGGAACTATATCGAATATTGGTGTATTGAAGTAAATTGACATCTAACCAATTGAGAAATTAAGAATTTAATTGGAGATATAGAGATAATCAAAATAATAAATTTCAAAAATTATATATACGAGGTGTGTTCAAAAAGTATCGCGACTTTTGAATTTTCGCGGGTTACGTATATTCGAATTTCGATCTTTTTGTGGCTTTATGTTGGTACTCATGTCTCTCACTTATGCCGACAAGCTCGGTCATTTTGAATGTTGACTTAATTGTTGACAGCTGCTTTGCAAAAAAATGATTTTTTGAAGTGCTTCGAAGATTGGAAAAACTGTTGGCACAAGTGTATAATATCTCATGGGGATTACTTTGAAGGGGACAAAATAGGTATTCATGAATAAATAAATAATTTTTGAAAAAACACAAAAGTCGCGATACTTTTTGAACACACATCGTATTCAAGATATTCAAGAAATTATTTTTCAAATAGGTATTAATATTCGTCTTAATTGGCTTATATGGTGTCCGTTTAATTCGTATTCTGATTGGTTTTACTCCGCTTATTTCAATCTTCATTAAAGATAACTGTATAAACACGATTAACGTGGTTTAAATTAAGTGTTGCTATTACGACAGGCTAGTGCTCTAGTATATTGTAGTTTAATGGTAATAGTAGTTAAGCTATAAGTTATACAATCTAAAGGAGCTTGATAGACGCCTTAAAAATGAAAAGTCTTTTCCATGTCTTCAATGTGTCGTGTCCTCTATATATCTCAAAACTATAATATTCTTGAAAATGTTGGAAGTGGAAATTCCGGATATTTCTACGATAGAATACTCGTGTGATTTGCATAGTATTTTGGTATTGTTTATATTAATCGACATATCTGCTTATATAGCGTGGCTTTGTTAGATTGTTGTAGTTGTCTAGCGGTTATTGGATAGGACAGGCCGTTGATAAACGAGAGCTGCTGGTGTACATATAATTTGATCTCTTGTCCTACATCTTATTGTTCGTTTATACCTTTAATTAATAAAGGATCTTTTTCTTCTGAGAATATATATTTTTTCCCAACATAAAAAACAACAGGAATTGGAATATCAAGAAGAAAGAGTTTAGATCAAGCGGCGAGTGTAAATGGGATAGAAGAGAGCCAATCTGAGTGTTTTAAACCGTTTTAACGTGTTGGAATTTAAGAAGGGGGAAGAGAGCCCGAGGCATTCCACTCGGACCTGTGGCGAGCGATAGCATCAGCAAATATTGTCCATTTCCTGAAGTCATACTTCCCCTGGACATGCATCATCTACAGAGCCCGACAGCACTAAATTGTGATGGAATACTGAATTGTTTGGCCCTGAAACACACGCTATGCCAATCTGATTGCATCCCCTGTGTTTGTGAATTTAAATTAGAAAGATCTTTATCAATATTCTATCTTTTTGATTTGTTTACTACCATATTGTTGGAATCAAATGTGATGGAAATTTACGCAGTAAAAGTGATTTGTAACCAGACTACTCTGTAATCATGTCTTAACACGGATAGCGTTATATACGGGAAATGAAATACATCAAACTGGTATATTGGGACCCAGAATAAACACATTGAAGATAAGGTTTATAACAGTTTCACTATCGGTAGATTCTAACCTATAAATGCTTTAAGAATAATAATGGAATCTTTTAAAACAGTTACGAGAAACAACGTAAAAAAAAACAGGTTAAGGAAAGAACAGATAGCTTTTTTTTAGTTATAGTTTTCATCATGGTAATCTTCCTTTGATCAAATTTTAAATAACTTTTTACTTTGTGTGTTGATAAGCACTCGTCAACCTTGCGTGGTAGAATTTACTAACCGAACTTTCGGCCACCGACTATCGCCATTTTCAAGGTAAAACCTTTTTACTGAAAACTAGGACAGTGGGACGACGAAGAGTCGATTAGTAGAATCTCACCACACAAAGTTGTCGAGTGGGTCACCTTCCTTAATATATAAAATCCAATGTGAATCACAACTTACTCTATTTTAAAGGTGTGTATTTAATATTTATTAGTGCTAAAATAAAATTCTGATGATTTTTAGAATAGATAAAATATTCTTAATGAAAGATAGTGCCAATAGAAATTTAAAAATTAATATTTCTTACGTAAAAAGCGTATCTAGTAGCGTTTAAAACACATCTCTATTAGAAAATAAAATTTGAAACCAGCCCTAAAACTTTCCCACATTTTATTAACTTTCGAAATCTTTATCAGCAACATATAAGCATAATAATTCTAAATACATGTTAGGTTTTGAGAAACATGATATAACACAAATTTAATTATCGTAACGAATATTTCGTCTTATTTAATAAAATATGAAATATATTAGAGCTGTTCTCAAGCTTTATTTGTATATTACACATTTTATTTTTTATAATAGCTCCTGTGTGTGAGGTTTAGAAGCATTTGAGAGACGTCATTGAATCAGCTTTATCGATTAGTTCTGAAGTAGGTGAATATAATATATTGATACAATTCAAAAGACCTCTACGAATGGTTCTTTATTTTATGAAAAGTTGATATAAATAAACAATTTGAATATATATATATCTGAAATTTCATATGAAACCTGAGAATATTTCTCTAGAATTTATAACTTCTGTAAAGCTATAACATATTGGTAATTTGAATTCAAATGGAAACCTCTTAAATTATCAATAAAAATTACTGTACATTTAGAAATATTTGCTGGAGGTGGTCGAGCTTCAAAATAAACCAATTTTAAAGTTAAAATAGACTTACATAGAATTGGTCATTGATAATTTATAATTTGAACATCTCTTTGGCCGTTTAAAAAAGTCTATGAATCTCTCGTGGATCACATGAAGCCGAAGCCGTTCTGGACTGACGATGATCACAGCCCGAAGTCACTATCTTCAGGAAGGAATTCCTTAATTTCTAAAGTTAGTTAATTGGCTTTATTGGAGTATAGTTTTGAGGAGAAAAGTGTCTTTATGAAATAAATGTAAATATTCTATTGCTACACACCTGTTGAAGTAACTGCCATTCCGCATCGTACTGAGCCTTCTTTCTTCTATGAAAGAATAATAGAGTGCTGAACACTTTTGGCGCATGCCTTAGCGTAGCATCTTTTTTTTTTTTTTTCAGAACGCCACCAGCTTTGCATACTGCGTTAAAAACTATAAATTATTTATAATAAATTCATTTATTATTAGAGTAATTTTATATTCTAATAGTTCGAATATTATTCTTTATATTAAAAGGGCAATAGTATCGTTTGCATAATACATGGTAATATAATATTACTTATTATATGCGCCCATGGGGTATAAGTCGTGGAATTATCATGATAATACAATTTTACTGCTGCGTCATATTGAAGAAACACACAACTTTGTTTCAGAACAACGTCATATATTTTTATTCGCGTAATATTCCATATTAGGCTTCACACTGTATATTTGTCACAAGTCAACACCTGAGAGATCATATCGACAATAAACTTAAATCAGAAACCCATTTGGTCGCTTACGCTCAATGTTGGGGTCGGATTTGTGCAGGAACCTTGCCATTGAGGCTGGTTCTGATTTAGAATTGTTGCTACAAAATTACTCTCCTTTGTCTGCGAAAACTACATTTCAGACCACCTGGCCAATATTTTATATCCAAACACTAAGACTAAAACCACTAGGCCACTATCTTCTGTCTAAAAAGCACAGTTCATATCACCAGAACACTTTCCTCTGTTTTAATGAAGTTCAGATCACCAAACTACTTTCCTCTGCCTAGAAACTACAGTTCAGACCACCAAGCTCTTTCCTCTGTCCAGAACCTACAGTTCAGATCACCAAACTACTTTCCTATGCCTAGATACTACAGTTCAGATCACCAAGCTACATTCATCTGTCTAGAAACTACAGTTCAGACCACCAAGCTACTTTCCTCTATTCGAAACTACAGTTCAGACCACAAAGCTACTTTCCTCTATTCGAAACTACAGTTCAGACCACCAAGCTACTTTCCTCTATTCGAAACTACAGTTCAGACCACCAAGCTACTTTCCTCTGTCTAGATACTACATTTCAGATCACCAAGCTACTTTCCTCTATTCGAAACTACAGTTCAGACCACCAAGCTACTTTCCTCTATTCGAAACTACAGTTCAGACCACCAAGCTACTTTCCTCTGTCTAGAAACTACAGTTCAGATCACCAAGCTACATTCATCTGTCTAGAAACTACAGTTCAGATCACCAAGCTACTTTCCTCTATTCGAAACTACAGTTCAGACCACCAAGCTACTTTCCTCTATTCAAAACTACAGTTCAGACCACCAAGCTACTTTCCTCTATTCGAAACTACAGTTCAGACCACCAAGCTACTTTCCTCTATTCGAAACTACAGTTCAGACCACCAAACTACATTCATCTGTCTAGAAACTACAGTTCAGATCACCAAGCTACTTTCCTCTATTCGAAACTACAGTTCAGACCACCAAGCTACTTTCCTCTATTCGAAACTACAGTTCAGACCACCAAGCTACTTTCCTCTATTCGAAACTACAGTTCAGACCACCAAACTACATTCATCTGTCTAGAAACTACAGTTCAGACCACCAAGCTACTTTCCTCTATTCGAAACTACAGTTCAGACCACCTAGCTACTTTCCTCTGTCTAGATACTACAGTTCAGACCACCAATCTATTTCCATCTGTTTAGAAACTATAGTTCAAATAACCAAGCTACTTTCCTCTGTTTAGAAACAACAGTTTAGACCACCAAACTACTTTCCTCTTTTCGAAAACTACAGTTCAGACCACCAAACTACTTTCATCTTTTCGAAAACTACACTTCAGACCACCAAGCTACTTTCCTCTGTCTAGATACTACAGTTCAGATCACCAATCTATTTTCATCTGTTTAGAAACTATAGTTCAAATAACCCAGCTACTTTCCTCTGTTTAGAAACAACAGTTCAGACCATCAAACTACTTTCCTCTGTTTAGAAACTACAGTTCAGACCACCAAACTACTTTCCTCTTTTCGAAAACTACAGTTCAGACCACCAAACTACTTTCATCTTTTCGAAAACTACACTTCAGACCACCAAGCTACTTTCCTCTGTCTAGATACTACAGTTCAGATCACCAATCTATTTTCATCTGTTTAGAAACTATAGTTCAAATAACCCAGCTACTTTCCTCTGTTTAGAAACAACAGTTCAGACCACCAAGCTACTTTCCTCTGTTTAGAAACAACAGTTCAGACCACCAAGCTACTTACCTCTGTTTAGAAACTACTGTTCAGAACACCAAACTACTTTCATCTTTTCGAAAACTACAGTTCAGACCACCAAGCTACCTTCCTCTGTCTAGATACTACAGTTCAGATCACCAATCTATTTTCATCTGTTTAGAAACTATAGTTCAAATAACAAAGCTACTTTCTTCTATTTAGAAACAACAGTTCAGACCACCAAGCTACTTACCTCTGTTTAGAAACTACTGTTCAGATCACCAAGCTACTTACCTCTGTTTAGAAACTACTGTTCAGATCACCAAGCTACTTACCTCTGTTTAGAAACTACTGTTCAGACCACCAAACTACTTTCATCTTTTCGAAAACTACAGTTCAGACCACCAAACTACTTTCATCTTTTCGAAAACTACAGTTCAGACCACCAAGCTACTTTCCTCTGTCCGAAACTACAGTTCAGAACCAAACTACCTTCCTTTGTCTAGAAACAGCAGTTCAGACCACCAAGCTACTTTCCTCTGTCTAGAAACAACAGTTCAGATCACCAAGCTACATTCATCTGTCTAGAAACTACAGTTCAGACCACCAAGCTATTTTTTTCTGTCCGAAACAACAGTTCAGATCTCCAAGCTACTTTCCTCTGTCTAGAAACAACAGTTCAGATCACCAAGCTACATTCATCTGTCTAGAAACTACAGTTCAGACCACCAAGCTATTTTTTTCTGTCCGAAACAACAGTTCAGATCTCCAAGCTACTTTCCTCTGTCTAGAAACAACAGTTCAGATCACCAAGCTACATTCATCTGTCTAGAAACTACAGTTCAGACCACCAAGCTATTTTTTTCTGTCCGAAACAACAGTTCAGATCACCAAGCTACATTCATCTGTCTAGAAACAACAGTTCAGATCACCAAGCTACATTCATCTGTCTAGAAACTACAGTTCAGACCACCAAGCTATTTTTTTCTGTCCGAAACAACAGTTCAGACCTCCAAGCTACTTTCCTCCGTCTAGAAACAACAGTTCAGACCACCAAGCTACTTTCCTCTGTTCGAAAACTACAGTTCAGACCACCAAACTACTTTCCTCTGTCCGAAACAACAGTTCAGACCTCAAAGCTACTTTCCTCTGTCTAGAAACAACAGTTCAGACCACCAAGTTATTTTTTTTTCTGTCCGAAACTACAGTTCAGATCACTAAGCTACTTTCCTTGTCTAGAAAAAACAGTTCAGACCACCAAGCAACTTTCCTCCCTCTAAAAACAACAGTTCAGGCCACCAAGCTACTCTCCTCTGTTTAAAAACTACAATTCAGACCACCAAACACTTTACTCTGTCCAAAACTACAGTCTAGACCACCAAAATACAGAGGGTTTTCCATTTTTAAAATAACGATTTTAGTTCTTCATTAAAAATAATATATTAATGCTTGTACAACTTATTGTTTCTACGTGTAAGCCTTGAGGTTCAGCAACAGCCTAGCATAGAATTTTCCAGAAATTAGTCTTCGTCTATAATATTGATCGAGCCCTTCCCAACAGTCCTTAACAACTTTACAGAGAATTTCAAGCGTTTTCGGTTTTCTATATCTAAGAGCAGTTTTCAGCACGCCAAAAGCACAAAAATCTATATGGGCCAAGTCTGGAGGTTTATCATGGATGTTAAAGGATGTACGGGATGTTAAGAGATGTACGAAATGCCGGTTTCATCCATCTTTCGTTCAGGTATTGACGTGTGGAACGTGATGTATGACTCGTGGCTTCATCTTGGTGCAGCCATACAGATTTTGAGTCACTTGGATACAAAAACGGGACCTCATTATCGAATAAAGGGTCTAAGACAAGTCTTTGGTTTTTTTTGCGAATTTATCTTGACATTTGAGACCACCTTCTTCATTGGAAGCTTCCCATTTTATCAGAAACCTGAACGATCATGAAGCCCTTTATGAAAGGTTTTTATTTGAGAGTTAGGGTAGTAAATGACACGGGGTAAGTTGCTATCATTGAGGTAAACCCATGCCTCGTCCAGTGTAACAACATTCTTCCATTTTTCACCTTCCAGGTACTTTTCATAAAGGGCCCTGCTGCAGGTCTTTCGTTCCTCAATATGGTGCGGCTTGAGTACATGAACTTTCGTCTTTTTACGTATTTTTAAACCGAATTACTTTTTTTAATAATACGGTAAACGGTAGAAAGTGGTACGTTGGTTATTGTGGAAATGTTCTTTGAGAAGGTGGATTCTCTCTGGCAACCATTTCCTTTATTTTTCTTTCGGTCGGAGTTAAAGGTTTCTTCAGGCACCTTTTTCAGAGGAAATGTTTCGCTTAATTTTATAGATATCAAAATTTTCTCTGTTTTCCTTTATTATGTGACTGATTGTGAATTTAGTAATATCAATATTATTTTATTTCATAATTTTAATAATTTGGGTAAACGAATATTTCTCCTCGGAAAGTCTGAAAACGTAACCTTTTACAAAATCACTCATAATTTTAGGCATTTCGGATACTCAAAAATATATATTTCATGAAATATAAATCAATGCTTGTTCTTTCAAATAAATATAACATCACGCGATTCTCGCGCTTCTTTCGCGAGCTACAGCGTTGCAAAATCGTTATTTTAAAAATGGAACACCCTTTGTACTTTCCTCTGTCTAGAAACTACAGTTCAGACCACCAAACCACTTTACTCTGTTCAAAAACTACAGACCACCAAACTGCTTTCCTCTGTTCAAAAAGTAAAGTTCAGGACTACCAAACTGCTTCTCTGCCCAAAACTACAGTTTAGACTACCAAGATACTTTCCTCTGTTCGAAAAAAGGCACACTCCTGGGCATAACTCAAGAAGGCGGAAAGTATTTTATGAAGCCGGGAGTCTTTTTTTTTTTAAGGAGACTGAAGTAATTTTGTTTACACTTAGTTATCTTGTGTGTTTTCAATAAATGTCACTGTTTTATCAAATATCTTAGAGTTACTAACGGAATCCCGATATACACGCTAAAAGGTACAACTTCCTTATGTTTTGTCCATGAATGTACAGTTCAGACCACCGTAATTCTCTCCTCTGTCCAATACAGTTCAAACCACCAAACTACTTTAATTTGTCCAAAAAATATAGTTATACAGCCCCAAACTACTTTCTTTTGTTCAATGATAACCAAAAAACCAAACTCTTTCTTCTCTTCGAAAACTACAGTTCAGACTACTAAACTACCCTTCTCTGTCTAAAACCTACAGTTCAGACCATCAAGCTACTTTCCTCTGTCCGATAACTACAGTTCAGATCATCAATTTAGATTTTCTCTGTCTAAAAAATACAGTTCAGTTCACAAATCTACTTTCCTCTGTCCGAAAACAATAAACAGTTCGAGCAAAATAAATAAATAAATAAATCATATGTTCTGTAGGTAAATTAAACTGTGTACCTTCCAAAGCTCATAAAAAGATCCACACATACAGTTGACAATCTAGAGAGAGGAAGATAACTAAATTCCTAACAAATAAAATATTTAACGAAAAATATTCGATCTCTTCTATGAAAGCTTTTAAAACGAAATACATCTCGTATAGAGAAGGTTTCTATATAAAAATAATTTTCAATCAATTCCTATCGCTTTATCGAAATTTCACAGTTATTTCCTATCAAATTCACTATAAAGATGTAATTTTAAAGTTATAAGAATTATTTCAAACTAGAAATAAAACAAATAGGTTCACACATTACCATATACCAACGTCCTACAAAGAAAGACACAGCAGCAGGATAGCCAGGTTCAGTGGAAGTTCCCACTCAGGACCCAGGAGTCCAGAATGGAGCGACAGATAAATAGCGGAAGTTTTCATTTACCTCAGACCAAGTGGACGAACCATTTCCTCTTCCCAGGACTCTTCCTGGACCCTCCGTCCAAGTCCTGGGGCGATTGGGCCGTTGTCTGGCTAGTTCTGGACTCGGCGCTCTCGCTATTGGATTACTCTACATTGATGGATTGTTAGATTTCACTCACACTTTAATTGACATTTACCATTTTCTCTAAGAAATTAATCTATTGATCCTTAATTTATAATTTTTTAAATAAAACAAAATTCTTACTGCCCTTACAGCGAAGAAAAGAAATATAATGGGTGAACCTAGCTCATCAGAAGTAAACCCTTCAAGAGATTTCGCCAGTTTAATATACCATGTCGTTTTTTTAGAGAGAGGTGTAATAAGCTCTAATTTTAAATATATTATTTATATTTAAATTGATATAATAAAGGAGAAGGTATGAGAGGTCTTGAAAGAGAGAAAACTCACACGCAACTTGTCAGCATTAAAAGAGGAAAATTAAAGCCATCTTTTTATAAAAGTTATTTCGTAAATTTTGTTTAATTAGAGTAAATTGGAGTGATTAATAGATTAGGTATTGTTTGTTTTTCTATAAAGGTTGCACAATGCTGTGAGAGCAAGACTTAACTGACTTATTTGAAGATTTAATATTGTAATTTATATACATAAAGCAATTTTATATCTTTTTCTAGGATAAATATACAAATTATATAAATTTTATTCATATTTATTTACTTATATTTGTCATTTTTAAATTACATAAATGTCTTTATTAAAATTTACAAATTAATATATCGGTCAAATTTGTTACCAAACCGAAATAAAAAAAAAGAGAAAATAGCCATGCACGCGTTTCGGGCTGTTTGGTTCACTACAGTGTACACACATACAGTGCAACAGCCTATATAAGCAATCAGATGATCAAAACGGCAGTTCATCATATATCTCCTGTGTTAACAAAATTGTTCAATGCTTGTATTGGACTTAATTATTATCCGGAGGCCTGGAGAAAGTCAGCAGTAATGATTATAAAAAAACCTAATAAAGAAAATTATAAAGATCCGAAAGCCTACCGCCCTATAAGCTTGTCTTCTAATTTAGGTAAAATTTTTGAAAGTCTAATTCATATTGAACTTTTAAATCATATTAATAGTAATAATGTTATGCATCCTGCTCAACATGGATTTACACAAGAAAAATCAACAATCTCTGCTTTACAAGAAATAACTAAATTAAGTCTTCTGAAAAGAGAAACAGAAAATACGGCAATAGTAACAGTGGACACATCAGCGGAGCTTTCGACAACGCATGGCATCCGGCAATTCTCCAACAATTGGACAAGGCAAATATTCCAGCGGTACTTATAAAAATAATTAATTCTTACTTTGAAGACCGGAGTGTAGAGTTTAAATATACTAATGTAAAGTTTATAAAAAAGATAAATAAGGGATGTCCCCAGGGTGGTATTATTTCTCCTATTCTTTGGAATATATTACTTAATGATTTCAACTTATCTTTTAACGAAAGTTTTGCTAGAGTAATTGCTTTCGCGGACGATGTGACATTTGTGGTATGGAGTTCAAACATCTATGATCTTTAGTATAATATTACCAAATGTTTAATAAAAATCAAAGCATGGTGTGAAAAGGTAAAACTTTCACTAAGTCCAAACAAAACAGGTATACTCTATCTACATAACTATGAAAAATTGCCCATTAATTTTGATGGAAAAACAATTCAACCATCAGAAACTGTTAAAATTTTGGGAATTATTTTTAAAAATCATAGACAAAGGAATAAGATTAATTTTGGAACACATGTTGACAATATAATTATGAAAGCTACGAAACTTAAGAATATATTATTCTCATTATGTGCACGTACTTAGGGCATTGATACTCGGCGTAGATTGATCTTATATAAAGCTATGATACGCTCTACAATAAGCTATGCATCAAATATTTGGTTTCCTTTTATCACTGCAGCAAAAAGATCCAAGTTGAATTCTATACAATATCAAATTCTTATTAGATGCATTCATGCTTATAGGACTTCATCTTCTTACATCACACATATACTAGCGAAAACCCCTTTACTGTCCGATTATCTTGAATTATTACAAACAAAGTATAATATGACAAATTCTCTCACAGATCGAACACTCAAAAAACCCCTTCAAAAAGAATTAAACAAACTATATCTGGATCAAAATTTAAGTTTTATCTTTCTCAATCTAATGAACTGTTCAAGAAATTCTTTCCAATTGCTGTCCCAAATTTCATTTCTTCTAATAAATTCACTACTTTATTCTTAACTGGTAAAGGACCCTTCTTAAGTTTCCTATTCAAACTGAATGCTATCAATGATCCAACATGTGAATGCCGCTTAGATGTTGAATCACCAGAGCATCTTCTTTTATCTTGCCCTCTGACTAATCAAATTGTATGTAGATACTTTGAAACATTACCAAATTCTCTTTGTGTATATACTCTATCTTATGAGAACTTTGTTAAGTTTAGAACTATTTGTACAATAATTTACAAAACAATACTAATCCATCGTGTAAATAATTAATCATATATATATATATAAATAATACTAGCACAGCACAATAGTCCTTTGGACTTCGTGCTTTTGTAACAATAAATAAATAAATAAAACAATTATAATTGACTAGCTATTTAAACATATTTCAAGGAAAGCCTGTTTTTTTAAATTATTTTTTCAATGTAAATACTTTTGTGTGAATATAAAAGGAGAAATATTTTAACGAATTTATTTAAATGGTAAAAAAATAAATTTTGTAACTGAAAAATGTATCTAAAACTATTATAAAAAATAAATAAATAAAATTGGCAGCGTATAATTAAGAAAGGGGATTAAATTAAAATTATTGATTCAAGTAAACAAACTTAGCTCGCTGGCAAAACCATGGCGTTGTGGGAAGTTTGAAAACTACGCCATCTATCGACAACCATTTAAACTATTCTACGAAATATATTTAAATATATTATTTTATTTTGTAAAAATAATACACATTCCCTTTTTATTTTTTATTTATTAAATATAAAATTTATATATATAAAATTTAAGAGAATAAGTAATATATTCATAAAATGTTTATTGTTTTATAGTTAGTTTTTTAATCTATACGAGAAAATTTTGAAATTCCAAATATATATTTCTTTTATATATTAAGTATATTTAAATATATAATAATATATATCTTTTTTGATATTTATTTTTAAATAAATAAATATTTTTTAAAAAAGGGCTTATTTTGGATTTAATAAGAGTTTTTATTTATCCAATATTTTAATGGACAAATCGTTCATCTTTTACAAGGCTCTTGATTTTAAACACACAGTGCAAGTGTACTTCACAACAAAACACCTAGTAAAAGATAGACGATAGGTCGTTAAAATATTGGATAAATAAAAACTCTTATTAAATCCAAAATAAGAATATAGATATTATGAATTGCTCTTTATATATTCAGAATAAATAAATATATAATTTCATAGAGTATTTGTGATGCGATATTTGACCAACGTTATATTATAACATTTTGAAGAATAATGAGGTATATAAAAACTCAGGGTTACCTATATTTTCAAAATCTTAGATTTGAATTTATTATTAAGAAATCAAATGATACATCTTTGATAGAGATGCACGGGGACATCTGAAGCTCTTCATTGGACACGACAACAACAAATGATACATCTGGTTTCCAGTTTTTACATAGAGATTGAATCGATTCTCTATTTAAGATTAAATTTAAGAGAACATTTAAAAGATCTCAAATTTTGAGACAAATTAAGAGACTAAATATAATACTTGTTTAAGAGAATAGATTTTTGATTATTAAAACATCCTAAAGACCGAAATTTCAGAATCCCAATTCAAACCAATTCCATTAGGAAATAATAATATAAAATATATTATATTTAAGATCAAATCGAATTTACGACCTCAAGATTTTAAAGTTCCTGATTCAGTTCTATTTTTAAACGTTAAAAAATTGAATGGTTTTGTAGAAGTGGGATTTTTCGAACTATATTTAGAAATAAATTTAAAGAACTTGGATTTAAAGTTATATAGGGTCGATGATGATGATATAACATGGGATTTAAGACCGAAAAATTCTCAATAGAGAAGCGACAATGTTGAATATAGAAGTCCTAACATTTTAATGTGCTATTGATTCTATGTAGCTCTGTGAGATATTGTTTTACCTACCTAATGGTGCATGGACAATTTTTGAGAAACAAAGGGAATACAAAAATTTGATAGGATCATAACTTGTTGACGATATGGCAAAACTAACTTGACAATAGCTACATAAAACTAAAGGTCACCTCTCCCAGCAAATAGATTGACAATAGTTGGACAGATTAGAGGAATTTCTGGTCCTATACACAGGAGATGTGTTGACCAGAATGTATGCTATAAAAGAAATGTTTTTTTTACTATAATGTAAATGGAATCTATTCTTCTCCGTGTAGAGCATATATCTACAGGTCAATCCGGTATATCTACAGGCCAATAAAAACACTATAACCTTTCGAATATACACTCATGGACAAAACTTAAGGAAGTCGTACCTTTTAGCATGTATATCGGGATTCAGACAATAGCTCTGAAAGATATTTAATACACAGTGACCTTTATTGGAAACACACGAGATAACCAAGAGTGAACAAAGACTTTCCACTTCCTTAAGTTTTTTCCATATGCCTCCTGTGAAAGTTAGCACTACCAACCAAATGCTGTTAGGGTCTGCAGCCAAAGCGTCTTTTTTCAATGTTAGCCGTATCTGAGGGTAAGTTGGACCTTAGTAGGTGCTTAGACCGCTTTCAAAAACATATACGACAGGCGATATCAAAGACTTCCCACTTCCTGAAGTTTTATCCATGAGTGTAAACATGGAGAGAGATCTAGTAATGCTACCATTATCTCTCTATGTATACTATCTATACTTAGTACAGTCAAACCTCATGATTTCCTTTATAAAACAACCTCTTTTTAAAAACTAAAAAATGACCTCCTGGTATCTCCCGGAATATGCCAAATAGATATATTATGGATGACGTTTATTTATTTATATTATTTATACCTTTATGAAAGGTATACAAATCTTCAATATACAACCCCCAATGAGAGACTATATTCTGAGAAATTTCAAGAAATTTACATGTTTCAGGCGGTATCTCAGATGAGGATCTTTATAGCCTTAATCATCAATTCATATAAAATATCAACTTCTAACACCAACCTGTATTTGGTTTTAAAGGTCCTTCTAACCATATCAAATTACACCATAGATATTGAGGAAGTTCCAAAACAGGTAAATTTGTATCAGAGAGATAGCACCATAGGCTCATACTGAAACTGAAGAATATTTCTTAATTAACAATCTCTTTCGCTCTCTTAAACCTTATGTTATAGTGAAGAATATATGTATATGTATGTTATAATATTGAATGTGAACAAATATGCGTGTGTGTGAATATATATCCATAATATCAATGATTTATAATTTATATGATTGAACTATATCAAGTTAAAGAGAAAGATATATTGATTAGAATTCTATACAGAGCTACAGTGTGTTTATTATAGATTCTATGCTATATTTCTTAAATAAATTCGGGAGGCGTGCTGTAGGGAAAGTTTCGATTTTGTGCAAAACATGATTAGGGGCGAGGGGAACAAGATAATCAAATGCATCCAAGAAACATTAAGGGAATACATTTGGTTGGCGCTAGTTTAATGGTCTGACGAATTGGGTTACTTTGATAGGGGGATCTACAATAGTGAGGAATTTATAGGATCATTCAGTCCGGAATAATATTCACTGTATATGTGGAATCACTGACTACACACACCTGTAGACAATACCGTTATACCTCCCAGGAGCGACTCATCTGAAAAGATACCATCTTCCCGAGCATCCAATTTTTGTAAAACTCTAAACGACTTGATTTCAAATACTACAACCCCCAATGAGAGAACATCTCCAAAGCAATTTTTAAAAAATTCCATGTTTTTGGCAGTCTCCCTTGGGAAGATTTGTCGTCACGACTATGCCATCCACTGTATATTTACGGTACTATACTGGACACTGTGAAAGAAGAATACATATGGGAATCAAAACCGAAAATCTAAAAGAAAAAGAATATGCCAAATAGATATATTATGGATAACGTTTATTTATTAATATAATTTATACCTCTATGAAAGATATAAAAATCCTTAATATACTCACTGTAGTAAAGGTAGTAGAGTGAAAAATCTTTGTATTTAAAAGCATCAGACGCTTTATTATTAGTGCAAATATCCAATAACAGTTAGAAAGCTAATACATCATGTTTATATTAAGTCGAAATGAACTATTTGTTATTTGCGAAAGAAAAGCGCAAAAGCATGTTTATATTTTATGATTATTAGTATTTTTCTACTGTCCCCCCTCAAAGATTATGTTCATAGTGTATTTAAAATACCTTTTATTAGAGTTGAATTTCAGTATCGGTAAAATCAAAACAACAAAATACACTATTACATCTGTATATCGTATATTAAACTGGCTAAACTGCTTGGAGGGTTTACAAGTGATAAGCCAGGGCCTTCCCCTTATTTTTATCATTGCAGTAAGGGCAGTATATAATTGTTGCACTCAAAATAACGCGTAATAAATAGTTAAAATTTCCAAAACATCAAATGTGTTTCTTATATTTTTTTAAATAACCCTATAATAAGGGGGTACAGGATATCCCTTGGATCTCTCCCAATAACAAGAGATAAATCGGAAATAAAACGCCCTTCTGTAACACAAAGTGAGTTCTGAAGTTCTTTGCAAAAGTGTACAGAGTGGAGGCAGCTACTAGTTGACAAATGTGCTGTTCATCCTCTCATATAACCGAAGACGATCGGCATAGGGAGGACAATATCTTTAACAAGAGGCTCACTACCTTTCAAGCCTCAGTTAACAACAGCAATCTGGAGAACCGGCGATGTTTCTAGAACTCTTCAGCTTTGGGGGAGAGAGAACGTTTTAAGATAGCTATATAAATTAGTAAATAATTTATCTAAAAATATATTTATTGATATAGAATTAATTATTAAATAATAATTTATAAATTGAAAGTGGTATAAAAAATCAATGATAAAATTTGATTAGAATATTCTGGGACATCTCTTTGTTTATCGCTAAACTCTATTACTGCCGTGGATAAGTCTGATTGGAACCTATCCTACGTGACCATCAACTCAATAAGAATACTGGAAAACCATTTTAAAACTTAATTTATTGAGAAAAAACATAACATCAACCAATCAACTGTAGCCAGCGACGTGAACAATGAGATATCTGGAGAGTATGTCGTGCAAATAAAGGTTTCTGATGGCTTACCCCCTAGATGGCACATGCCATCAGCAACCTTTAGTTGCATGATCAGGAGATGCTTTTTTTCTTAAATCATCCACACACTACAATTTTACTTCTGTATTATTTTTCATATATCAGTTAGGTAAATAACTTTATTTTTATATATCATAAACTATATAAATATTTGTCTATACACTTCAGTACCATAATTATAGAGCAGATGTCAGTACATGTATTATACCTAGTGTCAAAAGTGATGGGGAAATGCTACCGAAATGAAGATATATTCCGATGGGAAGAGGCAGCAGCGGGTCAATAATGGCAGTTTCGGAGGTCTTAAAATGATCCCTCATCTCTGTTTGAAATTTGACTGGGGGTCTAAAGACTGGTATTACTGAAGTCAGAGGACATAAATAACATCCCAATCAATGTGTCAATAGATGGGTGGAATTTTCATACCGCGCCGCCAGAATTATAGGCTTTTGTTATCTTTCTTTTCTTTCTTCTTTTTTCTTTACCAAGAATCTTCACCAATTTTATTTATTTAGCTTTGTACTCTTGTGCTTTTTCATTTCAAGTTCAATATATCAAGTGGAGATGTTTATTTTACAATATTTTCAGAAATTTTATAAATTTGTTACAAACAAATATTGAGTTGTTTTTCTGATTCGGTTAATATTTTTGTTTTGTTGTAACATATCGATTTTGTTTATTGGTGAACCGCTGGTTGTTTAGCGTAGAATTCAGTATTTAATATTTATTTATTTAATTTGCACCCTGTTAATATCTTTGATTGGCATGTCATTCACTTCATATTCTTTAATAAAAAAACATAAAAAATATGATTGTACATCATTTTGGAATCTTGGTAGAACATTACTCTTTAGACACTCCTTTGTTTACGTTGCTGGCTACAGTTAATTGGTTGATGTTATGTTTATCTCAATAAATTCAGTTTTAAAAGTGTTTTCCAGTATTCTTATTGAGGCTATGGTCACGGAGGATATGTTCCAATCAGACTTATCCACAGCAGTAATGGAGTTGAGCGATAAACAAAGAGATGTCCCAGAAAAATTCTATAATCAAATTTTATCATTGATTTTTCTCTACTTCCAATTTATGAATTATATTTCAATTATAAATCAAAAAATATATTTAGAAATAAATGTTGTAGTTAAATATCTAACGAGATAAAGAGACCTCTCTAAGATGTCTCCCTGAGAGGCCAGTTTTGGGAAATTAAAACTGATTCGAACTCCTGTCTCTCTCCTGAGATGACAGACCGCCTCCAGTAGATATTAGATGGTGTCATGGAATTTGTGCGATCTTAGAGGAATATACATCTATAGAAATATATATATATATATATATTTAATTTAAAAGGCGTATATTGGATCAAAATATCATTTATTTTACTTCTTGCAAGGCGTAGAGCGCCATAACAAAAACTGGTTGAAATCGTTTTGAAAATAGAGCAATCCATAGATAAATCTTTAATTAAAAAGGCATATATTGGATCAAATCAAAATAAAAATTTCAACCAGTTTTGGTTATGACGCTCTACGCCTTGCAAGAAGTAAAATAAATGATATTTTGATCCAATATATGCCTTTTTAATTAAAGATTTATCTATCGATTGCTCTATTTTCAATATATATATATGTAAAACCGGCGATGTTTCTAGAACTCTTCAGCTTTGGGGAAAACGTTTTAAGATAACTATATCAATTAGTTAAAGTAAAAGGCCTCTCCTGATCGTGCAACTAAATGTTTCTGATGGCTTACTCCCTAGATGGTACATGCCATACATATACAACACTGATAGACAAAACCAAGAAAGTTGTACCTTTTAGCATATATATTAGGTTTCAGACAACAACAACAACAAACATATTATAATATACAGAGAGGGTCATATTTTATATAGTGATGAAAACTCGCGCATTTGTGTGACTATGATGACGGGAGAGCTAACATTTCTTTATATGAATATCATATATATTTACTGCTTAAAACTTTAAAATTATATATTTATATTGGTATTATGATCCATTAGTGCGCCATCTTTTAATAAAATTCGAAACTATTATAGACGTGTAGGATTATTAAACCATTTATACTGCCCTTACTGCAATGGAAAAATTAATGTTTACATTGCAGTAATGACAGTAGAAATTGTTTAATTTTTAAAAGAAGCATACGCGTCTGTAAAAGTTTCGAATTTTCATATTCATATTGGTATATTGACTTTTCAAGGATTAGATACTTCTGATATGTTTAAATATAATTTCAGACATCTTCAATACTCTAAAATATATGATGCATTAGCGCTCCATCTGTTATGAAAATTCGAAACTATTATAGACAGGTATGATTCTTTTTAGAAATTAAACAATTTCTACTGCCCTTACTGCAATGTACAGGCCCTTCCTTTAATTTTTCCATTGCAGTAAGGGCAGTATAAATTATTTAATTTTTAAAAAGAATCATACACGTCTAAATAAGTTTCGAATTTTCATACTCTAAAATATGTTGTGCCACACAGAATTAATATAGTTATTCCTAGATAAATGTATTGAAATCAGTGGAACAAATTAGTTTGAAATATAACACATAAAATTCCTTTTCTCACCTCCCATTAATAGAAACATCCAATTACCAAATAATAACTGCCAATAATTGGGGAATACGCACTCGGAGATTTCCTTTTTTAATCAGAAGGAAACCCATTTAATACACAAACTATTTCTATCTAATTATATGGAATAACTTGATTATAAATATACCTTTTCATTTATATATTCTACAGAGTCAATTTCATCAAATCTGAACAGCTATCATAATAAAATTGTTTTTTTTCCCCAGTATTTTTATTTTCATTAAAGAAATGTATATTAAATTCAATACCTTCTGTAGATATATTTTAAATTATATAGCAACAAATATCTTTTTAAAAAGTGATAAATTATATTATGCTTATTGTACATATTGCCAGACACTTCTTTCTTTTGCACATAGTTCTTTTTCTATTTTTTTTGTTACTTTTCCTCATTGTTAACATCATATGACTATTCTATTCACGGCCTAAAATTATTGTATATATATGTATAGACAAATGTAAAGGCATCCATGTATGACAGCGCAAGTGTCCCTAGGGGTAAATAGCGCTTTAAATTGAAATAAAATAAGAGGAATCAATGATAAAATTGTTTATTAAATAAAAACAAAATTTATATTGTTTGGTTACTTGCACTCGCTGGTGGAGTTGGACTTTTGCAAGAATCGGTGGCCATTGGAGCATTTTTTTATCAGAAAAAAGTGTGTGTCTGAATATATTCTATATTTTAAATCACAAAGTGTTAATATTTGGGGTCAAATATTCAAAATATTGTATTTCATTTTTAGAACAGAAAAATTTAATTTGAAAAAAAAAAGAACTATTAAAATGTTTTTTTTTTTTGCTTATCCCTAGTACACGTGGTACTGGACATGATAATCATGGTGGGTAGTTAGTGACTGCTTTTACTGTAAGTGCACCACATGTCTACACATGTGAAAAGCAGTTCGACTTTGCACTTATAAATGTGCCCGAGCCCTGTTTTAAAAAGTTACGTCTTCATATTTTTCTGTGACCGTATTTACCAGCGCTATTTAATATCCAGGTAGATGTGTGTGGGTAAAACTATATTTAATTATCATTATTAGGTTAAAAATAATTTTTAAAAGTGGTTTTCTTTTCCTGAACGTTATTAGTTGAATGCGATTATATTTCTTTAGATGGTTTTATTAAATCTTCTCTTTCTGAAAAGGCCCTTTAGTGTTATTATCAAAATGGCATTCTGAAGAATACAATGTATCTCTTACATTGTCATTAGAAACAGCCAATCAAATATTTTGCTATATTCTGTGTAGATGTTCGAATCAGATCTAATGTGTTAGCCTTGTTTTTTACTCAAGAAATGTCTACAGATTTGAGAGCGCTGGAGTCATCCCAGTGAATTGCCATCACAAAAGCAACTTCCCGGAAAAGACAGCGCCTTTCCAAACACCTCACATTGAACAGTTACTGAGATGTAATATCCTTTTATAAAAATCGAAACTACTTTATTTTCTTTTATTATAGAAAGTGCTTCTACCAAAATTTTTCTCCCCTCAGAGTTTTTAATTGAAAAATTTTAAAAAATCAACATTAAGGATATTTTGAAGATATATTAGACGGGGGAGCTTTAGTTGGAAGACAGTAATGAGGGAAATTGAACCAAGAAGATGACTACTAGAAAAAATAAATATCTTTTTCCATTCTTCAGCAATCTTATTAAGCTCAAAGGAAGAGAGGAATGGAGAAGCAAGCAAGCAAGCATCTCGTGAAGGTATTGTAAGTGTCATCCACATGGTGTTTGCCAGGTTGTGCTCCAGATATTTGACTTGTTCCGATAACCCCATAATTTATATCAGAGGGCGGGGAACTCTCCATAGGGAGTCTTAACAATACGTCCCATCGTCTGTATGATGTAAGAGCCCCGATTTCAATAGGGACTAGCCCCCTAGGGGTGGCATGTGCCCTCATTGAGGTCCCTGGAGACCCCTAAGCTTCAGACATTATTGCCTTCAAGGAGACCTTAAATGGCTTTTGTAGTATATTTACACTTCCTTTCAACCTTTGAAGTATGTATATTTAGAAAAAAATTATAAATTTTGTTTTAAGGTGATTAGGATTTGTACATTAAAACCAAAAATTATAAATGATTCTAGCAAAGAGTCTATTTAGCCGTAAAATTATTCAACTTTAGAGCTCGTTAATAGCTTAACCACAACTAGTAGACACTAAGGAGACACCTATGTACAACTTATAGACAACTATATTTATATAGCTTAATTCTTATAAAAAATACCGCAATCCATAAAATTCAAACATTAAAATAAAGACGGAAAACAAGAATTTAAAATAATGGGTTTATTGTTTTATATTTCGACGGTCAGAAAGTTCGTATTTTTTAAAAAAGCTTATGAGATGGTAAAAAAATTGTTATATATATAAAAAAATACATTTATTTATATTAACTATTGTGAAAACTTAAAGTAATATGAGCTAATTCATGAATATTTTAAAATAAGAATTTTTGTTGATTTTAAATAAACTTTTATATTTATAAAATATTTCTACAGACCTTACTCTAATGAAATTTTCATAATGGGAGGGCATCAATGGTGAACATTCCTAGTGATTTTTCGTTAATCTCCCGACATTGTAATAAGGTATGCAAGAAATACTTTCTATTTATATAAAAATCTGTTGAAATGGTTTTGAAAATTTAATAGACAAAAGTAATAAGTCTAGAATTACAGGAATAAAGGAAGTTTTAATAAAATAAAAGAGTTTTCGTGAAAAATGGGAGGGTCGCGTCAAAGGTTAAAGGGAGACTGGTAATTATTCTTTTTAGGAGTGCAGTTTAATATGTGGGATGGGGAGATCTAGTTAATGGAGAATACATAGTAAATAGGATTGAAAATGCTGGAGCAAAACGTCGAAGAGTTGCTAGCAGGATCAGAAATGAAGAATCTTGGGAGAGGAACGAGTCCGGTTGAAGGTAATCAGAAAAGTCAGATAAATGGTATAAAAAATATTATGAGATGGATTACTTACGAATAACTGAAGACTTCAAGTAATAAATAAGATGTGAAGGATAAATCATGAAGATATCAGGAGAAGAGTTCAGACTGGAGAGTTACGGCGCTGCAGGACCTGTCTGATTAGCCGAAGAAGTGATAGCAATGTTGAAACTATATCGATTATAAAGTTTTGGGTAGTACAAGTGCAAATTCGAAGAAAATATAAACTATTCAAATGTATATATTAATCTAGCCAAATCCCGAATGGAATCATTATTTTAGCAACTTTATTTGCATTATAATTATAACATTATTAACCTAAATACTCGTAGTCCTTCTCTTAAGATTATTAATTCATTAATATATAATTATCAATTTACAAATATGAAATATCCTAATCATTTTTGATATGAATACGACATAAGTAACTTCTATTCCAAAATTCATTATATGTCCAGCTGTTTGAGCGTCACACACACACACGCACAGAATTCAAATAATTTTACAAATATAAATATGAGAATAAGAATGATTAATTTATTAAGGCTGTTCTTTTTTAAAATTAATGAACTGTTTATTGAAATATTTCTAAATATTTGATAACTAACTCCCTCCCTATCACCAATTTCCAAAGGACAAAAATAGTAAGGATATAACTGAACTTTAAATTGGCCGAATACACTATCCACTCTTAAAAATTGCATTTAGATTTTATATACAAATTGAATATCTATATTAATAAAATGGAAATTTCATTAGTGGTGTTCGCTAAAACCTTTCGTTGCAATGCATCAATTTCAACCAAATTTTCAACATTTATGTAAAACGAGATGGAGCAGGTTTTGCTTAACATCAAAATATATTTCCTAACATTAACATGCGTAACTTCGCTGTTATCGATTAAATACAAAAAAAATCAACAGAGTTAATTTTATTTATATATAAATACAAAATTAAATTTCAACAGAGTTAATTTTTTTACATACTAGCTAATAATCTCAATCTAAAAATATAATATAAAAAGCCAACAATGAAGAGTGAATGTAAGATAAAAAAGCCAACAATGAAGAGTGAATGTAATATAAAAAGCCAACAATGAAGAATGAATGTAAGATAAAAAGCCAATAATGAAGAGTGAATGTAATATAAAAAGCCAACAATGAAGAATGAATGTAAGATAAAAAGCCAACAATGAAGAGTGAATGTAAGATAAAAAGCCAACAATTAATAGTAAATGTAATATAAAAAGCCAACAATGAAGAATGAATGTAAGATAAAAAGCCAAAAAAGAAGAGTAAATCTACTTATATAATTGCCTTATTCTGTCTGTGTGAAGTTCACTGTGTGAAGATCACAGATAGATTTTGGTCAGAATATAATATAAAAAGCCAACAATGAAGAATGAATGTAAGATAAAAAGCCAACAAAGAAGAGTAAATATGATATAAAAAGCCAACAATGAAGAATGAATGTAAGATAAAAAGCCAACAATAAAGAGTAAATGTAATATAAAAAGCCAACAATGAAGAATAAATGTAAGATAAAAAGCCAACAATTAAGAGTAAATGTAATATAAAAAGCCAACAATGAAGAATGAATGTAAGATAAAAAGCCAACAATGAAGAGTAAATCTATATATATAAAATTGAATGTCTGTCTGTCTGTACTCTATAGATTCAAAAACCATACATCCAATCGCCGTGAAAATTTGGGATATTATTAGGTATATCACCGGGAAGGGTTTTGAAAAATAATTTCATGAATATTTTGAATATCCTTAGAGTTATTTGTAGATTTGTAGATTTAACTCGCAAGCAGCGCCCCCATTGTGACGATGATAACAAGTTTTCTTATCACTAAGTTTGTTATCTTAAATATTATTTATCAAAAGTAAGATTATCTCAGGATGACACGGCAATTTATTTGAGACAAGAATAATGATACAATTCCAAGGCGAAGATACTATTCCTTTAACTTCCAATTACCGAGGGAACCAATTAATATTGATTTATTCAACTTATCGAGTATTTTTCAAGGGACCAGGAAAAAATGTTCACTAGATAAAACTATGTTTTTCTAATATAGAAAATTAGGAAAGACAAAATTCAGGATGACACGGCACACAGGGACCGGGAAAAAATGTTCACTTTATCGAGAGATTCAAATTTACGAGTTTCAAATTATCAAAATATATATATATTTTTTAAATAAGTTTTTAGAGAATTGTTTTAACAAATGTTCGCTAGACAAACCTTTACTCGGGTAAAACCCCGGGCGAAGCCGAGTACGTTTTATAAGTTTATAGAGAATTGTTTTAACAAATGTTCGTTAGACAAACATTCACTCGGGTAAAACCCGGGCGAAGCCGGGCACATCCGCTAGTATATATATATATATATGAAAAAATAATAGAAAATATAAATAGAAGCCTCTGGGACCAAAAATATTTTTTGTCGCAGTGGTACAGCCTACTCCACGCTGACGAGCGCCAACAGCGCGAAACGCGTTCGTTGATGGCTTTTCTTGATTTATCAAGAAATTGGGTTGGCCAAATATCAGAGAACAGTCTAAATCAATCTTTAGTTGATTTCTGTTCCACTAGATGGCGCTCTGCTATCTAAAAATAACATGTGCTCCTGGTCAGGATATACCTTTTTTATTTTTAATATATATATATATATATATATAAATGAAAGTTTAAAGCATATAAGAAATAATACGCATTAAAGTCTTAGAAATTAATAGTAATGATAATATTTATTAAATTAAAAATTCACAGAGTACTCTTGGATAGAGCGTTAATTGACCGTGGACCACGTTGTTTATCTTCATTACAAAGGAACGTTTATGCCGCAGCAGACTTGTGATTGTCGAGTTGATGGATGGGGCCGTGACCTCTGCTTTTCTCTGGAGACACTGCGGTTGTCACCGTCTACAATTTGTCCATTCCTACACCTGGTTCTATAGAACAACTCCTAAGATACCCTTAGGGTTGAACGATTCTTTTTAAGGGCTTTCAAGTTGAAAAAAAAAATCTATATTTTTTAATAGACATTCATTTTATTTACATCCTTTTCAATGTTTATATTTAATATCAAAAGATGCTGTTTACATAGAAGTGAAGCTTTGAATTTCATTTCCTACGGATTTTATAGTTATATGTTATTTAAATACACGTAAAAGTAAACTATTTAATACTTTTCATATTTGAAATTGTTGATATTAATTTTTATCCCAAATGCTGCTGATTATTTAAAGGTTTAATGTTTAGCTTTAATCATAAAGTTTATTGTTTTAAAGACACCATTTCACAAAACAACTGTTTTTTAATTTTCCAACAGAATTAGGAGCGAATGCTAATTTCTAACTCTCAGAAAAACTACAGTTATATTAATTCCAAAGTTTACTCTTGTCTCTATATATCTTTTATTTTTAATGATACTACTGTATAAGTGAATATTATATATTAAGTATATAATAATATTATTGTTAATGATAGTAAACCTAGTTATGAATATACAAGTAGTATATAAGTAGCCAATTTATGTTTGGAATTAATCTCGAAATTTCTATTGATGAGGGCCAAGTTATAATTGCTAATTCACTGCATTATACGTCGCATTAACTTCTCGCCGGTCCGTGGTCAAAACCTTTATTAAACTCATAGAATATGTAGAGGACTACCTTGTTTTGGGATAGGTTGTTCAGAAAAACAATATATTTGTAGTAATAATAATAGTAATAATGAAAGTGTTGGGTGGTAGTGTAGTGATATCAATGATATTATAGTAGTATTGGTATTAATAAATTTTATAGCGCGCTTATATATAATAGTATTGCTAATACAGTAGTAAATGGTTGAAAGAAGTGTGTACTAATAGTAATATCAATATATATAAGTAGTATATATTATATATTATAGAGCATAGTTTTTTTTATAAGAGTATACTATAGTATATAGTAATAAATATAGTAAAAAGTGATATTAAACTAATAGTATTAATATTATAAAAAGCCTCTTGTAACAATTAAGGTAATATTGGTATTATGAGATAGTAATGATATAGAATTTACTGTAGGTAGGAAGTATAAGATATAAGAAAACACGATAAATAATTTACCTTTTTATCAATACAATTCTAAAAAACAAAGTTAAATAACAAAAGCGTAATAATTAATCAAAATGCGGGTTTTTCTGAACAACCTATCCCAAAACAAGGTAGTCCTCTACATATTCTATGAGTTTAATAAAGGTTTTGACCACGGACCGGCGAGAAGTTAATGCGACGTATAATGCAGTGAATTAGCAATTATAACTTGGCCCTCATCAATAGAAATTTCGAGATTAATTCCAAAAATAAATTGGCTACTATTGGATAACAATATTGTTTGGAGAATTGTAACTTTTAGGAAGAAATATAAGGAACTTTCTTTGCTTTTTATCTTTATACAAATAAATATAAGTAAATGATCGCGAGTTTTTTATTTTAGATATTTTAATTTTCTAACATTTAATTTATTGATTATAAAATGAAAAATAACTTAGCAGCTTCGTATTAATTCTCAAATTATATATATATGTGTGTGTGTATACATAAGTGTGTATAACATATATTTATATATCAGACAATTCTATTTCCTAATATTCTGTGAGATAATTTTTTCTCTGTTTGTTCTAAAACATTGTTACATATATTTCTGATCATAATTAAGTGTAACGTAGTGTTTGCAGAAAAAATTCTTTTTACTATTCTCCTGAATGTATTGTTTATAAATAAACACATAAAAACTTATATAAAGGTATGAATTGTTAACTTATTGAAGATGACCATTGCTTGGCCGGCTCTCGAATTCGCTGGTAAAATGATACCATGTCCAGAATAAAACCTTCTTCTAACAAATAGTTTCTTTTGGCACAGGTGTCATTTTGCTCTTTACAGCGTCTTTATTGACTAAAAACTACGTTACGACATATATATATCGTTGATAAAGGTTGATAAAGGTTGGCGTTCATCCAACTGAAATATTGGTAAAATAAATTAAATTTTGATCCAATATATGCCTTTTTATTTAAAGATTTATTCATGGATTGCTCTATTTAAAAAGAAAATTGATATGAGGATCTTAATCCAACTACAGGATGTCCTAAAAGTCTGTATGCAGTAATTATTGTAGGTTAATTCTTATTGTATAGGCTTATATACATTTTTCAAAAATATTTTGTGAGGCAATATCGTTGAGTTATTGTAGGCTTTATTTTTAGACATTTTCTAAATTAATATCATCGAGTTATTGCGCACGCTTTACCTTTGTTTTAGGTATTTTTATTTATATTATTCTAGGCATTTTGTGCAAGTTAATATCATTGGGTTATTGTGTAGGCTTATGCCTTTATTTTAGTTATTTTTTAAGTTAATAACGTTGAGTTATTGTAGATTTTAACTTTATTTTAGGTATTTTGTACGTTAATATCGTTGAGAATGGTAGGCTCATAACTCTTTTAGGCTATGACAAATCAATATATTTGAGTTATTGTAGGTTCATAGTTTATTTTAGGCCTTTTGCAAGTTATTATAGATATATAACTTTGTGAGTTATTCTGTGTAGGCTTATAATTTTATTTTAGGTATTTTGAAAGTTGATATCGTTGAGATTTTGCAGGTTATACCTTTATATTAGGTATTTTGCAGATTCTTGTAGGCATACAGCTTCATTTTAGATATTTTGTAAATTAATATCGTTGATTTGTTGTAGGTTATACCTTTATTTTAGGTATTTGAAGGCTGAAATATATGTGTATTAATGAATTATTGTAGGCTAATATATTTATAAATTATTGTCTCTAATACCTTTATGATAATAATTATTAATTCGATTATTGCAACATATTTATTCAACACAAATTAAAGGGCTTTGATAGTTTTTGAATTTACCTTGACCTTTCTGACACCCTGTAATATTGCATGTATGGTTAGCAATCATCCGTTATGGATATTTCTGATATTGTCTGATTCTTAAATTTTCTACTTTAATATATATATTATGATGATTTCAAACCATATTTCATTAAACCCTAATTTTAATATTCAATATATCACTTTTTTCGTAAAATTTATAAAAAAGAAACATTGTATTAATTAAAATTAGGGTTAAAATATTGAAATATTTTTCTACCTACAAGTATCAATATATCAGCCATGATCTTCAACATTATTTAAAAGAAAATAACAATATTAAATTATAATTCTTCAATATATGTCCGATTGTTATAAGATTGACGTGTAATCTCCGAAATGACATTGATTTATGTTAAATGGGTCAAGGAGGGAGGGTGGATTCTAGGATGATTTTTATTGTTGTAAAGTAGTGGCTGCTAACCCTCTCCTTTGATTGGCCATGTGTGATATAGTGACCTGTCCAACATCCGGGTTCTGGAGAATGTGAGCGGCCTCCTGTGATTGAATTGAAGCTCCATCCTGAAGGATTGCCAGCCTGGACTTCTCCTAATTGCCCCTTTATTTAATTATTTCATCTTTAAATCACCTGCAATTCTATCCGTCAAGTTTTTATTGCCATTATGCTTTCTCCTGATTTTACCTGATTTATATCTGGGCAGCCATCTGGAGGGCCCTCTTGAACCCTGTTTCAAGGATTAGAAGCAAATGTATGCACACATTTTTGTTTGAGCTTGGATATGATTTTATATCGAGTATGTGTCTCTAGAAATATAATTTTCCCATCCCCCTCTGTTTAAACCGCGAGGATTGTGGGTATATATAATTACAAAAGAATGGTGACACTGGAACTTTTATATTGACGTGAATTACAGGAAGCTCTCGGACACGACTATTTCATCAGCTGAATTTATAAGCACATTTTAAGATTTTAGTTTATATGGGATGACCTGAAATCTCCTTATATTTCACTTTAAATCTATAAAGGTTGCCGCCTCACATATATTTTTTGCAATTACTGGTTTTATTCATTCTTCGAAAACTTCATCCTTTATCACTGGTTTGCATTTCAGCATTAACATACTTGGTGAACCAGTGATTATCACAGAAACCCTGATGCTGTAACACCTGTCATAGGCTGTAACCTGTTATAGGCGGTATAACCACATGAATCAGGCTAGAAACCGTTTCGTTCTTTAACTGGGAGATATTACCTTAGGGGAACCAGTGATTATCATAGTAACTGATGCTGTAACACCTGTTCTAGGTGGTAACCTGTTACATGAGGTAAAAATACATAGATTGGGCTAGAAGCCATTTTATACTTTAACTGGGAGATATTATCTCAGGGGAACCAGTGGTTATTACAGGAATTGATACTGTAACACCTGTTATAGGTGGTAACCTGTTATATGCGACAAAAACACATAGATTGGGCTAGAAACCTTTTTATACTTTAACTGGGAGATATTATCTCAGGGGAGTCCGTGATTATCACAGTAACTGATACTGTAACACCTGTCCTAGGCGGTAACCTGTTACATGCGATAAAAACACATAGACCAGGCTAGCAACCATTTTTTACTATAACTGGAAGATATTAACTCTAGGCAGCCAGTGATTTTTTAACAGAAATTGATGCTTGAACACCTGTCCTAGGCGGTAACCTGTTATATGCAGTAAAAATACATGAATCGGACTATCAATCGCTTGATACTATAACTGGGAGATTTACCTTTAGGGAGCCGGGCTCTCTTAATAGGCTTTTCATTGTTTGTGGGATAAGAGGTAATTGCTTTGATTGAATAATAAGATGAAAAAATGTTTATACTCTTATTTACAAGAAGCGAGAAGCTTCACCTTATTCGTCGAGGCAACTAGATCCCCTGAGTGGCTTCCTGAGACAGCTTTTTAAGTGTATGTAAAATATTATTTATTTTAAATTTCAACATTTGATAAACATACTCACACAGAATATAAACTTGGAATATAGCCATTTTCTACATATCGATGAATTATTTAGTAATTTGGCTTATCGGAGTAATTATGTTGAGATTACGGAACTATTATTATAACTTGTGAGATGGGTTTTAAAAGAATAGCATAGTCCTGTGGAGGATAAGGAACATAGCTGAAGACCTAAAGCATCCATCAACTTCGGGACTGGTCAATTCCGCGAAAGGCATAAGTATCCATGGATAATAAGAATCTAATAGAGGTTCGTAGCGTAAGAATATACACTGTCTAATTACGACAACTTCAACTAAACATCAAATTTATCATTTGAAATTTTTCCGAAAAATGGAATTATTGGCCACCGATTCTTGTACAAGGCCAATCTCAATAGTAAGTGCAAGGAGCTAAACGAGACTTTGGTATTTTTTAAGTGAAATTGTCGAACAGTTTCGATTTGTGTTGATATGTCGTATACTTGCCTTGATAACCACAAATACCATGGCTTCTTCCATGTGTATCTATGGATGAGATAAGCACAAAGATTCCAGACATGCCGATGGTACATAATTCTGTGCTTCTAAACCAGTTGATGAAAGTTGTCTATATGCCTTTTTCTGTGGAATTCTATTATAAAAATATTCCTTTAATTTATATTTAAATCCACACACACAATATATATATATATGAAAATTAAAAACTATTTTAGACGCGGGTAAGATTCTTTTTGAAATTAAATAATTTCTACTGCCCTTACTGCAATGGAAAAGTTATTGGGAGGGCCTGGCTCAACAGTGGTGAACCCTCCCAGTGGTTTCGCCGGTTTAATATATACATGTTTGAGATAAATCGAATGAAATTCACCTATTTGCATGCAATAAATCACGTCTTCCCCGATATATATTTCAATTTTTATTATTAACAGAGTACCAATTTTTATGTTTATATTTTGCTGCTCTGTAAACTTCCTTTATTGCTTATCTTTTATCATTCATAGTTTGTTCTTGCCTTAAATAAATTGCTGGGTTATCCCGAGGTTAGTCTTTCCTAATTTTCCATGTGGCAATATTTTAATGAAATTGGAACTTTCTTTTTCTAAAAAGGTTGCATTTGTTATTTTTGAATACAATTTAAGTCATCTTTAATGTAAAATTATACCAAATTGCAATATATTGTACTGGAGTCAGGTCAATAAATGGAGAAAAAGTCATGTCTCCTGATCATGCAAGTGAAAGTTACTGATGACTTGCCTTATCTGTTGGAATAAACATTAACACTTCGCCTATTTTAATTATTCCATAATATTGGCCAGAAAACCCCTTTCTTGATTGATTAATTAAGTTCTCTCTCTCTCTGCTCTCGCGGTCCTCCGGTGGCGGAGTCTTATCCACGCCACCAATGACGACTTGTATATATTTATATATACACTAGCCGAATGATTCGGGCAACGCCCAGGTTTTACCCGATTAAATGTTTTTATTCAAATTCAAATACTATTCGTTAAAATTATAAATTGGTGCCGTGGATGTCACTCTTGTGAAACGTCCCGCTCCAAACTTTGTGTCAGAGAAGCGATATTTTTATAAAGAGACGATCTGGCTTTGTGTCTTCTGCTCGAATGAATATTTTCTGTTAGAATTTTGTTCCTGCACACTAAAAATGAACTGGCTTCACCCGTGGTCTCAGCTTTTTAGAATTTTTCCCGATATAATTTTGTATCTGATAATCAAACATGATACAGCAATATTGTCATCATCATTTTCTGACTAAAGAAAACAACTATTTTTGCCCAGAACCTATCAATTTTATTTTTTATTGGCTAAAAATCCGATAAATATATTTTCCAGATTTTTCTCTATGTCCTGTCAAAACACGTTTTACATGTACATTAGGTTAGCTGATATTAGTTCTCATCTTCACCGCTAGAGGCGCTGCTTGCGAGCGAAAAGGCAAATTTGCAACGCAATTTGCAAATAACTCGAAGAATATTCGGGATAGAGACCTGAAATTTTCACTATAAGTTTTTTCCAGATTCTATTCTATATACTGTTAAAATTTCAGTCAGATTAGTTACGTATTGTGGACGTGTATAGCTGACATAGGAACAAACACACATACATACACTGACTTTTATATATATATATATATATAGGGATTATAAAAATACACATTATATGTATATATATTAAATTTGTTACATAATCATCGTAATAACTATTTAAAAATAAAAAATGTATATTTATAAAGAAGAGTTTTAAAATAAGATGAAGTTTCAACTATATTAAGTAAGCAGCTATTAACGCCCGCGTCAGAACTTAAATATATTAGATATAGATATATAATATATTTCGGGTTCAAAATCCGAAAACTTGTAAACTCGTAAAAAGTGTAATATAGAAACTTATCCTCGGAGATTTATATTTGATCGATCTAGAACTTGATTATAAATGAACATAAGGCCATATAAGATGAGCAATACCAACTGTATTCTCGTGATGTGTTTTAGCGCCATAAAATCTAACAACGGTCCTTCTAGTGTTCTGTAGAATAGAGTTTCCACGGCATATCTCTTTCTACTGATGCCCGGATAGACTTCCAATTAACAGCTAAGCTCTATCCATTAGTCTCACTCTGACAAGCTACCTTGATAAGTTCCTTCTTTCTTATCTTCTCATAATATCTTTCTAAGGGATAGAGAGAGAATGAAGTTTTCTATTTTAATTTAAAGTATTGAAATATATATATCTACATGTATTTGTTTTATTTTTATAATGTATATGTGTGGGAAGAGGAGTGCTGCAATGTGTTTGTTAACAATAGGTAGCCTTTCGATCTATAACGCTTCATCTAAATAAAAGTGGTGGTTACCAAACAAGATTTCCTTAAAAATAGCACATTGTAAGATTTTATATACAAAATTAATATAAACTATATTTGTATGATATTTTCACGTAGAAAATGAAGGAAGAAAACAGGGTAGATGGGAGGGGGGGGATGACAAAGCAATTTATTTTGAGATCAAAACACAACAACAATTTATTTGCATAAAAAGAACAGAGTTAATGAGAGAAAGAAGGTTATGGAGAAGGGGTGTTGATTGGGAGCAGACTTGTGACATATCTTCGATAGGCGGATGATACTGTCCTGCTAGAAAGAAGTGAACAGGACATGGCAAACCTGCTCCTCAGAATTGAAATGATATCAGGGGAAGTAGGATTGGAGATAAATCGAGGCAAATGATTGATGATTGATAGAGCAGATACATTAAAGGAAATCTCAGCCATCTCATGGGATGCTGGGGTGGTGGCCATCTAGCTCGGTGTTCTAATAACTAACAAGGGAGGATCTGGGAAGGAGGTCCGGAGAAGGATGGCGATGGGAAGACTCACAAAACTATGGAAAAACCACAGTATCACGATGAAAACCAAGGAGAGACTAGTCCTGGCACTAGTTTTCTCAGTGGTCACTTATGCTCCAGAGTCATGGATTATAACATCATCGTTAGAAAAAAAATCGATGCGTTGCAGATGTATTGTTGGCGAAGAATGCTTCGTATACCTTGGACAGAGCGTAGGACGAATGCATCAATACTATCACAACTTTCGATTTCGGAAGATGACCGACTTCTGGGGCGTGTACAACGGGATTGTTTGAGATTATTCGGTCACATCGCGCGACGCAGGGGAATGGAGTACACCATACTGACCGGAAAGACGTCTGGGCGACACATATCTGGACGCACGCTGACACGCTTCGTGGACCAATTAAAGGAACTCACTGACTTAACAGTCGCCAAGATGGTACATCGAGTTCAAGACAGAGATGGCTGGCGTCGCATCGTGTTTGGGATGTAATACGTACAGTGGGTCACAACGTTCGATCGTGAATAAAATCATATTACTAAAAATAAGATATGTAAAAAATATTATAATGTATTGATTTCATTTCAAAATACTCTGTCACATAGCTTCCTCCTTAAGAGACCTGTGACCCATAGCTTGCAAATTTTGTTGCTACCAACATGGATCTTTCGTATTTCGATTAAGGTTTCCCTCGGCGTCTTGAAAATGGTTTCTAGTGGATTTACGCCCTTTTTCTTGGGGCGTGAAGAACGGCTTTATCGTCATGGCTTCATTAACATCTTGGAGAGAAGTGTTGACTTCGACATGGTAGTGGAGTCAGTCGCAGTGAATGTAGGTCAAGGTGGCCTTAAGGTCCACTTGGCGATCTTCAGTTCGTCTTCCCTAAACTACCCAGCATCTCCATCAAAATATCGGTGGAAAAATGAATTAAGAAAACATTAAGATGACAAATAATTTATTTTAATCAAAATATTTATCAACTTATTAACATGAAAGAACAGAGAGACAATAGGAGAAAGATGCTGAGTTACAATATATGCAAATTATTATATGTGGATTATATATAATTTTGAAATACGCTGTCCCGCAATATAAAAAAATATATTGTATTGTAATTTTATTTTAATCTTCCTAAGGTAACACTGAAAGAAATAACAGATATGTATAGACATCATGTTTTAGACAAATATTTTGTTTTCATATTTTAAATTTTATAATACAATATAATACAATGCGGCTTGCGATTGTAAAACGAAATTCGAAAATTATCCCGCATGTGTTTCTTTTCAACAAAAATCAAAATTTATTTTAAGGAGAAATAACGATTATTTCTAACCTTAGGGATGAAGTATAAAAGGATGAATTGTGAAGAGTAATGATAAATTTTATCTGAAATATTTTAGTGACAATTAGTCAACGGTTAGATGAGAAAAAAATATTAATATTTTAAATCTCTATATATATTTTTCTATATGAGAGGTAATGCTATCTTGACAGAATAAAATCATAATTAACCTACCCCCCATGATCGAATAGGTATTCAATAATATATTATATTTGGAGATTATGATGTAAACAAAAAGTCGATTTTTAAATAAATTAAAATTAATCATTTATTTATTGATTCTGAAGACTATGCGATACTATGACAATGTTAAATGTGAGATTAATGAAGACAAAGATAACTTGAAGCATATTGTGGTGTCTATATTGAACAAAATGCTAAACGGTTCAAAGATAAGTGGGCAGATGACAAAAAGGTAATGTCCAGCTCTCGTGTGACACGCAGGCCCCTTCTCTTTCTCTAATGGATCGGCCATTAGGCATTCCCCATCTTTATGTCGGCCATAAAAGCCGAATGATCCTCCTGCTAGGCAGACCTTAATCCAACCGTAAATTTCACTCGCGCCAACATTTTTACACCTCTTGTAATGAGGCGACAGGCTCTCTCTCTTAACTAGGGTCATATCACGGGTGGACAGTGCGACACTCGCCTCCGCCACTCTTAGTTGAATTTTGTTGCGCTGCTTTTTTTAACGATCTTCCCCATTTTTTCCCTTTACCTCGTAAACACCTTCTTTATCTCTCTCCTCTACGTAGGCATTAAGATTTAATTGAAGTTCCCTGCATTCTTTTTTTCGCTCTTCTTTAAGATCCCGGCGGTTGTGGTCGCAGAGTTTCTAATAAAGTGCGTTTACGGTCTGTCTAAACATTTTTAGGGCCAATTTCATGGCTCTTCAATTAAATGGCTAGTTGAAGGAATGGTTTGATAAACTCTACTTCAAATATGTAGGTGAGGGCGTTAAAATGGAGTTAGATCGATGTTATCTGTAATGTGTTTGTGGGGTTGTCTTTCCTACTTTTATCTTCAACATTTGATGGTAGTAAAAGTTGTTCATATCTTGTGTTGGTGTTTTAATTATATGAAAAAGGTTATTTATGTATATTTTGCAATAAATATATCTATAATAAATGTGAACTATATTTTGACGCATATGATTTGCTTTGGAATAAAATAATTTTCTACTGCCCTGACTGCAATGATAAAATAGTGTCTCATCAGTGATGAACCCTCCCAACAGTTCCACCTTTAATCTACCATAGCGCTGTAATATTGTATTGGACTGTTTACCTTCTATACCGACACTGTAGCTAAACTCTTGGAAAAGACATTTAAAATGAACTAAAGACATAAGCTTTAAGGACAGTAGAAATACATATGATTTTAGAAACATAATGTGTCTCGAGCGCAATGCTCTTCCGCAAAACTATTTAGAGATCACTAAAAATGTAAATATATATATACACTGTATATGTATGTCATAATTTGTATATAATTAAATGCAACCCCGACCCACTATGTATGTACCATGTATGATTTTCAAAGACTTAATAAAGAACAAGGTAACTGGAGGGAAGCAAGTAGCTTTAAGATATAGGAAGTAGATCTAAGATTGGCACGACTATTCTGGGCACCCCTGTGTCAATACTGCAGGGGCAGAGACCGGGCGTCTCTAGTGACCGCAGAAGTTATTTTAGCCAAGATTCACTCAATACTTCCTGACAAACAGGACGTGTCGAGTGACCAGAAGTTATATTAGTATAAAGATATCCCATACTTCCGACCCAAGATAGGACGTATTTGATAACACGGAAGTAAATAAAGTCAAAATAGCACTCGGCACTTCCTATTAAACAGATCATATCTGTCACCAAAGGAAACCGCCGGCCAATCAAAAGGCAGCACCTTAAATAGGTCAACCAATAGGAAAAGATCATGTGAGATCTCTCAACCAATCAGAGAGAAACTGACTCGTGGTGTTAAATCGAAAGATAAGAATAGTTAGTTACGCTTTGGCTCCCAAGGAGGTGACATCGGCTCTAGACCTCTCCCCCTCTGCTCATCCCACAGCTAAGTACAATCACCGCCATGTGATCAGTTAATTAATAAGTCAAATCGCTCAGCTCTTATCAAACTTTCTTTCCTCCAACCCGTTGCCTTTATTTTCAAACTCAATCACGTGTCCTGATTATTCCTAACTGTATGCTGCAACTTCCACTCAAACGGCTGCGCTTCAACCAAATCTCACCATTCGCATCCAACAATAAGAAACCCCGCAACGATATTGCCACAGAACGGTTAAGTCGACAGGATAGTGAGATGGAATTAAATCAGGATCCCATAGGCGTAAAGTCAGACGATCCGACGGAAACAATGGAAAGAAGGCAAGAAGTAAGAGAGAACGAAACGACAAGAGAAAGACAGGAGATGACCGACCGAGAGACAACTGCGCCCCTAGCGGACGCCGTCAACCAGCTGTCAATGTTCCTGGCCCGGGCAAAAATTTCTAATGGAGCGGAGTCGGCGATCTCGCCTTTCGACGGCACATACAGTGCGACACAGTTTTTCCAGACGTTCGACCGAAAAATGGAAGACGCATCCATGGGAGAACAAGAAAAATTACTGCGCCTACCAAACTACCTGGTGCGACAACCCCTGGAACTCTTCAGGAAACTTCGGCTGGCCGACCGGAGTTATTTCCAGGTGAGACAAATCCTCCTAGATCTCTACCCTGAGTCAAGCGAAGCATCCTTTGCGAAATATTTCGCCATGAAACTCACTGGACAAGCCAACTTAGAGACCTACTACCGGGAGAAAACCGCCATGGGATTGCAACTAGGACTTCCACAAGAGGTGATCCTCGAGACGCTGACAGAAGGACTGCCATTCAACGACCAGCGCCTAGTCCGCGTAGTACCTCCCGAGAACCTAGGAGAATGGTTCCGCCTGGTACAGCGGATCCACGGGCCCAGTGTACCGGCAACGCGATCCAGAGAAGATCAACCACCCACAATGTCGGGTCCGTACCACAGCACACCCCGACGCTCAGGTGCATGGAATGCACCTCTTCCGCCGTCCAATTGCAAGTTCTGCGGCGCGAGACACTGGCATAGCGAATGCCGACGTCGACCAGTCCCGACGATCCACGAAAAAGTGCGGACGGTGCAAACAGTCCCAAAACAACCAGCCCCGATTCCACAACAACCAAGTCAAGCCAGGGACACCCCAGCCGAGCAGCCCTTTCGAGACTGAGGTAGGATCCCTAAACCAACTGACTGTCAAACTTTTTCTAACCCCTAATGTATCATGCCCCTTTTTAATTGATACAGGCGCCAGCCTGAGTATAGTGCCATATAGTATTTATCATATGCTAAAAACCCACCTGCCTAATTTAACCCTTGAGGGACAGTCACTACACCTCCAAACCTTAAACGGATTTGCAAAAACCATGGGTAAACTAGCTATCCCACTGACAATAGGACAAATATCACGAAAGGAGTACTTCCATGTAGTAAATGCACCATTGCCATTCGGAATTCTTAGTATCAATAGCCTCCATAAATTCAGATTAACCATAGATTTTAATAAATGCACTATACTCCAGCTGGGCGCCCCATTGTCTACCCTTTCCTACCATTTTAATCATGTGTCCAATGTATGCACGTACTGGCAGTGTCAGGCGATGTCACAAAAAATTTTCCCCACATCCCAACTTTCCGCCTATGACAACCATTGCGTGCATTCATTGAGAAAACCCCACTTATCTACATGCCCCTTTTTCACTAAAGCCAATTGCCCTTTTTACATGCCCTCAAATAATCAAACCACAACAACTTCAACTTATAAACCTGCCCAAAACGCACCCACACAGCGGGACAACTCGCATACCAAAAACATAGGTGATCACACACCGTTGCACAACACTCACATGACCAACCCACACAACGAACTCGACACTCACACTAATACACAACAAAACCCTTTACCACATACATACTACAACACAACACCTAACACTCATTATACACCACAGTTCACAACACTTCTACAAAGGTACACTCACATTTTTTCACAGGACAAATTCAACGTACCATGCTTACGTATTCCACCAGTAAAAATACCCACGAATTCCGAAAAAATAATCACCATACGTCCATATCGTGTTCCGATATGTGACCAACAAGAAATCCGTAACCAAATACAACAAATGCTGGAGAACGGCATCATAGAGCAATCTTTTTCACCTTTCTCGAGCCCTGTCACCCTCGTCACTAAGCGCGACAAAACCAAACGGTTTTGTATCGATTATAGGAAGGTGAATGAGCTAATCAGCTCTGATGTCCATCCCCTCCCGAGAATCGAGGATATCCTAGACCGCCTCGCACAGGCCAAATATTTTTCCACGGCCGACATATCCTCTGCGTATTGGCAAGTCCCAATACACCCCGATTCTCGACCACTGTTAGCATTTGCCACCTTTGAAGGATTATACCAACCCACTCGATTACCTTTCGGGTTGAAAACCAGTCCTCAGATTTACGAACGAGCCATAAGTCAGGTCCTACAGAGACACGGACTTGACTGTGTGGCACATTACTTTGATGATTTCATCATTTACTCCAACACATTGGAGGAACATCAAAACCACCTGCGACAATTTTTCGCCTTTTGCGAAGCGGAGAAGTTACAACTTAACTTCGCAAAATGCGAATTTTTTAAGCAATCCATAAATTTTCTAGGGTACACCATCACAGCTGGTACAATTACACCACTTACACGCAATACCGACATCATCCACGCCATTAAACAACCACACAACCGAAAAACACTACAATCCTTCTTAGGCGCTGTGAACGTCTATAACAAATTCATTCCGGAATACGCTCGCTTGCGAGCACCACTCAACAATCTCCTCAAAAAGGACGTCGTGTGGAACTGGAATGAAGCTTGTCAAGAGGCGTTCATTGACCTAAAAGGAAACCTCACACAACACCCCATTTTGCACCTTTACAAAGAAGGTCTGCCATGCCAAGTGTATTGCGATGCATCCACCCTCGGTATAGCGGGCATTCTCAAACAAGTTCACCCTGACGGAAACGTATATCCAGTTCAATATTTCAGCCGAACATTGCGCCCACACGAGAAAAACTACTCCATCTCTGAACTTGAGTGCTTAGCAATCGTTGAGAGTGTGGAGAAGTTTCGCATCTATCTTATGGGCAGAAAATTTACAATATTTTCTGACCATCACGCATTGCAGTGGTTGAAAACCATCAAGAACCCGTCCGGTAGACTGTTTCGATGGAGTTTACGACTATCGAGTTACGAATACGAGGTCCGCTACATAAAGGGAAAACTACAATATGAAGCAGATCTCTTATCCCGTAACCCGTTTTGTGGATTCTTGGACGCCACCCTTATCAAGACCCATCAACCTCCTCCATCGAAAGAGTCTAGTTTGACCATTGATCGTAATGGATTACATACAGTTTCCCGAAAAGGTGTAACCAAGATTATACTTCCAAAACCACTCATACAACAACTCTTACAAACAGTACACACACAATACAATCACCCCGGTATTTCACAAATGTCACGAATCATCTCCACACAATATTACTGGCAAGGTATGTCAAAAGATATTAAACAAAAAGTTAAAACCTGTCCCACCTGCCAATTAACAAAACGTCCAGTAGGACCCACTTACGGAGAATTAAGTCAACCTCCGGAATCTAAAGAACCCTTCGACCTTTTATCTCTGGACACCATAGCAGGATTTGCCAAATATGGCAACACCAAGATATACCTCCATGTGGTAGTCGATCATTTTTCACGCTACGCGTGGGCTTTTCCATCTAAATCCACCAGTACCACCACCTACCAACAGGCACTTAAACGAGTATTCCAGGATGGTTCTCCAAAACGCCTTCTTACGGATAGAGCCCCTGCCTTCACTTCACCCAAATTTCGTAGTTTTCTACTTAATAGAAATATTCACCCATTGCTCACAACCAGCAACAATCCACAGGCCAACGGTCTATGTGAACGCCTAAACGCCACCCTCACGGGAAAACTTAGGTTATTACACCTAGAAAATCCTAAGGTCGCATGGACCAAGTTGGTCAAGAAGGTTACACTTATATATAACAAGACACCCCACTCTACCACAGGTTTTCCACCCATATACTTAATGTTTGGTATCCTACCCCCAGAAATCTCTAATCATAACACACCATACCCAGATATCGACAAAGCTAGAAAAATTGCACACACACGCACACAAAACAAACATTTACAAGACAAAAACACTTATGACCAACGACACAAGCAACCACATTTCGAATTAGGTGATCTAGTATTAGTAAAATTATATCACCACCCAAATACAGGGAAACTTGCGCCATATTTCACAGGACCTCACACAATATTAGAAATTATTTCACCAAATGTGGTCCGCATAGATCGACCAAATCAACCACTTCAAAGAGACACTGACACAATCCACGTCAACAAACTTAAACTGTATACAGAAAAAATCCATTATATATCACCACCCGCCGTTAACACCTATCATATAAAGCACAACCCAAATTACACGTTTCCTTTCAAACATTTAACACCCGAATTATTCCCAACAGAGTCATTAAGGTTCAAACCCACCAGCAGCGAACCTTTCAGGCATTTAGACCCTGCCATTTTTGCAACAAGACGATTTACATCACTCTTCCCCGACGTTAAAAACTGCAAACCTGACAACCAGCTCAGTCCTATCACACCACTCCCTAAAGATATCAAACAGGAGAACTGCGAACCTACCAATCATTCAAACTCTACAATTCATAAGGTTCAAGCGAATATTTCAGAGTCCCCAGTTACAAAAATGTGGACGAACATGGGGCAATATCCTATATTTCATCTGATTCTTATCCTTTGTTTGCTACTTCTGCCATACAACTGTATCCCAATTTTGTTCATTAAATACTTGTTTATCTATGCTATGCCCGATCAGAAAATCTTCGAACTACAAGAGGTAGTTTTTAATTTAGGACAAGCATTTTTTAATTTTGGACAAACAGTTTTTCATTGTGGACAAGCAATTCTTCATTGTGGACAAGCAATTCTTCATTGTGGACAAGTATTTATAAAACTTCTCATAATTTTAGGAACCATCTTCGCAGAAAATCTAAATAAACTCCGAAAAAGATAGCAGTAACTGAAAGGTAACCAACTAGTGTCGGAGAAATCACGCTCCAAAAACAAGATCTGAGCCGCACCAAAAATAAATAGACGGCAGGAAACGAGAATTTGAGACACCACGACGGAAGTGTAGTCCGCAGCGATAAATTCGGCCTCTGTAAACAAAGCGGAACGCCTTCGTCCGATCTCCAATTTCATTCCCTCTCTTTTGCCCGACACACCCCACTTCCGTATCTCTAATTACAACGAGAAGATCCCCTATTGAGGTCAACTGGGAACCTCACTATGCCACCGGTTTTGATTCCAGTTCGAGTCTACATATCGATTTTTACCAACCAATTGCACATCCACGAAACAACACCTAGAACTAGCTCACACATTTCTTACACAACAGACTTCTAACATTTTTCCACAACACACACACAAAGACAAAAAATTACACATAAAGGTTATATAGATTTCCATGTCTCCTATACACAGCATAAACGCACTTGAGGACTAGAATCACGTTTTTCATCTAAGTGTCGCTACAGATGAGACAAAAAATTTATAGGGCATAATTGAGCAAGTAAAACATTTATAGGGCAAAATGGAACAATCAATACATTTAGATCAGGGCATGTAGATACCAAAGGGTTCCAACCAATACATCTTATTTTTCATATCAATCATTTTCATTATTTTCTCGCAATTAAAAATGTAAATATTTAATCAATTTATCAATTTATCCAACTTATTAGCAATTTTAAATCATCAATTATCACCTTTTTCAATTAGTTTATATTATCATTTTTATTTATCAATTATCATTCTATTTACCACTTGACTTATATTGCCACAACCCAATTATCAACGAAAAATCACTGGTTTTCGATTAAACTAAAAACATTAAATCACCCTTTGTTGTTGAAACCTTTTTATTTTTCAATTTTTTAAACACTCAACTTTGATTTCGTTCAACTTTTATTTTTATTTTTATTTTGATTTCTCACAAGCCCTAATAAAATTCCCTCGGTTTCCATTCCCAATTCCGAGCTAGAATAAGGTTAGGCATTTTCCTTTTTTTTTTTTTCACCATTCAATCAAGCACTCAACTTTGATTTCGCTCAAAAACTTTTAGTTTATTTTTATTTTTGATTTCTCAAAAGACCTAATAGAATTCCTTCGATTTCATTCCCAATTTCGAGCTAGAATATGGTTAGGCATTTTTTCTTTTTTCTCTCACCATTCAACCAAACACATTCAATTTTGATTTCATTCAACTTCTTATTTCATTTTGTTTTGATTTCAAAGCACCTTATGAAATTTCCTCGATTCCTTTTTCTCAGAATTCGAGCAAAAAAGTAACTAAGCAGTTGTCTTTGTCACCATGCAACAAAATATTTTTCTTTTTTCAACCAAACACATTCAATTTTGATTTCATTCAACTATTTTTATATTATTTTTATTTGATTTCAAAAGCCTTAATAGAACTCCCTCGATATCATTTCTTATCTCGGGTAGAATTCGTTTAGGCGCATTTTCTTTGTTTTACCCACTATGTACCATAACATTCATTGATTTCTTACAATTAAAAAATTTTTGATTTCTATTAATTATACTCAACCTATATCATCAACCCCATTCTATCTTACTTATGTCACCAGCAATGCTTGTATATAGCCCCTCAATACCTACAACTAATTTTCCCACAAAATTATTTTTCATTTTACAGAATTCTCTCAGGCTAACCCCTTCTTGAATTCTTCACATGTAGGGGGCGCATCTGTCATAATTTGTATATAATTAAATGCAACCCCGACCCACTATGTATGTACCATGTATGATTTTCAAAGACTTAATAAAGAACAAGGTAACTGGAGGGAAGCAAGTAGCTTTAAGATATAGGAAGTAGATCTAAGATTGGCACGACTATTCTGGGCACCCCTGTGTCAATACTGCAGGGGCAGAGACCGGGCGTCTCTAGTGACCGCAGAAGTTATTTTAGCCAAGATTCACTCAATACTTCCTGACAAACAGGACGTGTCGAGTGACCAGAAGTTATATTAGTATAAAGATATCCCATACTTCCGACCCAAGATAGGACGTATTTGATAACACGGAAGTAAATAAAGTCAAAATAGCACTCGGCACTTCCTATTAAACAGATCATATCTGTCACCAAAGGAAACCGCCGGCCAATCAAAAGGCAGCACCTTAAATAGGTCAACCAATAGGAAAAGATCATGTGAGATCTCTCAACCAATCAGAGAGAAACTGACTCGTGGTGTTAAATCGAAAGATAAGAATAGTTAGTTACGCTTTGGCTCCCAAGGAGGTGACATCGGCTCTAGACCTCTCCCCCTCTGCTCATCCCACAGCTAAGTACAATCACCGCCATGTGATCAGTTAATTAATAAGTCAAATCGCTCAGCTCTTATCAAACTTTCTTTCCTCCAACCCGTTGCCTTTATTTTCAAACTCAATCACGTGTCCTGATTATTCCTAACTGTATGCTGCAACTTCCACTCAAACGGCTGCGCTTCAACCAAATCTCACCATTCGCATCCAACAATAAGAAACCCCGCAACGATATTGCCACATGTATGTAATTGTGTACTTTCCTATTTGTAGTGTTGTGTCTCTCCCATATGGATATCTTTCTACAGACGAATTACAATATCTATAGGAGCATAGTAACTAGGTATAACATTAAAAACTCTATGTCCATGAATAGAAGAATAAAGCCAGTTTATATATATAAAGGCATATCCTGACCTCGCTTACATGAACCTTTCAGATGGCAGAGCGTCATCTAGTGGAAAATAAATTAACAAAAATAGGTTGGCCAAATATCAGGGAACAAGTTAAATCAACGTTTAGTTGCTTTTTGTTCCACTAGATAGAGCATTGCCATCTAAAAGGCTCATGAGGGCGCAGTCAGGATATGCCTGTTTAGATTTTAATAACAAAACCTGACCTTTTTTATTATTTTATTTTTATTATTATTATTATATATATAGTGTGTCTGTATATATATGCACAATGGTATACCTGGTGTTGCGGTCTATTTCAACATAGCTGATATAAATCCATTAATATGTATTTTCTTCTCAAGACATAGGTTGATGGCTGGCATTATTCCTTGTCCTTCAGAGCTTTCTTCCAGAGGATATCCTATTGATGGTATCATTGGGTGTTCATCAGACATTGTTTGTACAATAACTTTATTCTCAGCCTTTCTCCTCCCGGTCTTCCTTCCATACATCCCATACCGTGCTGATGTATAATCATACTGTGACCTTGGGTAAACGTAGCTGTTTGCTTCGCACATTTCAGAACTGAAACCATTAAGATACAAGAGCCCTTCAAGTAAGAGTTAAGTAACTTATTTTTTTGTTGTTGTTGTTGGAAATATATCAAATGATATGACCTACCCGAGGCTGCTAGTTTGCGGCGACGGTCAATAGATGCCGTCTAGCATTGAAGGGAGAGGCGTCCTGTGTTTTTATTGATATATCTATGTTATGTGCCCATGATTTATAAACAAACAAACAAATCAGCTTCATATATTATAAATTACAGTTTAAAAGGATGCTATAGCTCTTCCTTTTATATGTGAAAGAAGAGTATCAATATATTAATTTCATAATTTGTATATCTCAGTAGAAATTGATTAATGGATATGAAATGACCCTAGAAAATAAAATTTTAGGAAAGTAAAATAATACAAATTTATATAGGCTAACCAATCGCGGTGAGTCCAAGTTTTGAAAGAATAATTTCCGAGACTTACAAAACCTCTAATCTGTTTGACCAAGGAGGAGCCAAGTAGTTTTAAACTGCGCTGTAAAATATAATCCAGGATTTACTTTGGAGCGATATTTCCCGGTGCTTTCTTCAGGGGTATATTAGAACCATAGCAGCATTGAAAGCTACAATATCTTTTACTCAGCTTTTCTATATTTCTATGCATTTGTGTGTTTATATATACACATATAGGTATTAAAACCAGTATATTTATATATAAATGTATATATGAATAGATAGAGTGATTTTGTGAACAATAATGTATGAGATTTATTTATCATAAAGTATAAGTGTATCTATATGCATAGCGTTAATAGAGCAAATATTTCGTGGTTATATCTTTTAAGATAGATAAAACATTGCTTTTTGTGAACTTTTGATTGTTTTAGAACGAAGGTCAAACTTTGAATGGATCGGTTATTTCCAGCAATGTCGGTGACCAGACATAATCATATCACGCCATAATGTGGTGCAAGGGATAGTCATGTTCAGCGATGGAGGCGACCAAAGATAGTCATGTCAAGCGTTGGTTGTTACCAGATATAGTAATGTCCAGATGGCGGTGACCAGAGATAGTCATTTCCAGCAATGAAGGTACCCAGACATAATCATATCACGCAATAATGTGGTGCAAGGGATAGTCATGTTCAGCGATGGCGGCGACCAAAGATAGTCATGTCAAGCGTTGGTTGTCACCAGATATAGTAATGTCCAGATGGCGGTGACCAGAGATAGTCATTTCCAGCAATGAAGGTACCCAGACATAATCATATCACGCAATAATGTGGTGCAAGGGATAGTCATGTTCAGCGATGGCGGCGACCAAAGATAGTCATGTCAAGCGTTGGTTGTCACCAGATATAGTAATGTCCAGATGGCGGTGACCAGAGATAGTCCTTTCCAGCAATGAAGGTACCCAGACATAATCATATCACGCAATAATGTGGTGCAAGGGATAGTCATGTTCAGCGATGGAGGCGACCAGAGATAGTCATGTCAAGCGTTGGTTGTTACCAGATATAGTAATGTCCAGATGGCGGTGACCAGAGATAGTCATTTCCAGCAATGAAGGTACCCAGACATAATCATATCACGCAATAATGTGGTGCAAGGGATAGTCATGTTCAGCGATGGAGGCGACCAGAGATAGTCATGTCAAGCGTTGGTTGTCACCAGATATAGTAATGTCCAGATGGCGGTGACCAGAGATAGTCCTTTCCAGCAATGAAGGTACCCAGACATAATCATATCACGCAATAATGTGGTGCAAGGGATAGTCATGTTCAGCGATGGAGGCGACCAGAGATAGTCATGTCAAGCGTTGGTTGTCACCAGATATAGTAATGTCCAGATGGCGGTGACCAGAGATAGTCATTTCCAGCAATGAAGGTACCCAGACATAATCATATCACGCAATAATGTGGTGCAAGGGATAGTCATGTTCAGCGATGGAGGCGACCAGAGATAGTCATGTCAAGCGTTGGTTGTTACCAGATATAGTAATGTCCAGATGGCGGTGACCAGAGATAGTCATTTCCAGCAATGAAGGTACCCAGACATAATCATATCACGCAATAATGTGGTGCAAGGGATAGTCATGTTCAGCGATGGAGGCGACCAAAGATAGTCATGTCAAGCGTTGGTTGTCACCAGATATAGTAATGTCCAGATGGCGGTGACCAGAGATAGTCATTTCCAGCAATGAAGGTACCCAGACATAATCATATCACGCAATAATGTGGTGCAAGGGATAGTCATGTTCAGCGATGGAGGCGACCAAAGATAGTCATGTCAAGCGTTGGTTGTCACCAGATATAGTAATGTCCAGATGGCGGTGACCAGAGATAGTCATTTCCAGCAATGAAGGTACCCAGACATAATCATATCACGCAATAATGTGGTGCAAGGGATAGTCATGTTCAGCGATGGAGGCGACCAAAGATAGTCATGTCAAGCGTTGGTTGTTACCAGATATAGTAATGTCCAGTGATGGCGGTGACCAGAGATAGTCATTTCCAGCAATGTCGGTGACCAGACATAATCATATTACGCAATAATGTGGTGCAAGGGATAGTCATGTTCAGCGATGGCGGCGACCAAAGATAGTCATGTCAAGCGTTGGTTGTCACCAGATATAGTAATGTCCAGTGATGGCGGTGACCAGAGATAGTCATTTCCAGCGATGTCGGTGGCCAGATATAGTCATGTCCAGCGATGGGCGTTGACCAGAGATAGTCATATCAAGCGATGGCGGTGACCAGAGATAGACATGCCCAGCGATGGCAGTGACCAGAGATAGTCATGCCCAGTGATGGCGGTGACAATTTGACATTGGAACACTTTTAATTAACTCTTGTCAATTAGGCTTTAAAAAATGAATGAAGAAAAAATAATGATTATATTTACAATTATTTATGAGTAAGGAAGGCTCCACCATCTTGATGGGTCCTCCTGGTCTGGAGGAGGACCAGTCGTACCGCTACGTCGAAGCGATGACCAGGCGATGGTGAAGGGAAGGTCGACTTGGGGCTGCCAACGGCTCAGGAGATGGAAGATGGGTAGAGAAGCCAGGCGTAGGCGCTCTAACATGCGGCCGTGATGCGGGTGGTCAGTCGCTGGAAGGGCGTAGCCTTTACGCGAAGCACGATAGCCTCGCCGACACCGTTGACCCGGTAGGAACCGCGGCAGTTATCTTCCAGGAGTCGGCTGGTGAACTGCGACAGAGCAGCTTCGTCCGCGAGGGCAGCGCGGGTGACGCGAAGAAGGGGGGACCCATGGCCGATGAGGTCCCCAACCCGCGCTCCCACCCACTGCGAGGCGGCGAGGAGATAGGGGGACGGAGAAACCTGCAGCCTCCGATGATGGAGAGGCCTAGTACTGATTCTGCGGCAGCATCCTGTGGTTCAGGGCCAGGATTTCCAAGGCAGCCTCTAAGAATCCGAGCAGCCGTCGACGTCGAGCTGGTAGCCAGGTCCCAGGTGGACAAGAGATATTCATGTCCAGCGATGTCGGTGACCAAAGATAGTCATGTCCAGCGATGACCGTGACCAGAGATAGTCATGTCCAGCGATATCGGTGACCAGAGATCGTCATGTCCAGCGATTGCGGTGACCAAAGATAGCCATATCCAGCGATGGCGGTGACCAGAAATAGGCATATCCAGCGATATCGGTGACCAGAGATCGTCATGTCCAGCGATGTCGGTGACCAGAGATAGACATGTTCAGCGATGTCGGTGACCAGAGATCGTCATGTCCAGCGATGTCGGTGACCAGAGATCGTCATGTCCAGCGATGACCGTGACCAGAGATAGTCATATCCAGCGATGGCGGTAACCAGAGATAGACATGTCTAGCGATGTCGGTGACCAGAGATCGTCATGTCCAGCGATATCGGTGACCAGAGATCGTCATGTCCAGCGCTGTCGGTGACCAGAGATCGTCATGTCCAGCGATGTCGGTGACCAGAGATCGTCATGTCCAGCGATGTCGGTGACCAGAGATCGTCATATCCAGCGATGTCGGTGACCAGAGATCGTCATGTCCAGCGATGTCGGTGACCGGAGATAGTTATGTCCAGCGATGTCGGTGACCAGAGATCGTCATGTCCAGCGATGTCGGTGACCAGAGATCGTCATGTCCAGCGATGTCGGTGACCAGAGATCGTCATGCCCAGCGATGGCGGTGACCAGAAATAGGCATGTCCAGCGATGTCGGTGACCAGAGATCGTCATGTCCAGCGCTGTCGGTGACCAGAGATCGTCATGTCCAGCGATGGCGGTGACCAGAAATAGGCATGTCCAGCGATGTCGGTGACCAGAGATCGTCATGTCCAGCGATGTCGGTGACCAGAGATCGTCATGTCCAGCGATGTCGGTGACCAGAGATCGTCATGTCAGCGATGTCGGTGACCAGAGATCGTCATGTCCAGCGCTGTCGGTGACCAGAGATCGTCATGTCTAACGATGTTGGTGACCAGAGATCGTCATGTCCAGCGATGTCGGTGACCAGAGATCGTCATGTCCAGCGATGTCGATGACCAGAGATCGTCATGTCTAACGATGTCGGTGACCAGAAATAGGCATATCCAGCGATGTCGGTGACCAGATATAGGCATGTCCAGCGATGTCGGTGAACAGAGATAGTCATGTCTAGCGATGTCGGTGACCAGAGATCGTCATGTCCAGCAATGTCGGTGACCAGAGATAGTCATGTCTAACGATGTCGGTGACCAGAAATAGGCATGTCCAGCGATGTCGGTGACCAGAAATAGGCATGTCCAGCGATGTCGGTGACCAGAGATCGTCATGTCCAGCGATGTCGGTGACCAGAGATCGTCATGTCCAGCGATGTCGGTGACCAGAGATCGTCATGTCAGCGATGTCGGTGACCAGAGATCGTCATGTCAGCGATGTCGGTGACCAGAGATCGTCATGTCCAGCGCTGTCGGTGACCAGAGATCGTCATGTCTAACGATGTTGGTGACCAGAGATCGTCATGTCCAGCGATGTCGGTGACCAGAGATCGTCATGTCCAGCGATGTCGGTGACCGGAGATAGTTATGTCCAGCGATGTCGGTGACCAGAGATCGTCATGTCCAGCGATGTCGGTGACCAGAGATCGTCATGTCCAGCGATGTCGGTGACCAGAGATCGTCATGCCCAGCGATGGCGGTGACCAGAAATAGGCATGTCCAGCGATGTCGGTGACCAGAGATCGTCATGTCCAGCGCTGTCGGTGACCAGAGATCGTCATGTCCAGCGATGGCGGTGACCAGAAATAGGCATGTCCAGCGATGTCGGTGACCAGAGATCGTCATGTCCAGCGATGTCGGTGACCAGAGATCGTCATGTCCAGCGATGTCGGTGACCAGAGATCGTCATGTCAGCGATGTCGGTGACCAGAGATCGTCATGTCCAGCGCTGTCGGTGACCAGAGATCGTCATGTCTAACGATGTTGGTGACCAGAGATCGTCATGTCCAGCGATGTCGGTGACCAGAGATCGTCATGTCCAGCGATGTCGGTGACCAGAGATCGTCATGTCCAGCAATGTCGGTGACCAGAGATAGTCATGTCTAACGATGTCGGTGACCAGAAATAGGCATGTCCAGCGATGTCGGTGACCAGAAATAGGCATGTCCAGCGATGTCGGTGACCAGAGATAGTCATGTCTAGCGATTTTGGGAGACCAGGGATAGTCATGTCTAGCGATGTCGGTGACCAGAAATAGGCATGTCCAGCGATGTCGGTGACCAGAGATAGACATGTCCAGCCATGTCGGTGACCAGAGATAGTCATGTCTAGCGATGTCTATGACCAGGAATAGTCATGTCTAGCGATGTCGGTGACCAGAAATAGGCATGTCCAGCGATGTCGGTGACCAGAGATTGTCGTGTCCGACTATATCGGTGACCAGAGGTAGTCATGTCCAGCGATGGCAGTGACCAAAGATAGTTATTACCGGCGAATATCCCCCTAAAAGCAGTAAAGACAAGGAATAGTGATGGCCAAATTATGTGATAAACACTTAAGTAATGTAGAGTCATGTAGGAGCAGAGGCTCTAATGATAAAATATTCATACCATTTTGACATCTCTGCTAAAATACGTGAATTTCAAAAATTGTCAAATATAAAAATATCCATTTTTAGAGCTATGTATTGTTTTGTACTTATATTCAGAATTGTCTTTTGAATATGCAACAATTGTATTTATATTTATTGGGATGATAACTGTTTAACGTGATATCAGGATGCTTCTTGCATTTCTTTGAATGCTCATTGAGAAGAGAGGCGTTTGCTGCATTAATGGCTGCAATAATCATCAATGGCTCAATGATTGTTTGAACCTAGTTTCTATTTCGAATGCTATTTTAATATGTCTATCCTATTCGATATAGATACATTTTCATTTGAAATTATTCTGATGAAAATTGATCGATCTTTAGGCATTTATCAATATTAGGAAAATAAACATTTTGACAATTCATGACGTTATGACATCAAAGCTTCACTTGACAAAACATCTGATTGGGCTATATAATATTTGATTGTATTAAATTTAACAAGACTGGTGTTATTCCATCTCCAGATATTCATATTCATGTTCCAATAACAATCCAGACGTAAACCAAGGAATCTTCTCCGTAAGAATATATATTTGATTAGGAATATAATTACGCTAACCATAATAAGTATTTTATTTTGCTTCTTCTTATTTTCAACAACCAAATTAGATTTTAATTTTCGCATATTTCGGAGATTTCGGAGCTTTCACCAATTTCATCTTTCGAGTCCTCTTCGAAGATCTCAATAAACTTTTCGTTTTGCTATGTAATTTAGAGGATCATTTTTTTTCTTGAATTTTTAAAAAATTAATTTCGGTTGTTTGAACTGACTCATTGTCGATTGCTTCCTTAATGAAGTATTTGCAGCGATTTTGAAAATGGTATTATTATTGAAAATAATTTTATTTTTAAATCAGAAAATTTAAAAATCAATCAATAATTTCAAGATTTTTAAGTCAAATTTACTTGAGGATAATTTTTTTCTATGGATTTCAGTTGTTTAGCTGTTTGAAATGAGGATTTTTGGCATATGTCACCTTGAATTATTATACTCCAAAAAAAGTTACCTGAAGACTTGATTTAAGGATCAGATTGGTATTGTGGTCAGCGCATTATCTTTGGAAACAGTTTTTCATAGATTGAATCAGTAAATAAATATTCGGATATGGCAACATTCACGCTAGGTGGGCTTCATTCATGAGGTTATTTATGATATTAAGGCGGCATATAATTTATTATATAAATAACACTTCTATGAAATAACTATGAAAATGGACTGAATTAAATTTCAATAAAATTAACTCAAAAACATATTATAGAATTCCGAATTGGCGTTTAATATATAATTATTCAGTTTAATCCATTTCTCGTTACTAAGCTGCCATTGTTGCTGGTCTTCTTTCTATCCTGGGAATGCGACATTGAATTTGATGTCAGGGTGTTTTAAGTCTTGAATCACCAAGATTAAACATTTATTTGAATAATAATGTGCTTTGAAAATAAACCAATCCATATTCGAATCTTCAATTAATAAAAAGCATATATTGGATTGAATAAAAAAAATATTGGTGTATAGTTAGCGATAGCTTTTACTGTGGGTACACCACATGTCTACACATCTACACACGTAGAGAGAATTTGAACTTTCGTAATTATAATATGCAGAGTTTGGTTACTTGCATTAACTGGTAAGGTTGTACATGAACGATATTTAAGAACCATTGAAACAGAAAGAAGGTCAATATGGGATTCGATCTTGGGGCCGTGGTTTTCCAAGATCGACAATGAATACCATTCCTCCATCTTCTCTTAAATTTGTATAATAAAAATATACTAATAAATAAAAGTAAACAAATGTCGAGGAGAGAATACCATTGTACATTAACCCTCAATCTACCTGAAACCGCTTTTCTAGAATCCAAAACGAATTGATTTAAATCAAATCAATCATCGACGAAGAATCAGTTCCAGGAGGGACCGGGGTTACCTATGTCCCTTGCATGTTCTTTAGAGATATTATTATAGCATGTTTTTATGTCTACATTCGTGTTCCCCTTTTTACAAGGTATCAAGATATCTTGAAATCTTCTTGCAAGCATATCAAAATATTCTTCGCATTCTTCTTTATATCAGTTATTAAGTCAAATTGTCGTCTTTTATTACTTTTTCAATTTTAAAGTAAAGGTCGTTGGGAATAAGGTCAGGAAACTATGGTGGCTGGGGTAGTAAAGGCAAGTTCGTCTGCACCCAACTAGAGTTTTATAATGACGGCCGTACTTGGCCATGCGTTTCTATGGTACAAGAGCCAATTTATCTGATGTCATTTTTAGCGTCGTTTGTAGTGCATAGATTCCTTAAAACGTGATCATTCCTCAAGGTAGTAATATCTATTAATGGCCTGACCCTTGAGTTTTCGAGTTCATAGTATATCAATCTCTTTACATCAAAGAAAGGGTCGAAAGGAACTTGAGCTTCGATTTGATCATTCTCATATTCTTGAATCATTCTTCTCCAGGCTCTAGCCACTGGTTTAATTGCCTTTATGTCTCGGGGTCATTTCCTTACACCCATATTTCGTATCCCGTGGTAACATTTTAGAGCCATTGAGAATTAAAATTGAGCATTTTGACCTTATTTTTAACGTTTTCTTGCGTTGCCCTTCCAGGTTCTTCGTTAAGAGATGTTGGAAATGAGGATATAGAGCTTAAGATGCTGATCATTCTTCATAAAGGGCCGACATGTTTCGAAATAAATATTCAAGTGTCCTCTGATAGTTCTTCTTGGCTTCTCTTTGATCGATCACTTGACTTTGACTCTAGAATTTTATCGATAAAGGTCTGCCAGTGCGTAGATAATATTTAACGCATGTTCGACTAGCTTTAAAGCGTGAAAATCATTCGAGTGTATTTGAATGTGATAGGGAATCGTCTTGAAAAGTCTACTTCATTATTTAAGAAATTCCAGTAGCTGTTCTCTTCATTTAAAGCAAAACTATTTAATTTTTTTGGTTTTCAATTCGATCCAGACTAAAGTTAGAAATGTTTTGATATATGCGAGTTTTTATAAATTCGAAAAAGGCGTTTGCGTCTTATTGTTCAATTTTTATACATTTTAAAAATGCTTAATCTGTTAATAATGGTCCTGAAATATTTCTGATTGTGAATTTTTCACGTGATCCGATTTCATTTCAGAATATAATTGATCTCAATCTATGTATATAATTAGAAAGGTTTAAAGCAATTATTATATATATGAGAGATTAAATTAAAAAAAAAAAGAAAGTTTACCTCTTTTGTGACATACATATTTAAAATGTAAATATGTAATATTGAAACAAGCTATTCAAAAAATATCATTCTCTTCACATCTTAACATACGTATATATATAGAGGAGGACCTTTTGTTAAGATGGAGGAGCCTCCTTCATAGAGGGAAGAACTGCAAATATCATTCACAATCTTTATGTTATTTTCTTTCACTATTTAACTATTGTCAATAAAATATTTTGAATTATATTGTTAACATATATATATTCTCTAGTGTGTGTATATCATGAATGAAGATTTATAAATATAAATGCCTAGATGTGATAACATTTATCAATAGTTTGGCAGCAAATATGAATAGGGTCCATCCCCCCAAAGCCTATAATTCATCTACTAATGACAGATGAAGGGTCTCGGCCTTTGAACGTCATAATTGACATTTGTCACATGTTTTATAGCTCGGGCAGGAAGTAATAAAAACAGAAGTCGCCATAATTCCTCGGTGCGAGGCTTGAAAAGAGCCACCTGTGCCACTCGCTCAGCTATTACATGGATACATTACATGGCGGCGGTACATCAGTACCATTCACACTGCCTTCCTTCACATATTGCTAGATGAGACGACCCTCTCTCCTTCAATCAAACAAACTTCTAGAAGATATATCGAATGTATACAGATAACCAAACAAATCCATAGATGTATTGGTTTGACATACGTATTCACAATAATTGACCTATCTATATTAACAAAACTTTGTCACCATATAGAGTTTGATCTGGAGAAGTCAATGTTCTATTTTCAACCTCACAATATGTAAATAAATCCTATACCAGGCTAAATGTTATACTTTTGTTTAACATACATTGTCACAATATTTTTCTAATATGGATTAAAATTTATCGTGGCCATAGAATATGCTAATTAGTTCCTACTAGGTGAAATTTGCATATTTTCCGGTCGAAATATTATTATGACAATAAAATAATATATTGAAGACTAACTATCCCTATACTACTGATACTATTACCTAACCAATAATACGAAAAATTAAACCTTTGGCTAAACTATAAGTAGTTGGTAAAATATTCACTAGAGCAGATCCAATTGTCTCGTAGTAGAGATAGTTGTGTGTTTGGTTGGGAATTTTATGCTGGTTATTTATGTTAATTAAGAGAAAGTCATCTCTTTATCATGCAACTCAAAGTCTCTGATGTATTGAGACATCCGCCGTAATAAATATCACTACTAATCGTTAATTATTAATTATTCTAAAATTGGCCAAATTCACTTTCTTGACTAATCAAGGAAAACTAAGCACGTACGCGTTCAAGGCATGCTTTTTTGAACGACCAAAATATTCCATATTTCTTAATGTATCAACTTGACCCCAATACAATTTCACTTTTGTACTATTATTTTATTAAGAATGGCATTCTCACGCCCTTACGTCCTTAAATACCTATTCCTTGATTTTTCAGGAAGCTTCAAAAGCCGTTTTTTTGTTGTTGTTGAAATAGAGCTTTCCCCACGCTTACGCCTAAGTATGGTTTGATTTCATTGATTAATCAAAAAAGGCGATTTGGTCGAATATTGCTGATTTAAAAATCAAAGATTATATTTATTCAGACACATGGTGCAAGCGATTAGCAACTTCTAGCTTCACTACCAAGAGATGCTTTTCTCTTAATTTTTCAACTTGATTCCAGTAGAATTATACTTTTATTATTCTTTTTCCATACATATATATAATACCGTAAAATATGTAAGCAATAGTTTAAGAGAAAATATACCTAAACCAGAAGTTTATTTTTGTTTTCATGTAGATTTTAGCAATATTCTTTGTCAATCCGACTTGGATTAGAAAATTCAATTAGCGAGTTGGTTCAAGAAATAATCAGCCGTTATTTCTTGAATAAAGAGTGTGGATTGTTGGGTGAAGTGTGTATACTATTGGCGAACAAATCACAAGCTTTATCGTAGACAATTCTCTCTTATTGGTTGAAGGGGGATAGCGCGTTGTTTCCTTCAGCCAATAGAAGGGCAGTTTGATCTAAACGCGCGCGCTCTCGATTTATCAAAACCAATTAAAGATATACTTCACACTAACACATTTTTACACTCTTTAATTAGAAAATTTAGAAAACAGTATCAATCGCAAACATATGGCATGAGTATTGAGGCCTATTCTCATTATAACAACTTATTCTACGAATATATGTAAATTGGGAACTATATACGATTCTATAAACGTAATCTATATATATATATATATAAATGAATGTATGTGTGTCTGTCCTTTATGCCTGACCAAACCACTCATTGGAACGCAATGAAACTTTGGGAAGTTATTTAGTATAGTACTGGGAAGGTTTCTAGCAAAAATATTTTTGAAATAACTTTTCGCCTATAAATAATCAAGATAAATATTCTAATTTATCTGTTATAATTCAACAATCTGCTCTAAATATTATCATGATGATACAATGATTTTGTAATGTAGAAAATTAGGAAAGACAAAATTCAGGATGACACGGCAATTTATTTGAGACAAGAATAATGATACAATTCCAAGGCAAGATACTAATCCTTTAACTTCCAATTACCGAGGGAACCAATTAATATTGATTTTATTCAACTTATCGAGTATTTTTAAAGGGACCGGAAAAAAATGTTCACTTTATCGAGAGATTCGTTAGACAAACCTTTACTCGGGTAAAACCCGGGCGAAGCCGGGTACGTCCGCTAGTATATTATAAATGTAATATAGTGACCCTTCGAGGCGCTGAGTTTGTTCATAAAAAAGGTAATTCCTTGACAAAGGTTGACGTTGAGCCAACCGAAATATTGGAAAATAAATATTTGTATTCAATCCAATATATGCCTTTTTTAAATGAAAATACGAAATTATTATGTACGCGTATGATTCTTTTTAAAAATTAAACAATTTCTACTGCTCTTACTGCGATGAAATATTAATGGGAGGGCCCTAACATTAATCTTTAATTGCAGTAAGAGCAGTAGAAATTGTTTAATTTTTAAAAGAATCATAAGTGTCTATAATAGTTTTGAATTTTCCTAACAGATGGCGCGCTACTGCATCATAATATGCCTTTTTATTATCTAAATTCTATAAATCTGTGTGACTTGGTCGGTGTGTTATTTCAATTTTTCTTCACCTGTGTTACCTTGTGGATAACTGGTTGTTGAGTTGTAAGGTCTAGCTGATGTATCACTAGCATTGAGCTGTTGGTTCCTGGCGCCGTTGAGAGGGCAGTAGAGGATTGGCCACTTGAAGTAAGGTGTAGAGAGAGTCCAAGCTATCACATTTGTCGTTTATAGACAACGTCGGTAAGTAATAAATAAATATTGTCTTTACCCCTAGGACAGTTTCGTTTGTTATTTGATCATGCCAAGTATGACCAAGAGTTGTATTTAAAGCAGTAGAGGGCAGTAGAGGATAGGCCACTTGAAGTAAGGTGTAGAGAGAGTCCAAGCTATCACATTTGTCGTTTATAGACAACGTCGGTAAGTAATAAATAAATATTGTCTTTACCCCTAGGACAGTTTCGTTTGTTATTTGATCATGCCAAGTATGACCAAGAGTTGTATTTAAAGCAGTAGAGGGCAGTAGAGGATAGGCCACTTGAAGTAAGGTGTAGAGAGAGTCCAAGCTATCACATTTGTAGTTTATACACTTCGTCGTTCACTAACGCATATATATTGTCTTTACCCCTCTAGGACAGTTTCGTTTGTTATTTGATCATACCAAGTATGACCAAGAGTTATATTTAAAGCAGTAGAGGATAGGCCACTTGAAGTAAGGTGTGAGGTGGAGTCCAAGCTATCACATTTGTAGTTTATAGACTTCGTCGGTCAGTAACACATATATATTGGCTTTACACCTAGGACAGTTTAGATTGTTATTTGATCATGCCAAGTATGACCAAGAGTTGTATTTAAATCAGTAGAGGGCAGGCCACTTGAAGTAAGGTGTAGAGAGAGTCCAAGCTATCACATTTGTAGGTTATACACTTTGTCGGTCAGTAACAAATATATAATGTCTTTACCCCCCTAGGACACTTTCGTTTGTTATTTGAACATGCCAAGTATGACCAAGAGTTGTATTTAAAGCAGTAGAGGGCAGACCACTTGAAGTAAGGTGTAAGATGGAGTCCAAGCTATCACATTTGTAGTTTATACACAACGTCTTACAGTAACACATATATAATGTCTTTACCCCCTAGGACAGTTTCGTTTGTTATTTGATCATACCAAGTATGACCAAGAGTTGTATTTAAAGGGATTTTGTGAAAACTAAACGTTTTTTTAGTTACTATTTTCATTTTCAACATTCCAGGTTTAGGAATTAAGATTTGGCTTAAAATATTGTAGCGTGTTATTTTGGCGTTATGGGAAATGATAGAAATTTATATCGAGTGTCAATTTTTCTTTCTTTATGTTTTATAATATTTATATTTTTATAGTTGTTTATGTTGATTAGATTAGCTAGCTAATGTATTCAAGTACTAAAAAAGTACATGTAATTCAATTACACGAAAACTAACATATAAATAGAATCAACTGGAAAATTAAAATATTTTATATTTTTACGATCAGAATATGTATTATTTTTAATTGTTACAAAATATTTTTGAATTATATTATCTATAGAATATTATATTGATATTTTGTTATTTAAAACATTTCTCTCCTTACTTCGTTGTTCTTTGATGTAAATTAAGTTGAATTGTTTTGATGAAAATAAATTTCTTTATCACATTTACGTTAATCTTCCCTCGATTTCCTACGTGACAAAATCATAAGCAATGTAAAAAAAATAATACAAAAGTGAAAGTGTACTGGAATCAGGATGATAAATTAAGAAAAAGGCATTTTCTTATCGTGAAACTAAAAGTTGCTGATGGCTTGAACAAATAGTTGATATTTATTACGACAGTTGGCGCAAGCCATCAGCAACTTTTAATTGCCCGATCAAAAAATACCTTTTTCTTAAAATCATTAACAGTTTCTACAGTATCAAAGATCATGATATTTTCAATAAACATGGTAAGACAGCATCGATATAAATGTCGTGGGTGCATACTGTATCTCATCGACTAAATAAACTGATCATTGAGACTTTCTGAAAATTCATGGAACAAGTTTTCAAAGCCAAAGTGCGTTGAAACGGCGTGGGTCAACACACCGAAACTCGTACATTGTTTGCCTTTTTATTTATCAAAATAAAATGTAGTTGAACAATTATTTGAATGATTAAAATTCAACTATTAGTTTATATTTACTCAGACAAATGGCGCAAACTATGAGAAACTTTCAGTAGCATTGTCTTGAAATGCCATTTTCTTAATTTAACCACCTTATCCTAGTACAAATTCACTTTTATTACTATTTTTCTAGTAAAGAAAGAGGTTGCCTTGCCGGCATTCATAGTTCTTCAAATAAAAGATACTTCGGCCAGTAAATCTTTTTATTGTCTTTTGAGAATAATTTCTAACGCTTTGCCAAATGTTTTGGTTTTTGTTCGCTCCTGACGTGGACAAAAATATTTTGTCGAAACGTCGAGACAATAAAAAGATTTATTGGCCGAAGTGTCTTTTATTTGAAGTACTATGTTTCTATTACTGCTATGTTGTCTTCAAACCTCAGGTCGCAGTTGAGCAGTTGTTCCTGAGAATCCTCGAGTATATTTCAATGACTGTCGCCCACACAACTGAATATGTGGTTTAGAAGTACGAGAAAGAGAGCAAATATGTTTTCTTGAAAGGAACCTGTGTTAATTAAGAAACTCTCTGTTTCCTTTCCGCTGAACAAAACTTCAATTTGTATACAACGTAAGGTGTTTTTCTCCTTTCTCTTATTTGAAGTGAAAGCCTGAGCACATACTATTAGATAATATCTAACGATTATACGTTAAAATTGTACTTGGGGTGTTTAAGTGCAGGGATGAACTCTCTTTAAGTGTTTCGAGAGCGAAGGTAGTCATGTGTGATCCTTCATGTTTGTTCTATGGTCCTTGTACTATGTTTATACACACAAACTCTCTCACTTGGAGTCCATCGGTGGCAGAGTCTTTCTCGAAGTGGGCGCCACCAAAGACAACATCGTATATGTTTTACGTATATGTACATTTATTATTTATTTTATACATTTAAATCTATATATATTAAAAATTAAGAAGGCATTTCCTGACCACAAGCACGTGTGCTTTTTAAATGGCAGAGCGCCATCTAGTGGAGCAAAAATAAACAAAACGTTTATTTAACTTGCTCCGTGATATTTGGCCAACCCAATTTCTTGATAAATCAAGAGCAAGTTAAATAAACGTTTAGTTTATTTTTGCTCCACTAGATGGCGCTCTGCCATCTAAAAAGCACATGTGCTCGTGGTCAGGAAATGCCTTTTTTATTTTTAATATCAACACCAGACCCACTTATCTTTTATTTTTTCTATTGTTTTTCATATATATATATATTTTATTCATATATTTATCAATATATAATCTTATTTTATGATGCATTAGCGCGCCATCTGTTATGAAAATCCGAAACTAATATAGACGCGTATGATTCTTTTAAAAAATTAAACAATTGCAGTAGGGCAGTAGTAATTGTTTAATTCTTAAAAGAATCATACGCGTTTATAATAGTTCCGAATTTTCATAATAATTTTCATCCATTATATATATTTATTTTGACTAAAATAAACTATTCGAGTTAAAATATAAAAATAAAACGGAGATTGAAAAGGAGTTTATTGTGCGAATTTTTAATAGCAACCTTTCGGACGCATGCGTCCTTCTACAGGCTTTTTTACGATAACTAAATAAAAAAACGAGATGAGTTTATATAAGACAAGATATTTTTACATACGAGAGAAATAATATAACATTATAAAAATAAATAAAGAGAAAAGTGTAAACGTAAATTTCGTATGTACAACATTGAAATGCAAATTTGTGCTAAGGACGTTAAATTTATGAAATAAAAACTTTTTTACTATTGTGACTTCAATTCGACAAAGGTAATGGCAAATAAACAATGAGGATGAACTTATAAATAATATAAAAATTGCTAGAAAGAAATGGACCGTGTATGACTATTTACAAAAGGAATGGTATATATCGGGGATGTCTATTTTTCGATTTATACTTTTATATTTTATGGATATGAATGAATCAAAGAATAGTCTTTGCTGTTTATTATTGATGTGATGGTAATGTATTTTTTGGGAATTCCAATTATAAAACTATGGCCTATTTGCGATACATGTTGAAAAATAAAGGTTTACGGTCCTTGTTGGTGATATTTATGTTATGTTCCGTCATTCTCACGGAGGCGGACCTACCCGTGTCTCCCACATAAGTGGCCGAACAAACCCCACAGGAGACCGAGTAGACCGCCCCGCAAGAATTGACCGGATTGAGAGGGTTTGCAGTTTTAGTTATGGGATTTCTGATGTATGTATAAATGTCTGGAGGGCTATTGAAATAGGTATTGATATCATGTGTTCTTAATATTCTAGAGATTGAAACTGCATGGGGGGGAGTATGGTAAGGTACAAGTATGTCTATAGGATGAAGTGGATTTAAAAGGGCACTGTGAGTATGAATGTTTCTCTATGAAGGGAATAGGGTAACCAGTGGAGATCAAATTAGAAAATATATTTGATTTTTCTATTGTTTTAAAAATAGTGAGGGAACAATGGGTATGCAAACGTTTAGTGAGAGTTCTAACCGTGTTAATTTTATGCGATATAGGACTATAAGATTTAAAATGAGTGTAATGGGGGGGACAGTTTGGTTTGTAATATACTCTTGTTTGATAACTGCTATCTGTACTAATGATCAATATATCTAAAAAGGGGAGAGCATTATATTGTTATATTTCATATGTGAATTATAAGTCTGGATGGAAAGAGTTTAAGCCTGAGAGGATAAGATGGTTATAGCTAGACTTATATACAAATACAAAATGTATCGTCTATGTATCTCCTCCAATAATAAATATCGGAGGAAAAACTACTATTAATATACCAAAGTTATCATTACCAACTCTGAAACAATGGAAGACAAAGGGCTACCCATTATCTGTTCATAATACAGGGAATTAAACGTGAATATACTCATAGAAAGGCATAGCTGTGTTAACTGAGTTATGGTACAATTTTTGTTTTTGGTTTATTTTTGCAAAAGTAAGGAACTGTTGCAGTGAAACTAAGAAATGCGGGGGTATTGGAAATTGAATGTGGGCCTGGATTGGATTTTATCAATGGCAATAGGAAATTGGTTAAATATTTAGATAAAGGAAAGGCTGGAGAAAGATGATAAGGTATTACAGGTCGTGGATGTACTGAATGTTTATGTGTTTTAGGGAGTCCATATATGTAAGCATTATTTTCCATGGCTGAAGTGAATAAGCTAAATTGTTCCTGAGTTATGTTACCTTATTCCTTGATGTTTCGGAGAGAGGACTTAAAACTCTTTAGTGAAAAGAGGTTTGCTTGGTTAGAGATCTCTGAAAACATGGAATCATCTCTTAGAATATCCAAAATTTTGTTTTTATATTCATTCTGATTCAGTAGTACTGTAGATGCACCATTATCTGCCTTGGTTATTACTATGGAATGTTTCCGTTTCCATTTAACGTCCTTAGCACAAATTTTGCATTTCAATGTTGTACATACGAAATTTTACGTTTTCACTTTTCTCTTTATTTATTTTTATAATGTTATATTTTCTCTCGTAGGCAAAAATATCTTGTCTTATATAAACTCATCTCGTTCTTTTGTTTAGTTATCGTAAAAAAGCCCGTAGAAGGACGTCCGAAAGCTTGCTATTAAAAATTCGCACAAGAAACTCCTCTTTAATCTCCGTTTTATTTTTCAATATATTTATTTTGTATTTAACTTTCTATACTCTTGTATGATGATGCAATAAAGAAGTTTCAATCTCAATCTCTCTATTTTTTTTTTTTTGCTTAATGATGCCTTTGAAAGTATGAATTAAATTAATATTTAGTTAGAGCTGTTATAAGATGATTCAACAGGTTCTTATACGGAATCTGTTGTAATATGAAAAGAGAACGTAGGTGTTGTATAGAGGACTTTGACGTAATGATGACTTGTATAAATATATTATTTTTGTTAATTTTAATTAAACATTTAAGATAATTATCATCTTTATAGAAATACGGTGTCAGTCCGTCTGTCTATGTGTAATCCGCAATTTAAACTTGGAAACTGGTGAGTGTTGAGACTTAAATATTTCAGCGATTGTTATTGACCTAAACGAAAGAATTAAATATATAAATATCTCAAGCCTCCTTGGAATTATAAGCAAAAGTAGGCAAAAATCAATATAATATTAATATATATTTTTATAAATTTATGTAATTTGCCTCAAATATTATCATGCATATATTTATTGTATATCATCTATGAATATATATGATTAATATTTACAAGTTTTTAAAATATTCAGATTCTATCGTTCTACCTGTTGTATATAGTATAATATGGGTAAATATAAAGATTGTTGGTATAAACAATGGAGCCATAATAAATATGTAATTCATCTAGCGCGCATTGAATGGCTATATATATACACATATATAGAGGCTGTAACTGTATTAAATATATATGTATAAATAAAAGGCTAGAGGTAAAATATAGAAACCTATAAAAGATATAACACTATCGTTGTAAACTCTCATTGTATTAAGCTATTGGACATATTTTAATCAAATGGATCCTGGTTTAATTATTTAATATATAACCCAATTTAAATATGCTCCAATTAATTGAATTCTCATCGCGAGTAAGCAAGTTGAAAATGCTGAAATAATCAAATTTATATAAAAACACGCTTTTATATGGGTTAAATAAAAATGAGGGAATAAGATGACTGATGTCATGTAAAATGATAGAATAACTTTTTATGAAACTCTATATCTTTTATTTGTGTTTACATTATGTATAAATAAGCATCTATTAATGAAACTCTCTTAAATTCTAACATCCTATTTTTAGATTTATTAAGGTAAAATATGAAAACATATATTGGCGAATAAAAAGTTATTATTGTGAATCATTTGTATCAATCCATTCATAATTCTAATTATACAATTCGCACTATTTTTCCAAACGGAATTCCTACACAGTTCCATCCATATTTTATAGTCACTCAATTTGTCACTTCATACGGAAAATTCCAGAAATACTTACATAAAAGAGGTCTATCGGAAAAACCAAATTTTTCCTTCGGAGAAACTGAACAAACTGCTCTTAACCTCATCTACAACTGTCCTAAATTTACAGAAGTAAGACATCGATTGTTTCCTGGTCTAAATCACTTAACTCTCTTACATCTGCCACTTTGTCTATATACATTTCATGAACTCTGTCGAATAATACATGTGTGAATTTGTAAATATTTAATTCTAAGTTCTAATTTGTTTGTTGTGTTGTTTGTTTCCTCTGTAAATAGGCGCAAATATCACAATATCGCGCTGATTAATAAAATAAAAAAGTTAAAATTTTAATAAGGTTTAGAAAACTGGCTGTCATTCTAGATCTGTTCGTAGAACGGACTAATGTTTCCTAATTATAAAATATTTATAAATGAACAAATTCATGTTGTGTGTGATATATATTACAGTAGAGAAATAATTAATCACTATTTATTCAATTATTATATAATTGAGGTGACAGCGAAGTACATGTAGTGTTACTTTGTTCATGTTACTATACCTTATAAATATTTATAATATTTTATAAATATCATTTAAATTCTATTTCTCTATTCCCTAATGCCTATATTGAATATTCATATGATTAAAAATATCTATTATGCAAAGAAAAAAAAATAATTCTTAAACAAAGAAATTATTTTACCTGCATGCTTCTTATTGGTATATAATTCAGTATAAATTGAATATTATTTATGAAATTACTTATTAATATAAAGATATTAATATTCATAATGACAATAAATAATACTTAAATATCATCTGTATATGATTATACAAAGTAAAGAGAAGCCCAATATGTATATATAAGCCTATTTACCTATGTTTAATTCATCAACAATTAGCTGTTAATGATTATTTGTAATTAGTATATTAATTAAAATATTAGATTAATAAATGTGTATTTTCATGAATGAGTATCTAAAGGTGATAATAAATAGGGTGGAAAAAGAGCAAAAAAGGAATGTCTAGGAGCGAGAAGAACTGAGAGATTGAAAATATCTATCAGAGAAGTTTAGGTGTGTCGAATTGGATGGATCTGTATGGAGAAAAGTATTGGGATGGGATTGATCTATAATGATAGATGAGTGGCTAGGAAGTATCTATAAAGAGAACCATATGGGATGATAATGATCTATAAATAAACAAAATAAGGGATAAGAGGGATCTATAAGGAAAAGAAGAAATGGGATATAAAATGGGACTATTGGGAGGATGGTAAGTATCTATAAGGAGATAGGAGAGAGAGAGAAGAGAGATAAATAGTCTATAAAGAGACAAGAGAAGGGATGGGAAGGATCTATAAGGAGGAGAAGGATCTATAAAGAGACAAGAGAAGAGATGGGAAGGATTCATAAATAGACAAGTGAAGGAATGGTAATAACCTATAAGGAGAAAAGGGGATGAGAGAGAAGGATCTATAAAGAGACAAGAGAAGGAATGGGAAGAATTCATAAAAAGACAAGTGAAGGAATGGTAATAACCTATAAGGAGAAAAGGGGATGAAAGAGAAGGATCTATAAAGAGACAAGAGAAGGAATGGGAAGAAAACATAAAAAGACCGGTAAAGGAATGGAAAGGATCTATAAGGAAAATAAAGGATGGGAAGGATCTATAAAGGGACAAGAGAAAGGATGGGAAGGATACATAAAGAGACAAGAGAAGGGATGATAGGAGAGACCTATAAGGAGAAGAAAGGGGATGGGAAGGTTCTATAAAGAGACAAGGGATGGGAGGATCGACAAGTCTAGAAGCGAGAGAGGTAAATGCCTGGCAGTCCAGACGGCAGGACCTACCTGCGGACAAGTCCAGCTAAAAAATGGAGGCCGGACTTTAAAGTGGGCAATCGATTGGAGTCCACGTGGTCAGCGGCTCCCATCCCAGGCGAGTCCTTTAGTTATTTATGTGCTCCGGGCGATATTGTTTAGTCGCTCGGACCTTACAAATGGCACGTCACTCCCATACGTCGCCCATCTGATTCTGACGACCAGCCTTCCAAATTTACGACGAATTCCCAGCGTGGTTATTACCGACCGAGTGTGTTGCCATCCTCTGTTACAACGCTGTAATGGCAGCTGAGATATATTGTGAAGATAGTTACTTTTTGTTTGATAGTTTTGATAAACCTCGATCTTTGAATTTCTGTTGAGTATATTCGACTACACATTCTCATCTAGGATGTCTCATATAGGATTTCAAAGTTATAGCTATTTTATTCCCCATTTACCGAGCAATATGAGGTAAATATACTGTACGCTTTGCATGCCCCTTGTAATATAATATCCACATTCTATCAAGAAACTATTAGAGCCAACGAAAATATAAGGAGCATAGGGAAATGTAAGATTCCAAATTTGTTCCAAACTCAGTTGACAACCAAATCAGATATTTAGTTTTCGATGTTTATGATTAACACAATTTCGACACAAAAGACGATAACATTAAAGCAAAATTTATAGTTTAATAATAATGATTTAATAAGAAACATTTAGAGAGAACGAATTATATATTAGAATATGTAAACACTAACCATTTTTTAAATTGAAAATATTCATATTTGATCTGGAAATAATTTGTGTATTCGACATATAGTAATAAAGATGCCTAATCGGTTCTTTAAATATAGTGATAAAGTCGGATATTCGTGATAATGGAAATTTACAAATACATTTCTATATCCAATTAAATTAGTATATTTAGATATTATAGATGTCTAAATCTCTGAAATATATTTTACTAGTTGTGGGTTCTATAGACAAGACTTGTTCTCTAGCAGCAGATCTAGACGAAGAGACGCTAGTTACAGGGATATATATTTGTGGGGCGAAATTATTGTTTGAATCTGAATAAATTATAACAAAAGTATTGCAATAGTAGAAATGCAATATACCAATCAAGATAATTACAATAAGTTTATTCATAAAGGTAAAATAGTACGCTCTCAAGCGTTGTTCATCATCAAGCCAATTGTTTCGCAAATTCTTCAATATATAGAGGTATGAAAGGTATTAACACATTCAAAAGTTTAGCTAAAATCTTAAATGTTTGAATATTTATTCAAAAATTTGATTTATTTATATTAAATGTAACGAGAAGAATTTTGAAAGAAATGCTATACAAAATTAATGAAATATATCACACTTTATCATTTCCCTTCTTATTCCGGCATTTCAGTGACCCATTGTAGTCCTTTTCAAGCGAGAAAAATGGGTTTTGAAACTTAACCACACGTATAATGTCATTCGCTAAGATTTCCATTCAAATGGATATTAGTAGTAATATTCATGTGTTTTGAAACACTCTTTTTGATTTTAGCTCTTCAATCGTTTATAAATTAGATTGGAAATGTGCATTCTTAAACTCCACAAAGCCTTTCATATCAGAGTATTGAAAATATATATAAGAAAGGTTTTAGAGCTATTAAAATGGTAATATGTACAAATCATGTTAGTTTCAACTCTGGCATTAAACTTTATGTTAAAAGATGGTGACTTCAAACTGCTTTCTAACTAGTAAACATAAAAAAATATTATTTCGTGTGAATTCAAAATGCACACTCTCAAACCACATATGATATAGGTAAATATTATTGCAGTGAAAGCACAGGGTGTTTGAATAAAATAAAGCGATAAAGAAGGTGATTGTCTGTATTAATATCAGTATATAAATACAAGGTTTAATTTGTGTACATTATAAATTAAATAAAATGTTAATGATTTAGCAGTCTGAATACAATAGTTTATGTAAATACACAGTGTAAAGAAGTGTTTAAGTGTTAATACACCAATACCTCGCTTTGCGTCGTTTCGTTTTGCGTTTTTTTCGAAGTTGCGTCGTTGCTTAATTTTTACTGGTTTTCACTGTGCGTCGTTAGATTTTCGAAGTTGCGTTGTTTTGGAATCGAGTCTTTTATTTATTTTTTGATTTTTTTTCCCTAAAATATGGCAACACCTTTGTTTTTGATTGCGCCATGCCATCGAAATTTTATTTTCACTTTGCGTCGTCTTTTTTTGGAACGTAACCCCGACGCAAAGCGAGGTATAGGTGTATATGCAAATACAATGTTAAATAAAGTGAATAAATTTTAAATATGTTGCTACAGAGTAAAGGTAGGACAAATACTTACTCTCAACACGTATTCACATGCAACACGTATTGTGATTATACGTTTATCTATATGTTTATGTGAATTTATAAATATAGTGTAAATGTGTAGGAACACTATTATTTTTAAGGGAAATGTAAATATTGAACAAATACCGCTTTTTTTGCATATATTATTGTAAATAAATTTATTATGATGCATTAGCGCGCCTCTGTTATGAAAAGTCGAAACTATTATAGACGCGTATGATTATTTTACAAATAAAAAAAATTCTACTGCCCTTACTGCAATGGTGAAACCTCCCAGCGGGTTCGCCAGTTTGAAGGGTTCACTACTGATGAGCCAGGCCCTCCTATTAATTTTTACATTGCAGTAAGAGCAGTAGAAATTGTTTTTTTAAGGATCATACGCGTCTATAATAGTTTCGAATTTTTAAAGAAATTTATAAAAAAGAATGAGGTGGATACCATGCATATAATTGCGTATCTACAAAGCTTATTGAATGCCTGTGTATAAGCACGCATTAAGTTTGTTTGATATATGTGATATTGGTAAAAATCCAAACACCACACAAAAACACACATATGTGGAAAAATTATTAAAAATTAAAAATATATTTCGATAGAGGTAGCTCTCAATTTAATTATTCGTTAGAACAATGTGTTTGTTTAATCACCCTAGTAAGAAATTCACTAGTGGTGATGAGGCCAAATACCAGTTCTGACAAAGCCAACCTGGAAATCATTATTGTCTCTCTGAATTTACAAAGCTTGGTGTTATGGCTCTTTTTTTTATCACTACTAGTAGATCTATGGCAAATTATGGGTTATATTGAGGCTTGTTTTAGGAAGTTATTAGTTATAGAGAGTTTTGTTATGGGAAGTTATGGGTTATAATGAGATTTGTTATAGGAAATTTAGTTATAGAGAGTTTTGTTATGCTAAATTTATAGGTTATAATGAGGTTTGTTATAGGAAATTTAGTTATAGAGAGTTTTGTTATGGTATTTTATGGGTCATAATGAGGTTTGTTATAGGATGTTATTAGTTATAGAGAGTTTTGTTATGTTTTTTTTATGGGTTATAATGAGGTTTGTTATAGGATGTAATTAGTTATAGAGAGTTTTGTTATGAGAAGTTATGGGTTTTAATGAGGTTTGTTTTAGGAAATTTAGTTATAGAGAGTTTTGTTATCGGAAGTTATAGGTTATAATGAGGTTTGTTATAGGAAATTTAGTTAGAGTTTTGTTATGAGAAGTTATGGGTTATAATGAGGTTTGTTATAGGAAATTTAGTTATAGAGAGTTTTGTTATGGGAAGTTATAGGTTATAATGAGGTTTGTTAGAGAAATTTAGTTATAGAAGGTTTTGTTATGGGAAGTTATAGGTTATAATGAGGTTTGTTATAGGAAATTAGGTTATAGAGAGTTTTGTTATGGAATTTATGGGTTATAAAAAGGTTTGTTAGAGAAATTTAGTTATAGAAGGTTTTGTTATGGGAAGTTATAGGTTATAATGAGGTTTGTTATAGGAAATTTAGATATAGAAAGTTTTGTTATGGAAATTTATGGGTTATAAAAAGGTTTCTTATAGGAATTTTAGTTATAGAGAGTTTTGTTATGGGAAGTTATGGGTTATAATGAGGTTTGTTATAGAATATTTAGTTATAGAGTTTTGTTATAAGAAGTTATGGGATACAATGAGGTTTGTTACAGGAAATTTAGATATAGAAAGTTTTGTTATGAAAATTTATGGGTTATAATGAGGTTTGTTATAGAAAATTTAGTTATAGAGAGTTTTGTTATGGGAAGTTATGGGTTATTATGAGGTTTGTTATAGGAAATTTAGATATAAAAAGTTTTGTTATGAAAATTTATGGGTTATAATGAGGTTTGTTATAGGAATTTTAGTTATAGAGAGTTTTGTTATGGAATGTTATGGGTTATAATGAAATTTGAATTAGGAAATTTAGTTATAGAGAGTGTTGTTATGAAAGGTTATGGGTTGTATTGAGGTTTGTTATGGGAAATATAGTTATAGAGGGTTTTGTTATGGGAAGTTATGGGTTATAATGAGTTTTCTTATAGAATATTTAGTTATAGAGAGTTTTGTTATGGGAGGTTATGGGTTATAGTGAGGTTTGTTGCAGGAATATATTGGTTATAGAGAGTTTTTAATGGGTTATAGTGAGGTTTGTTGCAGGAGTTTATTAGTTATAGAGAGTTTTGTTATGGGTTATAGTGAGGTTTGTTTTAGGATGTTATTAGTTATAGAGAGTTTGTTATGGGTTATAGTGAGGTTTATTGTAGGATGTTATTAGTTATAGAGAGTTTTGTTATGGGTTATAGTGAGGTTTGTTTTATGATGTTACTAGCGGATGTGCCCGGCTTCGTCCGGGTTTTACCCGAGTGAATGTTTGTCTAACGAACATTTGTTAAAACAATTCTCTTTAAACTTATAAAACGTACTCGGCTTCGCCCGGGGTTTTACCCGAGTAAAGGTTTGTCTAGCGAACATTTGTTAAAACAATTCTCTAAAAACTTATTAAAAAATAAAAAAGATATATTTTGATAATTTGAAACTCGTAAATTTGAATCTCTCGATAAAGTGAACATTTTTTCCCGGTCCCTGTGTGCCTTGACATCCTGAATTTTGTCTTTCCTAATTTTCTACATTAGAAAATCATAGTTTTATCTATTTTATCATTTTTTCCCGGTCCCTTGAGAAATACTCGATAAGTTGAATAAAATCAATATTAATTGGTTCCCTCGGTAATTGGAAGTTAAAGGAATAGTATCTTCGCCTTGGAATTGTATCATTATTCTTGTCGCAAATAAATTGCCGTGTCATCCTGAGATAATCTTACTTTTGATAAATAATATTTAAGATAACAAACTTAGTGATAAGAAAACTTGTTATCATCGTCACAATGGGGGCGCTGCTTGCGAGTTAAATCTACAAATCTGCAAATAACTCTAAGGATATTCAAGATATTCATGAAATTATTTTTCAAAAACCTTCCCGGCGATATACCTAATAATATCCCAAAATTTCACGGCGATTGGATGTATGGGTTTTGAATCTATAGAGTACAGACAGACAGACATTCAATTTTATATATATAAGATAATATAAATGAGTTTTAAAAATTGTAAAAAAAAAAATGCATCGGCCGGGAATCGAACCCGGGCCGCCCGCGTGGCAGGCGAGCATTCTACCACTGAACCACCGATGCTTAAAAAAATGGCCATATTTAGGTATTCATTCCATTCCAGATTAGTCCGCGTAAAAAAAGTTCTTCAAATGAAAAAAAGAAATAGCCAAAAATACTAATCAAAATGCAGCCGAAAATTTTCCTCAGGTTTATAAAAAGCGACATGCAAAATTTGGTACCAATTGGTTCAGTAATTTTTGAGTTTATCGCGAAACAGACAGACAGACAGAAATTGGCTTTTATATATATAGAGAGATTTACTCTTCATTGTTGGCTTTTTAACTTACATTCATTCTTCATTGTTGGCTTTTTATATTACATTCACTCTTCATTGTTGACTTTTTATCTTACATTCACTCTGTTGGCTTTTTATATTACATTTACTCTTCATTGTTGGCTTTTTATCTTACATTCACTCTTCATTGTTGGCTTTTTATATTATATTTACTCTTCATTGTTGGCTTTTTATCTTACATTCATTCTTCATTGTTGGCTTTTTATATTACATTTACTCTTCATTGTTGGCTTTTTATCTTACATTCACTCTTCATTGTTGGTTTTTTATCTTACATTCATTCTTCATTTTTGGCTTTTTATATTACATTCACTCTTCATTGTTGGCTTTTTATCTTACATTCATTCTTCATTGTTGCCTTTTTATATTACATTTACTCTTCATTGTTGACTTTTTATCTTGCATTCACTCTTCATTGTTGGCTTTTTTCTTACATTCATTCTTCATTGTTGGCTTTTTATCTTACATTCACTCTTCATTGTTGGCTTTTTATATTATATTTACTCTTCTTTGTTGGCTTTTTATCTTACATTCATTCTTCATTGTTGGCTTTTTATATTACATTTACTCTTCATTGTTGGCTTTTTATCTTACATTCACTCTTCATTGTTGGCTTTTTATCTTACATTCATTCTTCATTGTTGGCTTTTTATATTACATTCACTCTTCATTGTTGGCTTTTTATCTTACATTCATTCTTCATTGTTGGCTTTTTATATTACATTCACTCTTCATTGTTGGCTTTTTATCTTACATTCACTCTGTTGGCTTTTTATATTACATTTACTCTTCATTATTGGCTTTTTATCTTACATTCACTCTTCATTGTTGGTTTTTTATATTATATTTACTCTTCATTGTTGGCTTTTTATCTTACATTCATTCTTCATTGTTGGCTTTTTATATTATATTTACTCTTCATTGTTGGCTTTTTATCTTACATTCATTCTTCATTGTTGGCTTTTTATATTACATTTACTATTCATTGTTGGCTTTTTATCTTACATTCACTCTTCATTGTTGGCTTTTTATCTTACATTCATTCTTCATTGTTGACTTTTTATATTACATTCACTCTTCATTGTTGGCTTTTTATATCATATAGAAAATCATAGTTTTATCTAGTGAACATTTTTTCCCGTGTCACATTGCCGTGTCATCCTGAGATAATCTTAATTTTGATAAATAATATTTAAGATAACAAACTTAGTGATAAGAAAACTTGTTAACATCGTCACAATGGGGGCGCTGCTTGCGAGTTAAATCTACAAATCTGCAAATAACTCTAAGGATATTCAAGATATTCATGAAATAATTTTTCAAAAACCTTCCCGGTGATATACCTAATAATATCCCAAAATTTCACGGCGATTGGATGTATGGTTTTTGAATCTATAGAGTACAAACAAACAAACAGACAGACATTCAATTTTATATATATAGATTAGTTATAGAGAGTTTTGTTATGGGTAATAGTGAGGTTTGTTTTAGGATATGTTGTTAGTTATAGAGAGTTTTGTTATGGGTTATAGTGAGGTTTGTTGTAGGACGTTATGGGTTATAGTGAGGTTTGTTGTAAGATGTGATTAGTTATAGAGAGTTTTGTTATGGGCTATAGTGAGGTTTGTTTTAGGATGTTATTAGTTATAGAGAGTTTTGTTATGGGTTATAGTGAGGTTTGTTGTAGGATGTTATTAGTTATAGAGAGTTTTGTAATGGGTTATAGTGAGGTTTGTTGTAGGATGTTATTAATTATAGAGAGGTTTGTAATGGGTTATAGTGAGGTTTTTTGTAGGATTTTATTAGTTATAGAGAGTTTTGTAATTGGTTATAGTGAGGTTTGTTGTAGGATGTTATTAGTTATAGAGAGTTTTGTAATGGGTTATAGTGAGGTTTGTTGTAGGATGTAATTAGTTATAGAGAGTTTTGTTATGGGTTTTAGTGAGGTTTGTTGTAGGATGTTATTAGTTATAGAGAGTTTTGCAATGGGTTATAGTGAGGTTTGTTTTAGGATGTTTTTAGTTATAGAGAGTTTTGTAATGGGTTATAGTGAGGTTTTTTATAGGATGTTATTAGTTATAGAGAGTTTTGTTATGGGTTATAATGAGGTTTGTTGTAGGATGTTATGGGTAATAGTGAGGTTTGTTGTAGGATGTTATTAGTTATAGAGAGTTTTGTAATGGGTTATAGTGAGGTTTCTTTTAGGATGTAATTTGTTATAGAGAGTTTTGTTATGGGTTATAATGAGGTTTGTTGTAGGATGTTATTAGTTATAGAGAGTTTTGCAATGGGTTATAATGAGGTTTGTTGTAGGATGTTATTAGTTATAGAGAGTTTTGTTATGGGTTATAGTGAGGTTTGTTTTAGGATGTTATTAGTTATATAGAGTTTTGTTATGGGTTATAATGAGGTTTGTTGTAGGATGTTATGGGTAATAGTGAGGTTTGTTGTAGGATGTTATTAGTTATAGAGAGTTTTGTAATGGGTTATAGTAAGGTTTGCTCTGGGATGTTATTAGTTATAGAGTGTTTTGTAATGGGTTATAGTGAGGTTTGTTGTAGGATGTTATTAGTTATAGAGAGTTTTGTTATGGGTTATAGTGAGTTTTTTTGTAGGATGTTATTAGTTATAGAGAGTTTTGTAATGGGTTATAGTAAGGTTTGTTGTAGGATGTTATTAGTTATAGAGAGTTTTGTTATGGGTTATAGTGAGGTTTTTTGTAGGATGTTATTAGTTATAGAGTGTTTTGTAATGGGTTATAGTGAGGTTTGTTGTAGGATGTTATTAGTTATAGAGAGTTTTGTAATGGGTTATAGTGAGGTTTTTTGTAGGATGTTATTAGTTATAGAGAGTTTTGTAATGGGTTATAGTAAGGTTTGTTGTAGGATGTTATTAGTTATAGAGAGTTTTGTTATGGTTATAGTGAGGTTTGTTGTAGGATGTTATTAGTTATAGAGAGTTTTGTTATGGGTTATATTGAGGTTTGTTGTAGGATGTTATTAGTTATAGAGAATTTTCTTATGGGTTATAGTGAGGTTTGTTGTAGGATGTTATTAGTTATAGAGAGTTTTGTAATGGGTTATAGTGAGATTTCTTGTAGGATGTTATTAGTTATAGAGAGTTTTGTAATGGGTTATAGTGAGGTTTGTTGTAGGATGTTATTAGTTATAAAGAGTTTTGTAATGGGTCATAGTGATGTTTGTTGTAGTATGTTATTAGTTATAGAGAGTTTGGAATGGGTTATAGTGAGGTTTATTGTAGGATGTTATCAGTTATAGAGAGTTTTGTTATAGGTTATAGTGAAGTTTGTTGTAGGATGTTATTAGTTATAGAGAGTTTTGCAATGGGTTATAGTGAGGTTTATTTTATGATGTTATTAGTTATAGAGGTTTTGTAATGGGTTATAGTGAGGTTTGTTGTAGGATGTTATTAGTTATAGAGAGTTTTGTAATGGGTTATAGTGAGGTTTATTTTAGGATGTTATTTGTTATAGAGAGTTTTGTAATGGGTTATAGTGATGTTTGTTGTAGGATGTTATTAGTTATAGAGAGTTTTGTAATGGGTTATAGTGAGGTTTATTGTAGGATGTTATTAGTTATAGAGAGTTTTGTTATAGGTTATAGTGAGGTTTGTTGTAGGATGTTATTAGTTATAGAGAGTTTTGCAATGGGTTATAGTGAGGTTTGTTGCAGGATGTTATAAGTTAGAGAGAGTTTTGTTATAGTTAGAGTGAGGTTTTTGTAGGATGTTATTAGTTATAGAGAGTTTTGCAATGGGTTATAGTGAGGTTTGTTGTAGGATGTTATTAGTTATAGAAAGTTTTGTTATGGGTTATAGTGAGGTTTGTTATAGGATGTTATTAGTTATAGAGAGTTTTGTAATGGGTTATAGTGAGGTTTGTTTTAGGATGTTATTAGTTTTAAAGAGTTTTGTAATGGGTTATAGTGAGGTTTGTTGTAGGATGTTATTAGTTATAGAGAGTTTTGTAATGGGTTATAGTGAGGTTTGTTGTAGGATGCTATTAGTTTTAGAGAGTTTTGTAATGGATTATAGTGAGGTTTGTTGTAGGGTGCTATTAGTTTTAAAGAGTTTTGTAATGGGTTATAGTGAGGTTTGTTGTAGGATGTTATTAGTTATAGAGAGTTTTGCAATGGGTTATAGTGAGGTTTGTTGTAGGATGTTATTAGTTAGAGAGAGTTTTGTTATAGGTTATAGTGAAGTTTGTTGTAGGATGTTATTAGTTATAGAGAGTTTTGCAATGGGTTATAGTGAGGTTTATTTTATGATGTTATTAGTTATAGAGGTTTTGTAATGGGTTATAGTGAGGTTTGTTGTAGGATGTTATTAGTTATAGAGAGTTTTGTAATGGGTTATAGTGAGGTTTATTTTAGGATGTTATTTGTTATAGAGAGTTTTGTAATGGGTTATAGTGATGTTTGTTGTAGGATGTTATTAGTTATAGAGAGTTTTGTAATGGGTTATAGTGAGGTTTATTGTAGGATGTTATTAGTTATAGAGAGTTTTGTTATAGGTTATAGTGAGGTTTGTTGTAGGATGTTATTAGTTATAGAGAGTTTTGCAATGGGTTATAGTGAGGTTTGTTGCAGGATGTTATAAGTTAGAGAGAGTTTTGTTATAGTTAGAGTGAGGTTTTTGTAGGATGTTATTAGTTATAGAGAGTTTTGCAATGGGTTATAGTGAGGTTTGTTGTAGGATGTTATTAGTTATAGAAAGTTTTGTTATGGGTTATAGTGAGGTTTGTTATAGGATGTTATTAGTTATAGAGAGTTTTGTAATGGGTTATAGTGAGGTTTGTTTTAGGATGTTATTAGTTTTAAAGAGTTTTGTAATGGGTTATAGTGAGGTTTGTTGTAGGATGTTATTAGTTATAGAGAGTTTTGTAATGGGTTATAGTGAGGTTTGTTGTAGGATGCTATTAGTTTTAGAGAGTTTTGTAATGGATTATAGTGAGGTTTGTTGTAGGGTGCTATTAGTTTTAAAGAGTTTTGTAATGGGTTATAGTGAGGTTTGTTGTAGGATGTTATTAGTTATAGAGAGTTTTGCAATGGGTTATAGTGAGGTTTGTTGTAGGATGTTATTAGTTAGAGAGAGTTTTGTTATAGTTATAGTGAGGTTTTTTGTAGGATGTTATTAGTTATAGAAAGTTTTGTTATGGGCTATAGTGAGGTTTGTTATAGGATGCTATTAGTTTTAGAGAGTTTTGTAATGGGTTATAGTGAGGTTTGTTGTAGGATGTTATTAGTTATAGAGAGTATTGTAATGGGTTATAGTGTGGTTTGTTGTAGGATGTTATTATTTATAGAGAGTTTTGTAATGGGTTATAGTGAGGTTTGTTTTAGGATGTTATTAGTTATAGAAAGTTTTGTTATGGATTATAGTGAGGTTTGTTGTAGGGTGCTATTAGTTTTAAAGAGTTTTGTAATGGGTTATAGTGAGGTTTGTTGTAGGATGTTATTAGTTATAGAGAGTTTTGCAATGGGTTATAGTGAGGTTTGTTGTAGGATGTTATTAGTTAGAGAGAGTTTTGTTATAGTTAGAGTGAGGTTTTTTGTAGGATGTTATTAGTTATAGAAAGTTTTGTTATGGGCTATAGTGAGGTTTGTTATAGGATGCTATTTGTTTTAGAGAGTTTTGTAATGGGTTATAGTGAGGTTTGTTTTAGGATGTTATTAGTTATAGAAAGTTTTGTTATGGATTATAGTGAGGTTTGTTGTAGGGTGCTATTAGTTTTAAAGAGTTTTGTAATGGGTTATAGTGAGGTTTGTTGTAGGATGTTATTAGTTATAGAGAGTTTTGCAATGGGTTATAGTGAGGTTTGTTGTAGGATGTTATTAGTTAGAGAGAGTTTTGTTATAGTTAGAGTGAGGTTTTTTGTAGGATGTTATTAGTTATAGAAAGTTTTGTTATGGGCTATAGTGAGGTTTGTTATAGGATGCTATTAGTTTTAGAGAGTTTTGTAATGGGTATAATGAGGTTTGTTGTAGGATGTTATTAGTTATAGAGAGTTTTGTAATGGGTTATAGTGAGGTTTGTTTTAGGATGTTATTAGTTATAGAAAGTTTTGTTATGGATTATAGTGAGGTTTGTTGTAGGGTGCTATTAGTTTTAAAGAGTTTTGTAATGGGTTATAGTGAGGTTTGTTGTAGGATGTTATTAGTTATAGAGAGTTTTGTAATGGGTTATAGTGAGGTTTGTTGTAGGATGCTATTAGTTTTAGAGAGTTTTGTTATGGGTGATAGTGAGGCTTGTTGTAGGATGTTATTAGTTATAGAGAGTTTTGTAATGGGTTATAGTGAGGTTTGTTGTAGGATGTTATTAGTTATAGAGAGTTTTGTAATGGGTTATAGTGAGGTTTGTTTTAGGATGTTATTAGTTATATAGAGTTTTGTAATGGGTATAATGAGGTTTGTTGTATGATGTTATAAGTTATAGAGAGTTTTGTAATGGGTTATAGTGAGGTTTGTTGTAGGATTTTTTAGTTATAGAGAGTTTTGTAATGGGTTATAAGGTGTTTTTTAAAGGATGTTATTAGTTATAGAGAGTTTTGTAATGGGTTATAGTGAGGCTTGTTGTAGGATGTTATTAGTTATAGAGAGTTTTGTAATGGGTTATAGTGAGGTTTGTTTTAGGATGTTATTAGTTATAGAGAGTTTTGTTATGGGTTATAGTGAGGTTTGTTGTAGGATGTTATTAGTTATAGAGAGTTTTGTAATGGGTATAATGAGGTTTGTTTTAGGATGTTATTAGTTATAGAGAGTTTTGTTATGGGTTATAGTGAGGTTTGTTGTAGGATGTTATTAGTTATAGAGAGTTTTGTAATGGGTTATAGTGAGGTTTGTTGTAGGATGTTATTAGTTATAGAGAATTTTTAATGGGTTATAGTGAGGTTTTGTTGTAGGATGTTATTAGTTATAAAGAGTTTTGTTATGGGTTATAGTGAGGTTTGGTTTAGGATGTTATTAGTTATAGAGAGTTTTGCAATGGGTTATAGTGAGGTTTGTTTTAGAATGTTATTAGTTATAGAGAGTTTTGTAATGGGTTATAGTGATGATTGTTGTAGGATGTTATTAGTTATAGAGAGTTTTGTAATGATTTATAGTGAGGTTTGTTTTAGGATGTTATTAGTTATAGAGAGTTTTGTTATGGGTTATAGTGAGGTTTGTTGTAGGATGTTATTAGTTATAGAGAATTTTCTTATGGGTTATAGTGAGGTTTGTTGTAGGATGTTATTAGTTATAGAGAATTTTCTTATGGGTTATAGTGAGGTTTGTTGTAGGATGTTATTAGTTATAGAGAATTTTTAATGGGTTATAGTGAGGTTTGTTGTAGGATGTTATTAGTTATAAAGAGTTCTGTTATGGGGGAGTTATAAGTTTTAATGAGGTTTGTTGTAGGATGTTATTAGGTATAAAGAGTTTTGTTATGGGGGAGTTATAAGTTATAATGATGTTTCTTATATTAATTTATTAGTTATATAGAGTTATTATTTGGTATGGGGTATTATTAGGCATAAAGGCATTGTTATAGGAGGTTTGTTAGGGTTATAATGATGTTTGTTATGGAGAGTTAATTGTTATAAAGTGTTTTGTAAAGGGGGAGTTTTTAGGTATTGAAGGTCAGTCATAAGGAGGTATTTAATATAATTAGGTTAGTGTATGTAAGTTATTAGGTATAATATGATTGTTAAAGAGATATATTAGCTATATTTAGGTTTGTTATGGGGAGTTAACATCTACAAGTATAATGTATCACATAATGAGGTTTTTGTGTGTGTGTGTTTGTGTGTGGACAGATATTAGGTATAATGATTTTTGTGTTATTGGAAGTTATTAGGTATAATAATTTTCTATTTAAAGTATTATGTTTAAAATATGGTTTGCAAGATGGAAATTCTTAATTATAGTGTGTTTTGGTTTAAGAATATATCAAGTATAATAAAATAAACGCGGAGTGTTCTTAAAGAGATTTCTTTTTTCGGGGAGTTTAAAAGGTTTAAAGAGATTTGTTATTGGGAAGTTAACTATTAAAACTAGGTTCGTTAGAGAGATATTTTGGTGAATTGATAACTTTATTTTCAGATATAAATGGTTATGTAATAATGGAAAAGATTTTGTTTTTCTCCTTAGAAACAAGTGTGATAATAGGAGTAAAAAATGGATACCGTTTGAATACAATAAACTATCTGTTTTAAGGATAATATGAGATTCAAACTCAGGCATCAATTTGAAGTGTTGGAATATGCCTGGATTTGAAAAACGAAATATTTTATAGCAGATTTTATTCTACGAAATTATATTTATAAAAAGAATAACTCTCAAATTAAAAAAATATATATTTTATTTACTTTAACTCGTATCTTTTTCTAAAATACATTTTCATTCTACATCTTTTTCATAAATGAGTTCAGCAACGTAATTTGATTTTACCATTATAATAACGAATAATATGTATGTGTACATAGAGTAGAATTATCTTATTTTAAAATAGGGAATTCTATATAGGGAATTCGAAGAGTTTAATTTTGTTAAAACACAGAGTAAATTGGTTTATTTTAATGTATCAATAAATCTCTTTTGGAAATAATCTGATAAACAGCCCAGAAATCAATCTTTATCACATTTTAAGGATTGCATTGAAATCAACTCGACGCTTTCAAAATAAGAAAAATTTGGAAGTAAATTAATCAAATACGTTGGAATTATTTATATAGTAGCGAATATTTATAGTTAAAATGTGTTTATTTTTTAAATGTGTTGAGAAATTTTTAATAAATAGCTTACATTCTGAGCTTTATTAGAAATGAATCCGAGTAATTCACTACAATTCTATTTCGATCATGAATTTGAATCTTTGATAGTGTGTAGTTTACAAAAGTGAGCTCAATTTAAAAGAGCTGTATAGCATTTCTATCGACGGCAAAACAAATATTAAAGGCTTTTTAAAAAGTGTTAAAGAATAGCTATCAGAATATATAAATATTCTGCCATCTAGAAAAGCTCATGTGGGTCTGGTTAGAATATGCTACTTTTATTTTTGATATATATACAGGGTGATCCAAAAGTCCCGCACAACTTTAAAAATTAATAACTCCCCGAATATTTGCGCTAGAGCAATGCGGTAAACACCATTGTGTTCAGGATGCAATGGGATTTTTTATGGCAAATAATGAAAAATTCGAAATTGATTTTAGTTACAATTTTATTCGCCAGATGGCGCTCTACCAGAATCAGAGATTCAGCGGCCAAATTGTTTGATAAATTGAAAAATATAACTGATCGACACGTATTTTCCTTTTTGAATACCAAAAAAGAACCCTATAATAATATCAAATAACAAATTAATAAAACACCACTTCGCCAAAAGTATGAAGAATTGGTTAACGATTTTCAAATACAATCAGAGATATGTAAAATAGGTAAATGCAAATTAAAACATGTAGCAAAAAGAAAATTGATATTTTAGATATGGTTTGTTTCCGAAGATAATAAATTTCTAATATTTTTAATTCAACTCTCACTCAGTGTCTATTATGTTTATTTTAATTCATTTGAAAAATATGTATCTATCTCTGATAATTTATTTTACTCTGGAATGTCGTTGTTGTTTTTGTCGTGTCCAATAAATAGCCTCAGATGTCTCCATGCATTTCTATCACAGCAGCAGCAGCAATGTCCACTATCTTGGATGTATAAAGCTGCTGCTCTGGGTCTATGTCAATTTTCTGTAAGGCTGCGGGCATGAGAATATGTGGGTAGGTGTTAGTTCCACACCAGGACAGTTGTTGCATGTTCTATAGGTTCTTGTACCATCTGGATGTATTTTCATTCCTTTTTATTTTTTGTTCTAAGTCTTGTTATAGTTTTTGTCAGTTTTCTCTCAGAGTTTATTTCACATATTTGATCTTTTCTTATTTTTTGTTTAATTATCTTGTATTTTGCCAAAGCATCAGCGTCAAATACTGACATTTGTTCTATATTTTGGCTCAGCTTTCTGGCTTCCTTTGCCAAATCAACTGCCATTTCATTACCCCCGATCTCAACACGGGCAGGAATCCATTGTAGAATGCAGTTATTCTCCAATGATTCCAGTTGGGTAAGTAACGAGTTTATTTTCTGTGTGATTCTAGTATTGCCCTTCTGAATTGCTTCTAGAGCGGATATGGAGTCGCTGTATATTAAAATTCCTTCTGCTTGATGCAGGGATGGTTGGTTAAGGCATAAATCAAGAGCTTTCCAGATAGCTGTCAGTTCACAAGTAAAGTTTGACGAAATCTGTCCTGCTCCTTCTTTGATTTTGATGTTTGTTCCATCTTGCAGTATTATGTTAATTCCGGCTTCTCCATTACTCAGGGTAAGGTCTGAAGATCCATCTGTATATGCTGTTAAAGGGCGTGGCCTAGCATTTTTAATCAAGAATTTGTACTATGAGGACATAGCCGTTAATATTACAAACACATTAGATCTCGAAGCCCAAGGTATCAAAGTCTACCTCAATCAAAACAAAGCCATCAACATATACAATATGTATCACCCTCCAAACAATACATTTATTGACGATGGAACAATGGCTCAATTTCTTACAGACAACACTATTATTGTAGGTGACCTTAATGCCAAACATCAACTATGGGGATGTTCTACGCCAAACCCAAGAGGCAAAATACTATCAAACATATTTGACGACAATGCCTTCATGTGCTTAAATGATGGGAATCCTACCCATCATTCCTACAAGCTATAATACTGCACAAGCCCTTGATATAAGTTTTTACTATCCTGACATTTTCCACAAATGCAAATAGAAATTATCATTTGCCTAATTTGATAGAAATTAGCACCAAGACCAAAACTAGCTCAATTAAGAAAAATTCTGGAACTTCAAAAAGGCTAATATGATATCTTTCGAAAACACCATTATTAAAGCAGCCAAAGTTTCAATACCAAGAGGTAATATTAAGAAATGGATTCCAAATTATACACACCAGGCAAAATATATTCAAACACTTATAACTAAAAGAAATGAACTACAAAAAAGTGCACCCAAAACCAAACAAATTGTATAACTGAACTGAACATTGTGATTGCAAAAATAAAAAGATTATACGTAAATGTAAAAAGGGGAAAATGGAAACAAACTTGTGAAAACCTGAACCCAAGAAACCAAAATACAAAACTTTGGAATTTGGCAAAACAAATTGACAGAGCCCAGCCACAAACTGAAAACACAAATATGATTAAGAATACAGATAGTACACCAGCAACTAATTACAAAATTGCTGCCAATCTTTTAGGTAATTCATATCAAATAAGTAGTAAAATCAAGGTTGAAAAAAGAAAGATTATTCATGACTGTAAAATATCACCAGCACTCATAATATTTTCCATGAAAAAAATCAATATGAAAAAGATGGCTTATGCATAAGAAAACACTGACCTAAACAAGACTCCTGGGCCAGATGGAATCCATGGCCGAATGATATCAAACTTGGGCAAATTGGCAAAGAAAGATTTCTTAATATTTTCAATAACTCCTGGAAATCTGGAAAATTGCCTCAAGACTGTAAAAATGCAACAATAATTCCCATTAAAAAACTTGACAAATTTGCTGATGACCCAAAAAACTACCGACCTATCTCCCTAACAATTATTTGCTGCAAATTAATGGAAACATTATACTCAGACGACTCACCTACCACCCCGACACAAGAAATCTCTTTCCAGAAAAACAATATGGATTTAGGAAAGGACATGGGACAATATACCAACTCTTATTTTTCACACAAAAGGTAAAAGATGCACAAAAAAAACAAACCAACTAACCACACCATAGCTGCTTTTTAGACCTTACACAAGCTTTTGATAAGGTATGGAAAAACAAGTTAATTACAAAATTATACAAACATTTCAAAATTGATGGAAAAGCTATCACTTGGATAAATGATTCCCTTAAAAATATATAAAGCAGGGTCAAATATAATGGCACTCTCTCTAAAACATTCAAATTGTACCAAGGATTACCACAAGGATCAATCCTTATCCCAACTCTCTTCACCCTATTTATAGCAGGCATAGAAGAAAAATTTTCACATATAACCAATATTGGACTTTTCGCTGATGACATTATTCTATGGAGTAGCAACACTAACTGGAAAAAAGCTGAAAGAGATTTGAACAAGACTCTTCTCCACCTAGAAAAATTTGCTAATAAACATAAATTAGAATTTAACCCCCAAAAATCTGAAACCTGTCTTTTTACTACCGATAAGAAACTATACAAAATAAGACCAAATATTATTCTGGAAGAACAACAATTGCAATATAATAAACATCCTAAATATCTCGGCTACACCCTGGATCCAGAAATTAACTCCAGTAAGCATATTGAAGGAGTTGTTAGAAAAGGAAGAGACCGACTAAAAATCTTGAAATGTATTTCAGGAAGAGTGGGGAGCTGAAGCAACAACACTAAAATTAACTTACACATCTCTAATGAGACCTATCTTGGAATATGGATATCAAATCTATGGTACAGCATCTGAAACAAATCTAAAATTACTGGAAAGGATACAACTAAATGCAGCTAGAATTATTACAGGTCTTCGAAATACCTGCCCTAATAATATTGTACTTTACGAGGCAGACATTATGCCCTTGAAGGATAGAATATGCTACAATCTGCCAAAATATATAAACAAAATCAAGAGTTATGAAAACAAACACAGAACTTTCAATTACATACTTAATTGGGAACCCAATATAAGACTCAAAAAAGAAGGCCCTCTCCACCTGGCCAAAAGAAATAGATTTTTAAAATATAAAGTGGAAAAATATTATTTAGCTGAAAAAATATCTCCATGCGAACCACTAACAAAATGTTATTTTTAATGCCACTTCAAATGAACCCACCAACAGACAATTTCAAAATCTAGAATACTTAAAACAATTATCATTAGAAATAATTAATAAAATTCCTAAAAATGCAATAACTATCTATACCGATGGTAGCAGAGACGAGTTGGGACACACTGGCAGTGGCTCTCTCATTAAAACCACAAATGGCAATGAGAAAATAAACAGAAGGAACCCAGAATTTTGCTCAGTCTTCAGATCAGAACTTATAGCCATCTATGAAGTCTTAAAATCCATCAGAAACATTAAACATCACGATATATGGATTATTACTGATAGTAGAAGTGCCATACAACACTTGAGTCACACAGGGGATCTTAGAGACAAATTAAGCAGGAACATAATTGGTTATCTCCAAAAACTCTCAATACCTAAAAAATTCACCTTCAATGGATACCCTTACATGTTAGCATTGAAGGCAATGAAGCTGCTGATGCGCTAGCGAAAAAAGGCACAAAAGAACCCTTGCTACAGAAAAATAAACTTACTTTTAAAGAAATAGAAACAGTAGCCAAAATAAACAAGAACTGGAGGATCCCACCTTGGTATACCCTAGTAGCAGATGGCTACCCAGATCTTTAGGTCCACAAGCCGGCATGCGAAGCATGCCCTTCGCTGCTATTCTGTTCAACTCATAAGCCAAGTAACGGTATCCAATCTAGTGCTTGGACATTGTACCTGGAAACACCACCTCCCAGACAACGTGTCTGGAAGGATTTCTATACCGGTGGCCTTTAATCATAGCAAAATAGGAAACTATCTACTGTGTCCAGCAGGGACCGCGGGGAGGCAGCCCCCGGTCGACTCTGTTCACTCACAGCTGAGGAAAAGCTCAGCTGCCACGTCGTGGGCTTTCTCAAGAAGCTTGCTGTGATTTCTCAGCAGCTTACTCTTGATCGCGCCCCTCGCCCTCCTTCTCTCTTCCTGCACACCCACTACCCTTGGACAATCCAAGACGTAGTGGCGTGCGTTCATATCCCTTTATCCATAGACGCAATCAGGGTTTCTCTTAATTTTAAATCTGTGGAGACTTGCGGAAGAGCCCATATCCCGAACTACCCTAATGAGTTTGTGGGACATTACCTTACAGAGGTACTTGGGTGTTGTTACCCCATTGAATACCTCTCTCCCCTTCACACTGTTCCTCCATCTGTCCAACCATAATTCCTGGACGTGCCCCCTGATCCTCCTATAAACTTCTTTCTTGGTCACTGGGGTCCTCAGTGATCTACCTCTAAAGCATCCTGCCTTAGCGATCCTGTCTGCGAACTCATCACCTTCGATGAGGCTGTGTCTCCTAAACCAAGGAAGCTCCGGAGCCCGCGTCATCATCTCCAGCTCCTGGATTATTTGCCGCGCGAGTTGCCCTTTCTCCAGATTGATGGCGACGAGGGCCGACATACAATCTGAATAGAGGCGGTCCGGGCTGAAGTTCTTCTCGGCACACACTCTGAGGGCTACCCTGATCGCAATCAGCTCGGCTGAAAAGACCAATTCGTCCACTCTGAGTGTTACACTTTCTTGGAAGATCAGCTCTCCATTAGTGAATATCACTACCCCAGCTCCAGTATTGGTTCCAGACTTACTACAATCAGTGAAAACCTCCGTGCCAATCCCTGTCGGCCCTCCAGGTCTCCAATTCCACTTTAGCAACCACTGCGGAGGCTTCGTTGGATCCCTCTTCGATTCCAGGGCTCCCGCTTCAAGTCCCAGGGCATCTTCCCTGTTCTCCCAGATCTTCTGTCTGATGGTCTCCTCCTCTAGTTTCAATCCTAGGGGAATAAACCCAGCGAGGACCAAAAAGGCCTCACTGCTGGTGGTGCGATATCCTCCTGTGATTCTGAGTGCCGCTGTCCTCTGCACTCTCTCTAGAGGCAGAGATTCCTAAAAATAGCACCCTCCTTCTCCCCCCCCCTGTTGAGAGCCAACCAGGACAGGCCTGCACAACGCCTCCCTGCCTCTCGCCACCATCTCCTCCGCCTGGTATTGCCAACCCATCTTGTCATCAATGACCACCCCCAGAATGGTCATCCTATTGACCACGCTACCCTCCGTCCTTCCATCCGGATAGCCGGCTTGTGTTCCCATTTGATCCCTTTCCTTTTAGTTCTTATGTCCCTAGGCTTAAAGCTGAGGGCTTTAGTTTTGGAGACATTGAACTTAAGGCCCAGATCGAGAGAATTTGGAGAGAAGTTCCAACACACTTCTCAGCCTTCGCTCTCGAAGCAGCCTCAATGATGAGGAACTGCTCGTCAGCATAGAGAACCAGCCTGGCTCCCTCAGGGAGCTCCTCCTGGAAAACGGTGTTTACCAGGATATTCCACAGAATAGGTCCGCAGCAAGAGCCCTGAGGGCAACCCCTAGCATAGTTTCTTTCCAACTTCCGCCCACCAAAACTGAGGCTAATCCGTCTATCCCTCAGGAAGTCACGAACCAAGCTTCACAAATTATCAGGACAACCCATGTCCATCAAATTTCTCATCAGCTTGTTCCAGCTCATGGAGTTGAACGCGCCATCAATGTCCAGGGCCACGAAAAGAACCCAAGAACCCTTATTTAAGCCCATCTCAACCCCCTCTAACACCTCGTTCAGAGCTGTGGTTGTGGACTTTCCTTCCCTAAAACCATGTTGGAAAGAGGAAAGGAGCTCATTACTCTCTAGCCAATGCTTCAGTCGCTGAGCTAGTAGGCTATCCAGGACCATACCTAGACACACTAGTAAAGAAAGCGGACTATAATCATTAGGAGAATTACCCTTTCTACCAGACTTTTCGAGAAGCACTATTCGGGCAACCTTCCATGCCTCAGGAAATGTACCAGTGTCCAGGCACCTATTGAATAACCTGGAAAGAAGCGATGGGTGCATCCTTACCAGGGCTTTCACGACCGTGTTATCGATCCCTTCGAGACCAGGAGATTTCCTTTTCCAGAACTTGAAAGCCGTCAGTTTCACCTCATTCTCAGAAAAGAGCGGATCTACCAAACCACAAGTGGTCAGAGATATCTCGTCCTCTGGTTCCTCGTTTCCGAAGTGCCGATTCAAGTTGTTTTTATTTTGTCTTCTGCTTTCGAGCGAGTAGGTCTAGAACACATTCTCTCTGAATTTTCTCATTGTTGGTGGATGAAACAGCACCAGTGATTATTTTGGCCGCTTTTGCTTGAACACTATCTAGTCTTACTTTTAGTGATGAACTTGAGGGAGCCCAGACCGGTGTTGCATATTCCATTATCGGCCTTATTAAGGTGGTATATGTTGTTCTGAGAATTTTGGGTTTTGCTCCCCAATTTTTTCCACATAGCCTTCTCAAAATGTTTAGTTTTCTGATAGCTCTATTTGAGGTGCTAATTATGTGTTCTGAAAATTCCAATTCCTCATCAATAATAATTAAAATAATTTTGTTGACATCTTGTCAATCCATGCACAGTCTGCACTATTAAAAAAAGATAATATGCATTATATACACTATGTACAATGAATATGGCGCCTCTGCCAGCGCTGCAGAATTTGGTGGAGAATCGCCAGTGGGTCTCCAGCGACACCACGCATTTTGCGATTTACGATGAATACGTAGATCGCGTACTTCACCGCTTAGGAGATGGTGATGGCGTGGTCCTCGAGACAAACTTGAAAGATCCAGGACTGCAGTATCACACCTAGGTATTATGGATTTCTAATTTTATCAATTATTTGTTTGTTTATGCTTATTTTTTGGTTATATTTATGCCTTTTTCCCTGTGAGTGGAGAAGACGCATAGGTTTGGTTTTATTGGGTTTATGGTCATTTGGAGTTCCATTGCCCACTTCTCCAGTCCTCTCATTGATGTGTTCAGTATTTTTTACGATTTTTCTATGCTGCTACTTGTGTGCTATATGGCTATATCATCTGCATAACAGGCAACCTTTGTGTCTTCAATGAGGTAAGGATGGATGTCGTTAATATATAGCAGATAGAGTAGAGGACTGAGCACAGATCCCTGAGTTATACCAGCCCATGTTCTTCCTTCCTTGGAAAATTCTCCATTGACCCGAACCTTTAACTTTCTTCCCCTTAAGATGTCTGCAATCCAGATTAAGGTTGTTCCTCTTACTCCGATGTTGCGCAGCTTTTCACGTAATTTCTCCCTCCACACTCGATCAAAAGCTGAGGTCATATCAAGGAATATAGCCGTGGTCTTCTTTGGCGGTTTTTCCTGGAAAGAATCTATTATTGATTGACAGAAGTAGAACAGTTGATCAGTCGTACAGTGCTGGGATCTATAGGCAGTTTGGTAGAGGTTTATTTTATTATTTTTAGTGAGCCAGACTATGAGCCTAGAGTGGATAATTCGTTCTGGTATTTTACAAAGTATGCTGGTGAGAGCAATTGGCCGATAGTTCTTGTATTCCTTGGCATCTTTGTTTGACTTCAGTATTGGCACTATAATTGATATATTCCAATTCTTTGGTAGTTTACCAGTTTGCCATGAAATGTTCAGTATTCGTAGGAGTTGATTATTAGCTTTGTCTTCAAAGTGTTTAATCATTTGACCAAAGATTAGATTATCTCTTGGTGACCTCTTGGGTTTTTTTATTGATAATTTTAGCTCATTCAGTGTGAAGTCTCTCGAGAAAATATATTGTTGATAGAAGTTTCTTGCTTGTTTAACTAACTGGTTTATATTATTTTTAGAGTCCTGTCTTCATTCGTATAGTTGAGTATGGAAGTGCTTGAAAGATATTCAGCAATTATGTCAGCCATCTGTTTGTTCTCGTTCTCGCTGTTTTATTCATATCAGTTAGAGTATTGTAGGATTGGTGTTGGTTTTGATTGTTTTCTAACACTCTAATCATATTCCAAGTGTTGGCTGTCCTTTCTTGGATCCATTTTTTCGCAGAATTCTGCCATTTTTCTCTTGTTTACATATCCAAATTTCTTGTTCTATTTTGTGACTAATTTCAATGAGTTCCTTTCTGTTTTCTTCTGTTTTATTTTTTAAAGAAGTCCATTGATATTGTCTCTCTCTCTCTCTGAAATCATTGCCTCGATGTTGTGGTCCTTCCAGTAAGGTATCCACAGGTCTTTACGTCTACCTCTAGGTATCGATGCTTTTGCAGCTTTTGAAATATTCGAAGAGAATTTTTCCAAGTTTTTGTCAAGCGTTCTGTAATTCAATTTTTCGTTGCACAGTTCTTCAAGCTTTTCTGTGAATTTTTTTCAAGTCGGCTTTCCTAAAGTTCCATGTTCTTTTATTCAAATGGACATTCTCAATTTTGAAGTTTAGGGTTGTTAAAATTGGTCTGTGGTCACTTATTGCACCTCTCAGGATTTTTCATTGTGTTGTGGGTGCGATGTTGTAATTTATCGCTGTGATGTCTATTGCGGATTCTGTGCCTGTGGACTTAGATAGGTAGGTGTTCTCTCCGTTATTTAACGGTGTAAGGTCGAGGTCGGTTAGCATGTCCTCAACCTGCTGACTTTTGTTATCCAGGACAGGTGATCCCCAAATTGAACTTTTGGCGTTAAATTCGCCGAGTATGATTGTGATATCCGAAGACGCTTCACTTAATGTCTCTATTGTGTGTACCCATACAAAATTCAAAGATTTCACGAGCTGAAAGTTGGCGATTTTGAGATGCGTCAAGAATTCGCTGTATGGATTTTCCGGCAAATTGATATTGATGAAAACTGGCTGTCGAATGTTCTGTGGACAGATGATGCTCACTTTTCTCTAAATGGAGAATTTAACATTCAAAACAGCCGCATTTGGGCAACAGAAAACCCTAGGATTTTTACAGAAATGCCATTTTACCAGCCTAGAGTTACAGTTTTGTGTGGGTTCACCTCTTTTATTATTGGGCCATTTTTCTTTGAAAAATCAATGGAAAAACTTTTAAAACCTTTTTTGTAACTGGTGAACGTTATGTTCAACTTTTGAGAGAAAAGGGTATTCACATATTGCAGGGCAAAAGCACTAAGCGAAATAACATTCATGAAAGATGGAGGACCTCCTCATATCTCCCGAGGTGCCAAACAATTGCTGAAGGATACGTTCGGTGAAAATCGTGTGATAAGTCGCCACTTTATATACCAGTGGCCTCCAAGATCACCAGACTTGACACCTTGCGATTTTTGTCTATGGGGGTACATTAAATCGTGTGTTTATCGATGCTGGCCTACCACATTGGCCATGTTGAAGGCTTCTATCAGATGGCACGTTTTATCAATTTCAACAGATATGTTATTTAATGCTGTCCATTCTGCCATTTATCGTCTGCAGGCGGTGATTGAGAATAAAGGGTGCCACATTGAGCAAGGATTGTGACCTAATTTATATTATCTACCAATATTTTGCAGCTCTTTGTGTTGGGATATGGGGATAATAAATGCTTGCCTCACATCTTGACTCTTTTTTTTTGTGAACAGTAATATTTTGTTTGTCATTTGCTCACATATTATGTCGTGCAAACCAGAGTGTTATAACTTCTCGAATAACACTGGTACACACAATTTTTCCCCCTTATGTTTAGTTTTCGCTTTTCGCTCATTAAAAGAAATAGCATAAGGAATATTTTCTGTACACCAATAATTTTAGAAATTTTGTGGAAAAAAAATAATACAAAATGATTTTACTACCACGTTTTTCAACGCAAAAGGTCGATTTAAAAATTATTTTTATTTGAGGGGACACATTTTTTGAAATTGTGTACAGTATAATAAACAATGATAACATTTGACAAGCCCATAGGATATTTGGAATAAAGTACGACAAATATATTTTGTCACTCCCCTCTATATTTCATTTGTTGGATCATGACAAATATCCAGTTAAATAGTCAAGGGTCGCCAATCAGTCAAGAAACTACACATTTCTTATAGCAAGAAATCCTATTAATAGTGCCATCATAATTTTTGGTACTATATTAACATTTTAAAAATTCGTGTATTGATATCAGCAGTGTTTTTCAAACATTCAATCTATTTCACAAAACCCCATATAAAATATAAATATTTTTGCTACATGTTTTAATTTGCATTTACCTATTTTACATATCTCTGATTGTATTTGAAAATCGTTAACCAATTCTTCATACTTTTGGCGAAATGGTGTTTTATTAATTTGTTAGTTGTAATTATTATAGGGTTCTTTCCTGGTATTCAAAAAGGGAAAATACGCGTCGATCAGTTATATTTTTCAATTTATCAAACAATTTGGCCGCTGAATCTCTGATTCTGGTAGAGCGCCATCTGGCGAATAAAATTGTAACTAAAATCAATTTCGAATTTTTCATTATTTGCCATAAAAAATCCCATTGCATCCTGAATACAATGGTTTTTACCGCATTGCTCTAGCGCAAATATTCGGGGAGTTATTAATTTTTAAAGTTGTGCGGGACTTTTGGATCACCCTGTATATATTGAATAATTATAAATGTAAAACATTTAGGTAATGTTCATGTGAGCGGTTAGAATGTCTTTTTTATTTTTAAACTTATAGGTCATTTCTCAAAAAATTGAATTTTAAAAAATCAGTCTCATAATAAGAGTTCAAAATATAGTGATAAAATATTTTTTTCATGTTTTTGAATTTTTATGTATGTGTACATAGAGGAAGAAATGTATCGAAGTTGGTTAAATCCTTTTCTCACTTGTGTATGGTTCATAAAACCTAATTTTATAATGAGTATCATATATTTGATCAAATTTTATTGTATCGATTCCATCTTAATAATTATTTCTCTATTCAAGTTATATCCTAACCTTCATTGTAGCGTTTCAATTTTAATAGTTATACTGCTATCCAAGTTTTTCTGGGTTCAACAAACAAATGCTACAGATTTCTGGAGATACCCCTAAAGCTCGAGAATACGTTGAAAGAGAAAAGAAACACATCTCCAGAAATCTGTAGCATGTGTTTGATTGATGACCAGGATATTCAGGTCAATTGATATGTAAATTTCTGTGTTCATGCTAATATTCAAATTTTAGTTGTTGTTCTTTTCAATAAGAAAATCGAAGTGATGCTATCCTTAAAGTATCATTGCAATTCAAATCAGTATATGTTTATCCAAGGATATCAGGGGTGAAGTTTATATTTGCTAAGACATTTCCACTTTAGTGACTATTACTACATCTGAGGATTCCTTATATCCTTTTAAAAGTATATATAAGTATATATATGTTGTTATATGTTATAATTACAATTATATTCTCACAATGAGTATCTTTTTAATTTGAAAACGCAAGCTTTCAAGCGTTATTCGCTCTTCAACGGGCTTACAAAAATATATCGACTTGATCAACCAGAAATATATTGTTGTTATATGTATTTACATGAATTCTTGTAGCATTAGAGGAACCTACCTAACGGTCGGTGTACCATGGAAGACTATGAAAAGTCTTCATTGACCGGCATATTTCACCTGGACAAACCACGTTGTTGAATTCCATATGTTGAACACAAATACCAGTAGGAATAGAAATATTGAACATTCTTATAGCACCATCTACGTTTAATAAAATACTAAGATCAATTGTAAAACCTGTTGAGTCGAAATCATAGATGTCATAAATATATATATGTTATATGTAAAAGATTTTATATTTTATTTAAAATTATATTTTAAAGAACAAACTCTGTGAAGTCAACCGCCAGATAGCGCAGTTTTATACTATAACAAACTATTGTTGCTTTACTTTGGCCGGCAAAGCACCTTTTGTAAATATATAAATACGTAATCAAGCTTTTTTATTTTCTTTCTTCCTCACGCCTCAATTCAGGTATTTCTTCCTCAAATTATTTTATCTGCTCAATTAAAGAAAATAGTGATTTAAAATTGATTTTATGGTTTACTTAACAAAAAAAAAAAGGTTCACGTCTGTACATACCATTGGCATAATACTATTGTATTTAAAATCAGAAAATTACTTATAAGATATATATAATTTAAAAAATAATAATTTATGTACCAAGAGAAACATCTCTCGCTTTGGTACATAAATATCATTCTCCCGCAACCTCATGTTGTATATCTTATCTATATAATTACTTCTAACTTTAGTTCAAAAGACAAATTCAAGGCAAATAAGCTAGTTTAAGCAACGCGCGTTTGTTCAAATAATTTTTAAAAATATTATTCTAATTTTAACAACATATTGTAATCATCATCATAATCCTCGTGAGCACAATGAATAAATGTAGAAAACCAAATATTTTAATACCAGGATTATAAACGTTTATTTTGCTAAGAAGATGCTCGTATTTCACTTCCAGGGGTTAAATACATTATCTAAAACTTTTTTGTTGGATATTGAATAATTAACCCATACAACACAAGATCTATTTACAAGTTTAAAGGTAAACTGAAGCTACATGTGCCAAATAGAGCCAGGGGTGAAGTATTTCCCTCCCAAGTTGACTCCCCTAATTGCTAACACAGTATCAAATGGCCATGAAAAAGGTTCTTTAAAAAGGGTGGGGAGTGTGTGGTTAAAAAATCTCCAATTTACAACGATACAAAAAAGCTAACGGGTAATAGAGGGATTGCACCTGTTCACCAAGGGTTGGATGGGACAATTGCGGCACGAGACCTGGCAGAAAAAATCCTCCGCAAGATAAAAAACGAGCGGTGGATGTGGCGCACACCTCCCATCATGTAACCCATTCAGGCGGAGACATCAACCCCTTTTTTTAAGCACCTGCTTTCAAACTTCCCCCTCCCCTTGATATAATAGGGCGGTTGAAGTGGTGTGCACTACTGATGATCTACGCCCCTTCTACTCAGTCTACCGCTAGTTGTCGACACTGTTTAAGATCTACGCTCCTTCTACTTATTCTATCGCTAGTTGTCGACACTACTAAAGATCTACGCCCTTTCTACTTATTCTATCGCTAGTTGTCGACACTGTTGAAAATCTACGCCCCTTCTTCTTATTCTATCGCTAGATGTTAGTCTACCGCTAGTTGTCGACACTGTTTAAGATCTACGCTCCTTCTACTTATTCTATCGCTAGTTGTCGACACTACTAAAGATCTACGCCCTTTCTACTTATTCTATCGCTAGTTGTCGACACTACTAAAGATCTACGCCCTTTCTACTTATTCTATCGCTAGATGTTAGTCTACCGCTAGTTGTCGACACTACTAAAGATCTACGCCCCCTCTACTTATTCTGTCGCTAGTTGTCGACACTGTTGAAGATCTACGCCCCTTCTACTTATTCTAACACTAGATGTTAGTCTACCGCTAGTTGTCGACACTGTTGAAGATCTACGCCCCTTCTACTTATTCTATCGCTAGTTGTTAGTCTACCGCTAGTTGTCGACACTGTTGAAGATCTACGCCCCTTCTACTTATTCTATCGCTAGTTGTTAGTCTACCGCTAGTTGTCGACACTGTTGAAGATCTACGCCCCTTCTACTTATTCTATCGCTAGTTGTTAGTCTACCGCTAGTTGTCGACACTGTTGAAGATCTACGCTCCTTCTTCTTATTCTATCGCTAGATGTTAGTCTACCGCTAGTTGTCGACACTACTAAAGATCTACGCCCCTTCTACTTATTCTAGCGCTAGTGTCGACATTATTGAAGATCTACGCCCCTTCTACTTATTCTATCGCTAGTTGTTAGTCTACCGCTAGTTGTCGACACTGTTGAAGATCTACGCCCCTTCTACTTATTCTATCGCTAGTTGGTAGTCTACCACTAGTTGTCGACACTACTAAAGATCTACGCCCCTTCTACTTATTCTAGCGCTAGTGTCGACATTATTGAAGATCTACGCCCCTTCTACTTATTCTATCGCTAGTTGTTAGTCTACCACTAGTTGTCGACACTGTTGAAGATCTACGCCCCTTCTACTTATTCTATCGCTAGTTGGTAGTCTACCACTAGTTGTCGACACTGTTGAAGATCTACGCCCCTTCTTCTTATTCTATCGCTAGATGTTAGTCTACCGCTAGTTGTCGACACTACTAAAGATCTACGCCCCTTCTACTTATTCTAGCGCTAGTGTCGACATTATTGAAGATCTACGCCCCTTCTACTTATTCTATCGCTAGTTGTTAGTCTACCACTAGTTGTCGACACTGTTGAAGATCTACGCCCCTTCTACTTATTCTATCGCTAGTTGGTAGTCTACCACTAGTTGTCGACACTGTTGAAGATCTACGCCCCTTCTTCTTATTCTATCGCTAGATGTTAGTCTACCGCTAGTTGTCGACACTACTAAAGATCTACGCCCCTTCTACTTATTCTAGCGCTAGTGTCGACATTATTGAAGATCTACGCCCCTTCTACTTATTCTAGCGCTAGTGTCGACATTATTGAAGATCTACGCCCCTTCTACTTATTCTAGCGCTAGTTGTTAGTCTACCGCTAGTTGTCGACACTGTTGAAGACCTACGCACTTTCAACTTTGTCTACCAAATGTTTTTCATCTATCGCAAATTTCGACAATGCTGATGGGCTGTGTCCCCTTCAACTACTCTTTCGTTAACTAACTACAATGTCGATGAACCTAATGATATTGATCCTTCTGTGGCTATTTTCACATACTCCACATAATTTATGTAACTATACATATGCTCTTTTAATCAACATATCGTTTTCGTGAAATCACTGTGTGTTCACCAAAACTGAAAACTATGCTTCTTATTTTTTCTATGATTGGAGTAATGTCTGTATAATGAATTTTTAAAATCTCTATATGAAAGAGGTTTCTGGTGTAAAGTATAATTTGAGCAATTCTACTGGATATATTTCTTTGTTTGGTGTTAAATATATCGAATTCTAACATATATAAAATTAGAATATTAAAATTGAAAAAAATATAACGCTGTTCTTTTTCTCTTTTTATTGACGGTTCTGTTAACCTCTGTTGCTCTTTTCAAGGAAAGGAAGAGTATATTTCCTCTATGCTTATAGGTTTGCATAAATAAAAAATAAAACACACTATATATGCAACTTCTTGTTATTGTTCCAAAATCAACTTATTAGGTACAAGCTCAAAAAGAGCAACCTAGTTTATGATAATTGCAACAATGAATAATACGTGAAGGTTATTCACATATTAAACAAAAGGTTAACGCGGGATTCAATCCCGGTTCATGACTGTCGGGAATCGAGGGTGTTACCTACTCGTCCACCGATTCCTAAAATAACTTATTAACGAGTAAATATACGATAAAATATGAATATGTAAATTAAAATGTTAAGCGTTCTGTTTATATTTGCTTCGGATTTACAAAATTTGCTTTAACATATAGGCATATATTTCTAATTTACGATAAAATGGGCAACAGTGAGTTATTGATTAGAATAAAATATTACAAAAAAAAAAAATTATATAATTTTTAAAACGATATTCAAACAATATATTCAAATAATAATATGATATATTGTAAAATGTTCAGTTAGTCACTATAAAATAGTAGAATTTTTCCATCAAAATTATAGTTCAACTTATATAACACTATAGAATATTATAGTTGAAACTTGTTTTATTGTATAAACGAAATATTGATAAAGAGGAAGTAATTTCTTGAAATATTTTGGGGGAAATTTTTTTTTCTTTCACATATCCAGATAAATAATAAAGAAAAACCCTATTTTTATCTATATTATTATTTTGTCATAGGATTTTCACGAATACTTAAATGCTATTATAATAAAATATTTTATATAATACCATATGGAACAAAATTTAAAACTCCAACATTCTAGCAAAACGTTATTAAGGCTATAAAAATTTTGAAACTCACTAAAGGTATATTATAACCTACGTGGGAGGTAATATTTTGGTTTGAGGGGAGCGTTTATGGGAGCGGTGCTTCCAAGCGATCATAAACTACCCAAAATACCTTAATATCACCAACTTTTTACTGAGGGCCCGCCGCCAAGTTTAATATTGAACTTTCGCATCTTCCAGAGGGAAAAAAGTCGTGAAGAACCAGGCTTGATAAATGATCTGCCTCCTAAGGAAAATAAGGATTTATTAGAAAGGATTAGATGCACTTAATAGTCAATTTCTGCCCTCATTTTTCCTTCGTTTTGACACGCGTTTAATTTCGGCTTTTCTCTCCTTGCCAATTTGTCGTATAACGCCTATATGCTCTCTCGTCCTGGATAATTATCGAATTACAAATGCCTTCCCTGTGCAATCTAGTTCTATCCAATTTCTTTGCTTAGTGGTGTTGTAAAAATAACATAATAATTAATAAATTTTGAAATTAATAAATAGTGAAGATTATAAAATACTAGAACGCTTTTATTGAAAATAAGATACTCATGTAAAATCTTGATGAAATGTTGAAATATTAAATTATATTTTAATTTCAAATATATATAAACTATATATATATATTTCAGAAACATTCTCTATATATCTAGAACATTGTCATATTGAAAAATCAGTGATTAACAGACATAATAATTTAATGAGAGTTGAATATTTTTAGTGCGAAAATAATCATAAATCAACTTCTTAATTTTTTTCTGCATTGAATAAATACTGGGAATCCTGGCCAATCAGTTGTTTACCCAACCAGTCATTTCCTCAGTTTACTAGACCATATATCAAGCTATATTGGGCTATTATGTTTATATATAATACAATATTACAATATTACAGTAGTCTGATAGAATAAACTGAGACTAAACTGATTTTATGCCATTTATGGCCATTTCTTCTTTTTTTTAATCGTAGAAAAGGTAGTAAGAAGTTGTTTATTTTATTTTTTAAATAAAAAGGAACACGCTGAACAGCTTTAATTTTCAGTAACAGAAGGCGCGTGCTATAGTTTTATATTTAACACACTTGTCCAGGAGACAATGTCGCAAAGTATAATATAGTAGAATATAACATTTAATAACGGGGAATATATTGATATTTTCAGTTATTAACTCAAGGCATGGTTTGATATGGAACCCAGATATTTGAATTTCAACCTCCCTCCATCAAGGTAATTCACAATTTTTGCAGAAATTTCACAAGCGCCGAGTTGCAACATACTCACGGGCATCATAGATTTATCATATAAAATAAACTTATTTTGATGATAAATAAGATGAGAATACATATATTTAAATTGAATATATTTAGTTATAAAATAATTTTAAAAACTTATCAAAGGTTGGACGAATGGTTAAAACCCTCGATTCCCGACAGCCATTAACCTGGATCGAAACCTGCATTGAACACTTTGTTTTAATATGTGAATAACCTTCTCTCTCTCACATATATTATTCATTATAAATAACATAAACTAAGTTGCTTTTTTTGAGCGGCACTTAGTAAAGTTATTTTAATTAAAATATATTCACCTTTTGTAAAGTGTGAATAAAGCTAATCTCAGCTAAACTTATAGTAAACCTTTGTAGAGAAATGGAAGCAAGATAAATTTCAGGATGTGGATATGATTTATGATTTATTTTTAACAAAAGCAATCTATTTATTTACACAAAAATTAAAAATGCAACCAAAAATTTAGCTTAAAACAGATTTGTAAATTAAAATTCTTTGTAAATAAAATATAAATATTCGCATAAAATAATTTTGTTCCCCGCAAATTTGAATTTTACCTCATCAACATTAGATAATAGAACGACGTTTAACAAGTGTTACCGCAAAATTTTCTTTTTACAGAACGAAAAATAATAATTTTAATTATTTTAAAGAGAAAAAACGACTATTTCTATCCTTAGGGATGAAGTATGAAAGGATGAAGCATAAGATAATCTTGACTGAAATATGCTACCGAGTGGATCTTCATACAGTAAGGCTTTTTTGGTGTCCAGGAAAATTGATCATTATCTCATTCTCAATGATATAGAAATAATTCACATTTTTTGATATATTACACAGCGCCTTTTATATTGTGTAAAAATGTAATTATTTTTGTTCTCCTTTATCATTTTTATTTGAAACGATTCAGATTTTACATGCGTAATAGATAAAAATAATGAACCTAACTCAAATATTTTCATAATCAATTTTATACATATAAAAGTCAAATATTGGTAGATAAACTATTTTTGATCTATCTATGAATGTATTTTTATATAAAGTTCTCTGTATGCTCTATTTTCAAAACTCAATTATATATATCCTAGTTCGAAAATTTACAATATTATTATAATAATTATTTTTAATATATTATAAAAAATAAATATATATATGTGAAAAAACAATAAAAAATAAAAAATATAAAAAAGGTCAGGTGTTGATATTAAAAACAAAAGAGGCATATCCTGACCATCGCTCTGCCATCTAGAAATGATCATGTGAGCCTGGTCAGTATATACCTCTTTTGTATTTAATATATACATATTTGTTTCTTTCGTTTTTTCATGTGCTAAGCGTATTTGGGCAAGTATGGCCTTAAATACCAATTTCTTGGTTTTTCAGGAAGCCACTTGGACCAGAAAAATGTTTTTGGTCGCTGTGGTTCAGCCTACTCCACGCTGACAAGCGCCAAAAGCGCGAAACGCGTTCGTGGATGGCTTTTCTTGATTTATCAAGAAATTGGGTTGGCCAAATATCAGGGAACAGGCTAAATCAATGTTTAGTTGATTTCTGTTCCACCAGATGGCGCTCTGCCTTCTGTAAAGCACATGTTCTCCTGGTCAGGATATGCCATTTTTAATGGCATATATATATATATATATGTTATATAAATATGAGATTTTCTGTCGATTTTTGATTATCTTTTGGATCACGCTATGTCAATGCAGTCGTGACAAAAATCTTGAAAGTATGATAATAAAAATAGTTTTGATCAGTAATTTAATTGAACTAAAAGAATATATTTAAAAAAATAGTTTGATAAAAGTACTGCCTGGCTTAAGGCGTGAGAATAAAAAAATGAAAAACCTATATACATAATGTACAAAAGATTTGAGCCGGCCATCGGGAAACAACAACAATGAGTTTTTATAAGGGAAGCGTGACCTCTGGCGGTCGATTTAGCAGAGTATTTGAATCTATGAAATATAATTTTAAATAAAATGATATTTTAATATAACATATATATAGTAGAATTAAATATAATTTATATGAAAAGTAGTTGTAAATTAATGATGATTAAAACAAATTATTAAATATTATTATTAGGGTATTTAATTTGTAATAATTAATAATTTGTTTTAATCATCATTAATTTACAACTACTTTTCATATAAATTATATTTAATTCTACTTATTCGTTCAGTAATAGCTTGCTATACTGACATTATACTCTCAATTCGACATTATACTCTTAAATCAACATCGAAATTTTCTATAACTTTCCTTGAAAAAATATTATAAAACCTTATATATATATATATATATTCTAAGCTTAGTTCTCAGGGTGCGTATCTATCTCATCGATACATTGGCCTGATGAAGTGTAAATACAAGAAAGTTAGCTGTTTATAATTAAAAACGCTTTCTTTACAAATTGTTTTATTTATTACATCTTTATCTTGAAATGTTTAACAATTAAAAAATAGTACTCACATAACAAATCTAACTGAAATACTTTCTTCCATATTTATAATTTTATATCCCTCTAATATCTATATAAATTGAATGTTAATTACACATAATCGACTTCACTAAACTAATTTAATGTTTAATTGAACATTTTCTCTTTTGGCTGGAAATGAAATATTGAATTCACATATATAAATTGACCTAACTGAACTATTTTTTCATATTCAATCGATGAATTTTTGAATGAATAGAGATGTAAATTTAGATGCATGTGTTGTGAACCTAAAAAATGAACTATTTTTTACCTTCAATTGTATATCCTTCCTAATGGTTTGAAACAAAAGAAGGCAAATGTTAAAATATTCAAATATGTGACAATATCTGCATTTTAACTTATATAATTGCGTCTTATATACCTAAAATAAAAGACACTTCGGCAAGTAAATCTTTTTATTGTCTCGACATTTCGACAAAAATCTTTTGTTATCGTCAGGATATTATTATATAAATCTCTCCTGACGAGGACAAAATATTTTTGTCGAAACGTCGAGACAATAAAAAGATTTACTGGCCGAAGTGTCTTTAATTTGAAGAACTATGAATGCCGGCCAGGCAGCCTCTATCTGTACGAAGACTTAAAATTATAATTTTATCAGAAGTTTATTATATAGATGCTTTCTCTATAGTGTATTGATCATTTCGTAATGAATAAAATCAAAAATGAGTATAAGAGAGATAAGGAATAAGGACTAATTATATCATAATTAATTTGATAATTTGGTCGGATATATTATAATATTGTGAGTCAAATTTCTGTTTTTTTTAAATAGCAAACTCTATTACTCTATTATCTGGGCAAAATAAAAATATAAATGACATTATTATTGTCAAAACTAAATAGTTCTTTTTTTATATTATATCAAATGTTAATATTATCGTATTATTGATTGTGCGCCGTTTTTTATGTTAATATTAATAGAAAATGTGCAAAATTTGAAACGCATACGCAGAAATGACATCTACACAAGTATAATATCAACCTTATACTTTAAAGAGGTGAAACATTACATCTAAAAATATATATAAAGCATCTAAGACTACTATAAAATAAAAAAATATAATTGCCGCGCACCAATATAAAAAGCATATTATATAACTCAAATTTATTTGAAAAAGAGTGAAGTTAAAAAAGTCTATGAGTACCACGATCTAATCATATCATTTTCAACTAATTTTACTCCAGTGTTATTAATGTTTGTTTCCATTTTAAAATATAAAGGTTGATTATCAATTCACGCTTTCTATTTATAGTTAAATAAGTTAATTGAATGAAAAAAGGGTAACTCGGTAATTCTGAGAAAAGAGAGAAAAATTTAAAAGGTTTGCAAAACATTTAATGGAGAAGGGTCCGGGGATTATGGAGGACAAATCAAGACGGATAGCGTTCGGCTTATCGTGCTGGAACAGCCACTCAATATTCCCCTGAACAAACACCCTATTAATTGGGTGCTGGCAGAAAACAACGCTCAGTGGAGTAGGAGGAGCTTCTAACTGTCGTGGTCTTCCTTCTCAACGCGTGGTTCAAACTGTGGTATTCACGTCTATAGAGCACCACCGAGGAAGCTCCATCATGTTGCCAGAACGTTCTTTAAGTTCAAAATATATTTCATAAACTTTAAAAAGAGCATTTCAGAAATTCGATAACACTTAAAGAATTTATTTGATTATATATAAATAAGTATATATTGATTCTAGATACAAGAAAATAAGACCTAATCCAAATTATTTAATAGTGTGTGACGTTTCGGTAACAGCATTGCTACCATCATCAAACAAAAGAATAAATGAGAAAAAATAACACAGCAAGTTCTTAAATAGTAAATTATCAAGTGTTTAAACAAATTAACAGATAAGAAAAAAATAGTTGAACTTGCTGTGTTATTTTTTCTTATTTATTCTTTTGTCTGATTATGGTAACAATGCTATTACCGATATGTCGCACACTATTAAATTATTTGGATTAGGTCTTATTGTCTTGTATCAATAATCTATAATCCAAATTGTTCTTTATCATATATATTGATTCATAAAACTGTTCAAGCATCCAAAATTTAGATTGGCAGCCTGCCAACACTCATCAAGGTACATCAACACCTAATGTTGTACCTGGCGATAAAGTTTGAAGCTCTAGCAATCAATATTTCATCAAATTAAGTAATTTGATGATTCAATATATGTCTAGGATAGGTAAACGCTACACAATAGCGTGCGCTGTATATATTTATACATGTTTGTGTTGAGAATGGAATTTATTCAATGCTATTTAAATAAAGGATACATTTCTACAATTAGTTAACTGTATATGAATCATTCTAACGATTATACTAATTTAATTCACCAGATATCTGATCCAACTAATCTTTGTTTTATGATGCACTAGAGGATGTACCCGGCTTCGCCCGGGTTTTACCCGAGTAAAGATTTGTCTAACGAATCTCTCGATAGAGTGAACATTTTTACCCGGTCCCTTGAAAAATACTCGATAAGTTGAATAAAATCAATATTAATTGGTTCCCTCGGTAATTGGAAGTTAAAGGAATAGTATCATGCCTTGGAATTGTATCATTATTCTTGTCTCAAATAAATTGCGTGTCATCCTGAATTTTGTCTTTCCTAATTTTCTACATTACAAAATCATCGTATCATCATGATAATATTTAGAGCAGATTGTTGAATTATAACAGATAAATTAGAATATTTATCTTGATTATTTATAGGCGAAAAGTTATTTCAAAAATTTTATTTGCTAGAAACCTTTCCAGTACTATACTAAATAACTTCCCAAAGTTTCATGGCGTTCCAATGAGTGGTTTGGTCATGCATAAAGAACAGACAGACACACATACATTCATTTTTATAAATATATAGATTAGGGCGCCATCTGTTATGAAAATTCAAAACTATTATAGACGCTTATGATTCTTTTTAAAAATAAACAATTTTTACTGTCCTTACTGCAATGGAAAAATTAATGGGAGGGCCTGGCTCATCAGTGGTGAACCCTCTAAGCGGTTTCGCCAGTTGAATCTACCATACCGCTGTTATATTGCATTTTTGGAACTTCCTTTGAATTTTTCCATTGCAGTAAGGACAGTAGAAATTGTTTATTTTTAAAAAGAATCGTACAGGTCTATAGTAGTTTTGAAATTTGATATTCTTTGTTTATTTGACTTATATAGTCTGCACTTGAAGGTTTATTCTTGGTGAAGGTGTTCAGAAAATTTATATAGAAAGATGTTTCTATAATTTAATAAATTCCATTAATATTTCAGCTTGAATCACAGCTCTTACGTTTACAGGACAAGACAACACGAACAAAAGTCAGTTTAGGCAACACAAATAAACAATACCTATAACACATGTATCCAATATTGGCAAATTTAGCAATTCTATGATATAATGTCTTTAGGTCAATATGCAATTAATGTTATGTAATTAATACATCAATCTGCAGTAAACCCTCATTAAAACGGTCTTTATTATGACGTCATCCCTTTATAAATGGTGCAATCCGATCCTTAATTGCCTTTTTATTTCCTCATATATATCATTATTTACCTTATTGTGCCTTTTGGCTCGACATCATCCATGGAATTTATTTTGTAAATATAAATAAAATAGGGTAACCATATGCAATTCAAGGTATAGAGAGAAATAAGGATTATTTCAGTGCTAGGTTTATATTTCAATTAAAAACAAATTCCTACTGCCCCTACTGCTTTGAGAAAAAAACATTGGGAGAGCCTGGCTCATCAGTGGCAAATCCTCGAAGTGGTTCCCCAGTTTAATCCACTACTGGTGAGTTAGACCATCTTAATGTTTTTAAAAACGCAGTAAAGTCACCAGGAAATTATTTTTAAATCAAATGTGGCGTAAAAACATAATTTTCAATCCTTAATTACGGATAGCGTTTCCAATGCCTTCTTTATAATTTTATAAATTCCTTAAAACCTGGATGCCATGAATGAGGGGTTGATGTATATCTATATTCAATAATTAAATAACCTCCCCAAAACTACTATTAATTATCTTATTATATAAAGAAATGAATAGTTACCTAATGAACATATTATGTGATCTATGGGGATAGAAATAACCTCTTATTTAACATATTTAAGGATTGGGCACAATTATAACGATATATCTTTGTGAGAAATAGAGAATTAAGATTAAATAATGAAGATAATAACAATAATAGAGTTATATATAAAGAGAAAAATTGAAGAAGCAAAAATGGAGAAGAAGAAAAAATGAACAAATACTAATAAAGGCATTTTAAGAAAAATAGTGAACGAAGCTAAATAATTAAATAGGATCTTAGTTTTCAATTGGCTGATATACACTTCTATAAGGAAAGCCCTCGCAATGAGATGTTTCAGAAGATGTAATGCCCGGAGGAAAATAAAGAGGAAGGATAAAATTCAAATGATTGACATAAAAACAAATGATCGACGAAATTGCCAAATTAAAGCAGACCAAGCTGATCAATAGCTGATCAGTATAAACTTGTTATTTATCCACAGGACCTGGTTCTCAGTAAAATATTCTCAAATTTTATCATCATCATATTTATAATATACAAAGATACGAATATAGAAACAAGCCACCTACATATGAAAGAAAGAGAAAAAAAACATCGGGAAAATTAGGCAAAAGCATAAATCCGACCTCAGAAATAACAGCCTTGCATTGCCTTTGGTAAAACATGCTCTCGACCCTAGTCATTTCCGTAACTTCAAAGAATCAACCATAGAAATCAAAGACATTGAAACTTCTCGATTATTCATAGGAGTCTGGAGTTCAGCAGATTATTCCGTTTGAAAAATCGTTAAGTAATAAATAGTTTAGTTTTTTAGTATCGGTAGAAAAGCAAAACAGTCAAACTCAACATTACAGCAGTATGGTAGATTAAACTAGTGAAACCATTGGAAGATTTCACCACTGAAGAACCAGGTCCTTGTAACATTTTTTCATTGCAGTAAGGGCAGTAGAAAATTGTTTTATTTTATATAGAAACATACGCGTTAAAAATAGTTTCAATTTCTTATAACAGATGTCGCACTAATACATCATATATATATATCACATTAAGAGCCTAATTCCGGATAGTTGGATTTATACGCCCTAGGAACCCGGGTAATCTCTCGCATAGATCAGCCACAATGAATTCGCTGTTTTGGCTAAGACGAACGTTCAGTTCTTCGAAATATCGCAATAGTAATTCCTTAAAGATTCTAAATGAGTCTTATTTATTAAACCTATTATCTCAATGAATAGCAATATTTAACAAATAAAGATATGAGATGTATAGATATACACACATGGATAAAACTTAAGGAAGCTATACCTTTTAGCATGTATATCGGGATTTAGACAATAGCTCTGAAAGATATTTGATACACAGTGACTTTTATTGAAGACACACGAGATAACCAATGTAAACAAAATTGTCTCTGTCTCTTTCAAAAGACTTTCCACTTCCTTAAGTTTTGTCCATGAGTGTATTTTCTAAATTTGACTATAAAATCCTCTCAATAAGATAACAAAATCTTTCAATTAAAAAATATTGGCTATTTTGTTTTTGACAGTATTTTGTTTAATCTCAGTATATAGAAGCGTCTAAGTTTGCAACTTATCACACGCACACACAATTACAAAAATAAATAATATAAATAAAATAATATATATATATAACTTTTTAAAAATTATATTGAAAGATATGAAAAATCAATAGGAAAAAAATAAAAGATAAGTGGGTCAGGTGTTGATATTAGAAATAAAAGGAGCCTATCCTGACCACGAGCACATGTGCTTTTTAGATGGCAGAGCGCCATCTAGTGGAGCAAAAATAAACTAAACGTTTATTTAACTTGCTCCGTGATATTTGGCCAACACAATTTCTTGATAAATCATTGAAAGATATGTAAATAGTATTAACTGAATTAATCGATTCATTTGAAAAGTACCGAAAAAAATTTTGAGAAGAAAACGACATGAAAATTTATGAAAAATGATTAAATTAATCATAGTCATAGAACTAACGACACGGAATTTAAGTTTATTTATTAAGGCTACCTCACACACATTGAATTTTTATTTAATTTTTCTCTTTGTAAATATATTATATACTGTTTTTATAGTCTCAATTTTGTTATATAGTATTTATTTGTGTGAAAGGGATAACAATAAGGTGTGTGTGTGTCTAATATATACTATTTGAACCAATCTCTCCAAATAGAGAACACTTTGAATGTCTCACAAATTATATTAGAAAGATGGAACAACATAACAGGTGAGAATCATATTAATAATTTACTATTTGAACAACTGGCTTAGATACAAATGAAGTAATATCTGAACATATGTTTTTAAAAATTATTATAATCATTGATTGAAGCTCAATAAAAATAATCTGCGAGGTTCCTAAAGCCAGGTACCTAAACAAGATTCATCTTGTGTTGCCTTAAATCAATTCTAAGAAAAGGGCAGGAGAACAGAGGAGGGAAGGATGTTGAATAAATAAACCATTATTGCCTAATGGGGCGGCTTAATATTTCATGCTTACTACTTTGGAAAATGAAACCTAAAGTGTTGTGACTTCCCTTTCCTACCTTCCTGAGCCATTTTTAAAGTGAGATTTCTGGAAGACGATATGGAGGGAGACTATGGCCCACCTGTGTATCTGTCCTCTATTCTTTCATAGGGACAACCTGAACTGAATTCTTGGTGTTTCAACTGTTTAAATAAATAATTGTTAAAATATCCTCACTTATGGTGTTTAAATTTTAATGTGGACATTTTTAGGAAGTTATTTTTTTAAGCTCAATTTCACACACGGGAGTAAGTTATTGACCCTATTACTCTTGAGTTTGATAGGGGAATACATTTTAAGTGACAATTTATTTTTATAATTAGATATCATAAACTGTGATTTATATAATACAATATAATATAATGCGGCTTGTGATTGTAAAACATTTGAAAATTATCCCGCATATGTCCAGGGTAGCCTAGTGGACATGGTATCTGCCCGGTAAGCGGAACACTGGGTTCGAATCCCATCCCTGGACACTTTTATTTTTCCGTTTATCATTACTCTTCACAATTCATTCTTTCATACCTCATCCATAAGGTTAGAAATAATCGTTATTTCTCCCTAAAATAAATTTTGATTTTTCGTTGAAAAGAAACACATGCGGGATAATTTTCAAATGTCGTTTTGTGATTTATATATATATAATTTTAGCTTGAATTTCACGATTGTTTTGTAATTATTGTAATTATTAAATTATTCAATATATATTTCCGCGGGGTGTGTATAAGGTTAATTGGTCATAACACTATTTTTGTTCATTATTTTATTTAACGTAGGAAAAAATCGTCTCATGGAGAGAAATTCGGATAACTTCTCAATTCTAAAAATATTGCGTAGTTATAATTGGATGGAACTTTCTATGAAAACAATAATTCAAAGTTTGCAAAGTTATCGTAATGAACATATTTAGTATAGATATTATAGAAAAATATTTGTAACCTCTGTTTAAAGGTACTATAATAAATATAATTACAATAACTATTTTGTTAAAGTGCGAGAGATTGATTACCATATGCAACAACGGCCTTTTAATAAATACATTGAAGCAATACATCTATCAGATGCATTAATACAAAACAATTATTTGATCAAGACGCGCGGATTGAAATCACAGAACGAGCTACAATAACAATTACATTTTACGAAATTCAAAGCCATGCCTGTACTGATGAGGGCTTTATACAGAAGCCGTTGGTTACAGGTTGTTGGCTGTTGTTCGAATTTATCATAACTGCTGGCTCACTCACTAATGTGAATCAGCGTGTTCTGTGCAGACAAGATCAAATATTTGTATTGTTTCAATCTATAAGAATAAATTGTTTCGTCGTTCTTAATAAGGATTAATTGTTTCACCGTATTTAATAAGGAATCATTGTTTTACTGTATTTAGCAATAGAGAGACGTGCCTTCATTTTACATCAGCGGACAGTAGCAGACCACATTGGTATAATTGGGAAAACATCGCCTAATCTCGTTGATACTGATATGACTTTCCGTCCAATATTCTCGATTGAAAATACAATAACTATGATATTCATTCTGATAGATGGCGCAAGCCATCAGTAACGTTCAGTTGAGCGTATAACCGTATCTTATGTATTCTTCCTTTTTTTACCTACATTTATATATAGTTAAGAGTCGATTTGAATTTATTCATAATAAAACTCTATTAATATTAACATTACGATAATCACATGTGTTTACCGTAGTATTATTATACTTAAATGTAGGAAATAATAATATTATTTATACTACAAAGTTCGTGGAGAAATGTAATTATATAACAGAATAGACATTTTAAAATAAAAATAAAGTGCTCTGTTTATATTATAATTATATTTTATTACCACTTTAAATATTGTCTATCTTATTGAAAAGGATAACGCAAAGTATATATATAGGTCATAGAAGTTATGAGAGTCATATCAATTGTTTATTAGCGACAACTATTGGCAGTCATCGATAGATAAAGAGAGGTCAAAGAATACTTCGAATAAAAAGGATCTTTAGTTTCTATTGACGTTTTAGTAAAAATCTTTAGTTTTCTCTTCATGATAGAATTAAAAACAATTATATGGTTAGTAATCACAATATACTGAGAAACTAAAATAAAATGAATGTTTTTTTTTTTCGAACTGTATACTTTCTCACTAGAGAGAAATATGAGAACCAGTGAGCCAGGCTATATTTAAGACAGAGATGGGGGTTACAACATATCTACCTAATATAGACGTCAATAAATACACAGAATCCATCCATTTGATAAAGCGTCTAAATCCGGGTTATTTCCTTCTTTATTAAAGAGTCCACGGGGACTAAGCAAGCAGGTGAATGTCAACGTTGGACGTCCTATTGATCCGGCTGATCAAAATTCTGCAAGGTTTATTGGAGAGGTCGCACCTTCTAATTCAATCTTCTGGTAAAAAAGAAAACCAATTGAAGTTCTAAATTTATCTTTCCAATTATGTGAGGCGTTAATAAATATCTGGAGGTTTGGGATTTCAGATTTATGCTGAGGTTGATTCCCCAGACAAGACTTCTTATTCTCATATGTTCAATATTTAGCTCACGTCTTAGGTTTGTTTCGAAGAGTTATTCCAAATAAAAGAATGGCATTTCAATATATGGATCTATCTGATATATTATTGTTGAATTATTTCTGCGTGAAGATATTCTTAGTAGAAGAGAATTACTCGATACATCCATTTACTTGCGATAGAAATCTATTCATGTAGTCCTTGAAGTATATGTCGGTAGATCCCATAAATATCCCTAACATGTATATTCCTCATAATTTACATATTCTGATATAAAACAAAAGTTAAATTCATTAGTAGAGCGTCTCTGAATATTAATTTGGCGAAAATGCTGTGATGGTTCACCACTAATAAGCCAAGCTCACTTAACCTTTTTTCTAATTGCAAAAGATCCGTAGAAGAATTACTTTTAAAATATAATCTTCAAAATTACACTCTTTTATTCAACCTAAGTATGATAATTTGATTATCCGTTTTTCCAAATATTTTATTTATTATCGTCTCATCTAATTGGAAAGTTAAATTGAGAGAATTTGAAATTGTTTTCATAAGTTTGAATCAAAAGGTGAGATTGTCATACAGAATTCTTGCAGGAATTTGATCAACGCCTTAAAAATATTTAGATAAATATTCTAATATTAGAACTACAGCCCATGTTCCCCCCAAGTCTTTTATTAAAGTTTAATCTTAATAAAATAATTTTATTATATCACTCATATATATCTATATATACATTTTGAATTTAATAATATTTAAAAAAAACTATTATATTAGAAGAATAACAAAACTCTCAAGAGTTCACTACTTATCAATGGATATATTTCTATTTGCTTTCTATCCTTACTCTAAGAGGAGATCGCTGATGCACTTCAGAATGTTAGATGGAAGAAGATTTAAAACGACTAGAGTTCGCATAAGACATTATTCTGGGAGGGATTGCCTAATATTTGAAGAAATATACTTTTTAGGCAAATTAAAATCACATAGACCAGTCTGTTAAAACTGTAATAAAGCCCCCATTAACTAATAAATAAATGTACTTGTTAGGTTTTATGTGACAATATTTTTAATAAATAAATTCCTGAATTGTTCGGACACTAAATATAAGCCACTTCTACAATAAATAGAGAGTTTTCTATTACAAATTTATCGGGAAAAGGAAAAATTATGAAGAAAATTGAACATTTCAGATCTTTGCTGCATCATCAGGGCTGATCTCCTAAATTTAATACGATTTAAAAAATGCTGACAGATAAAAGATTTTTTTACTTTATTCTGCGGGAAGAGCACTAAAACATTTGTAGAGAAATACTTTCTAAAATTTGATAAAGCACACGATCTAAGTTTTCTGGGGTGATATTCTACCCAAGATGTGCAGCCTAAAATTCCAAATTCAATAAATCAATTGTTGATTTCTCTCAAATGACTTCCTATGCTCTATTCTGATTGGTCTTCTTACGTTATTGTTATATTGATTTTCTGGCTTTAAATTATTGGAGCACATATTTTACCGATTTCTTCCAATAAATGGCTAACTCTATTTTATTTTAGGAGACATTTCTTTTGAAAGTTAAAACTTTCAAGAAACAAGTTCGCCTATATTTAAATGAACTTTCCACATTCACAGCCTGAACTACTCATTTTAATATTGTATTATATGGATATAATCATATTGGGTTATGTAAATATATTACATGCATTTCCTATACAATTATTCGTGAGGTTTTAGGGAATATTTGGATATTCCATGCATAAAAGAAGGTTTAGGTTAGCGAAATCATGATACATATACAATAATAAACTGCCATTTATTCATGATAAAATTGTGAAAAATGTTTGAATAAAAACAAAATATTTTATTACAACAAGTTTTTTTTTTTGTTTTGAAATGTCAACATTCTAGCGATAATCGCTCTTCAACGAGCTTAATTTATTATGCCCAATTATTAAGCCAAAGATTAAATATATAATATTTTTGTATTTTTGAACTACCATTTATATACGAGTATATCGATTCACAATTGTTGTAAGATAATTTAACTGTCACACATACGCTTCTCACCGAGTATTGTGAATTTAACAATGTTACTACAATATCTACGTATTAATGGTTAAATATATATAATGTAAGGAACATTTTCAATGTAAATTGTAATACGAACTTCTACCTCAATAAACTCACACCATTCACTGATTACTGTGAATTAAACAATCTCTCTACAAGTAATATTTCAGACGTGTAATTGTGTTTTTAACATTTCACAGACAACACTAAGTTTTCGTATGAAACAAGGATCACCTATTCCATTTAAAGGTGTGTTAAATAAATCTAAACGGAAATTTTCTACTATTAAATTTATGAGCTTAATATTGATGATAGTGATTATTTTATTCGGTGTTTATATTAATATTTATACATATATATATAGATGGAAATTTTTCCGGGAGGATATTGATTCAAAGAGACAAAGGTCGCCTCTCCCGTCAAAACTAGCCGCCATCTATTTAGCCATAGATTTGGCCCAGCCACTTTGCCAGAAAAACACCTCTTTAGTAGATGGTGAGGATTCCATTGGATCCCGTGTGGATCTCATGGAATAAAGTCCGCCCTAGACTGACGAGGGCCATTAGCACGAAACCATGGTCTCTAGGTGGACGCTTTTCAGTTTGCCAAAGCTTGTGTTGTGGCTTTGTCACCGACCCGAGGCCGCTAGTTGCGGCGACGGTCAATAGATGGCGTCTGGTTTTGACGTTTGTTTTGTCTCTTTACATATATATATTACAAAATGATTGCTGCTGCTGATTAACCTTTTGGATACATAAATATCATTATGATATTTGCTGGTTCTATTGAGTACATTGGTACTAAATGATATTGGTTACAGTCGTGGAAAATACAATAAAATATAAATAAAAACAGTTTAGATCAGAATTAGCTTTAATTGAGCTTATGGAACATAAAAGACATAATTAAGGAAAAAATATCGGATTTAAGGCGTAAAGAAGAAAATAAAAGATTACATATTTACATATGTACAAATATATTTGAGCCGGCCAACGGGAAACAACGGGAATAGGTTTATATAGGGAAGGCGGCGACCTCTGGCGTTCGACCTCACAGAGTATTTTATTTGAATAAAAAGGCATATATTGGATAAAAATGTCATTTATTTTACCAATATATCAGTTGGCTGAACACCAGCTTCTATCAAGGTATTATAACATTTTATAATTTATTTTATATATTATTTATATTTTATATTTATAAAATGTTATAATACCTTGATAAAGGTTGGCGTTCAGCCAAATAAAATATTGTGGTAAAATAAATAATATTTTGATCCAATATATGCCTTTTTTTAAGAAATATGAATGCCGGCCAGGCAGCCTCTATCTTCACGATATGCCTTTTTATTTGAAGATTTATTTATGGATTGCTCTATTTTTAAAAATGGTATTTTATAATAGAGATATTATAATTTTAGTATAAAATAGAAGTTTTCACATAACATATATACCTCCTTCAAATGACTAGATAAAAGAAAGAATTGTACTCGTATATCTTATATCTTTCTACCTATAAATATCTAACATTGAAAATGTGTGATACAATAGAATAAACGCTCTCTATATAAAGTGTTTGTTTTTCAAAACATATTGTGTGCTTTTAGAAAACTAAATTGATTATGATATTTCGTATTATTAGAATAATATATTTTTAAAAAATCGATAAATAATTAAGATTAATTAAGAGAGTACAGTACTATGTGGCCATTATAAAAATGTACCAAACCTATAATCAAATGTTTCCATCGGAGCCTATGCAGCGAATTCATAAGAAAACGGAGAGAGCTCGTAAAATTAAAGAAGAGAGGAGAAAACTCTCACTGTGGGAGGTCCCAAATAGAAAAAAACGGCGAGTGGAATTCGCCATAAGCACCACAGAGGTCTAAATTAAAATGTCGCCCGTGGATTAATCATTGGCTGGGAAATATCCCAAGTTTAAATGGACGAGGCAGCGGTGGTGGAGGTTATTTGGGAGAAGGAATGTAGCGGATAGAGATCAATGGTGGAACCACCTTAAGAGACATTTGTCGCGGGTTTATTTGGCCATATTGCGTCACTGGCCATATATTGTGGCACAATCGATTGCAATTAAATCCTCCCTTAACCAAAATGAATCGAAAAGTTCCATTCGGAGCGGACATGGACAATAATTCCAACCTTAATGGGCATTGCTCCATAAATCTTACCTGAAGCCACTCGCCTCTGTGACATCTCAAAACTTGCTGGCAGCCACCTAATTGTTTATCCTTACTTCGCCACCTTCCCGGGACCTTCTCTCTTAGCCTGGATATCTTATAGAATGGAAACAAACAAATAACAAGAGATGCAGCTCTATAAATAAGATGGGTATAAATATAATTTATGATATTTAAAAAACATAATTTAAACCTTTCGTTTATTCATCCGTTTTGTTATACATAGACACAGATTGTTAGGGAGTTGAAAAATTAGTTTTATAAATGAGTCTTTATAAATATTTAGGTTTTTTTACAATGGCGTTTATTTATTCGAAAAGAGCTAGGTTTCGACTTCATTCTCTTTGCCGGTCAGCGTTAAAAGATAATGTAATAAGCTCGAGTCATATATGAATCTAATTTATAGAGTATTCATAAACGAGAGATAGAAAAACACCAATTCTTTATTCTATATCAATACTTATAAAGCATAAGAATGATAACCTAATAAATCAGGTGACTAATAGTATGTAAATATAATTCGGAATATATTTAAAATATTTGTAAATAGTGTATATGTGAATTGGAAAGTTGTGATTAAGAAAGTGATCGAAGTTTACCACCTGTATACCCCCATAGTATAATATATACTACTGAAATAATACGAATACGCAAAGTTTCTTTGATTATAAGTCGTTTAACAAGTTTTTGAACCTTTCGATATTTCAACTAACTAAAATTACAAGTATAATATAATTAAATCTCTCCTGATTCTTTCCTTTTATGATATTTGTAATTACTCTATACATTTAGTTCCTATATATAACCCAAGTATTTACCTTATTTTATAAATCGGCCTGACAAAGAGTATAGTTTCAAAAACAATTATAAAAAGAGAAATTTAAACATATTTTCAGACAACGATTGCAATTTCTTCTATAAATCACTCTACACTCTTTATACAGAGGTTTTTGGGTATTCCTTTAAGCGCGATCAGCAGTATTGCTTATTTTTTATTTTATTTGCATTCTTATATTAAATAGAATACAGAAAACATTAAGATAAAAACTCTATGAAAATGTTTATCTAGGTCTCAAGTTTTATATTCATTTTTCAATTCCAATAATATAATACGAGTATACACATGCCCTATATACACTCTATAGCAGAAAAATCGACACATCAAAAAGCAGTTGCTCTATTTATATGAAAATACGTATACAAAGACGTTTTGACCAAAGATGCAAATGATCGAAATTTGGTGGCCGATTTATGGGAAACATGAGCTCCAGCGCATCTGAACTGCGCAAGTATTGTAAACAATTCCTGCTTTAGCACCGATTATTTTGTTATCGAATGTAATATTCATAGCTTTTGCACATACTTCTATATTAACCAAATTATCTCTGATAGTTTATATTTCTAAATTACCTCTATTTATTTACAAAAATTGATTTTAGCTGCGTCATATTTTATATTAGAAAGTTGTGCGAGAAGGATATTCATAAGGAAAAACGATATTTCTCCCTTTTATAAATGACTTTGAAACAATACATTTCTTTGATAATCTAATATGAATTAAAAATGTATTCAGGTTCTGAGAATTTCTGGAAGTCTTTATTTAAATATAATGGCAATTCGCAGAATTCGAGAGAAATATCGTGTAATTTGAAATATTGATTTTATTTAGAATTATTATATATATCCATTATTTTAATATAATTATGTAAATTTGGTGCAGCGTTTAGTTACAATATTGTATTATTTATAGATGTAAAAATTTATTGTATGGAAGAATTGAATCCTACTCCGTGGGTTTTCAGGTGACGGATGAAAAAATTGCCATCAGATATGGTAGCTAGCTGGGAATATATGATAACAGTCTTGGACTAACATCCACCAACATAGTGTGGTGGAGCTAGTCCTTTAAAACTTTTGAAAACCCAATGACGATCCTGGGTGAATAGCGAAATTCACTCTTGGACAAAACTAAAAGAAGTTGTACCTTTTATCATATATATCGGGATTCATAAAATAATTCTAAAATATATTTATACACAGTGACCTTTATTAAAAACACACGAGATAACCAAGAGTGAAAAATACTTTCCACTTCCTTAAGTTTTTTCCATGTGCCTCCTGAAATTAAGCACTACCAAACAAATGTTGTTAGGGTCTGTAGCCAAGTCTTCTTTTTCCGTGTTAGCCGTATCTAAGGTTGAGTTGGACCTTAATAGGTGCTTAGACCGCCTTAGTAGGTGCTTCAGATTCTTCGGGTCAACGCCCATCGTGCATTCATCCATCACCAAATCTCCATGAAGTTATCTAAATTTTAGGAATGAGATTAAAAAAGTACATAAAATTCACTTATTTACTATTTAATGTAAGATAAAAATCTAGCATAGTATTTTGTCAATTTGAGAAGGATGTGCTAGATGAATTACTCCATCAGAGAATTTGAGAAAGCTAAATTCTCATATCAAACGACACAATAATCATTTAATATATTAAATAATTTAATCTATTAGGTATATGTTAACGCACATCACCAATAAGTCAGAATTAAAGCACACCCAAACACTTTTTTCACAAAACAATATGATTTTCTGGGAATATATTATGTGAACCTAATGTATAGGTGATTACCTTTCTCCGTTTAATATACCAGACCGATTTTTTATTTGTGTCTTTTTTATTCGTAGTCGACAATTTTATAAAAATTCTACGGTAAAAGTTAATAAGTTAATCATATTCGTAAGCCTCGGGAACACTAGAAATATATTCCCATAAAATTTAATTTATAAAATACATAGACAATATTGATTAATAATGTTATATCTAAATTAATTTTACCAACCTCTATATTCTAAAAATAACAAATAAAAATTATAAATAAGGATTTCCAATCTACACATAGTGTCGAGTTCATACACGGTCGCCTTTAATTAAGTATTTCTTTGATTACAGATAGTAAGGAAGGAAGCCCACATTACAGAGCCGCATTCTATTTTCCAGTACTTGGTTTTTTATCTGTGAAGAAGTAAACGTTAAATTCTCTCAAAATATAAAAAGGATATTTATGTTTACCTATTATATTGTTAATGTCTTATATATTTTATATGGTTAACATTTATACACTTCTTTATCTTTTTCAAAGCTAGATTGGAGTTTGGAATATGAAAAGTATAAATGCAAATAAGAACATTCTGTTTGAAATTCTAATAGGTAGGTAAAAAATAGGTTGTTTATTTGAATATAGAATAATACCGTCAATTTTATATTTAAGACCAAACCAGTGAATCTGAAATTCCTGGGGTTTTAAATCCGATCCGATCTTAAATAAGTTTTTTTAAGTCAAAATTATTAAAAATTTATTCCTTTTTATCAGGTTCTCAAGAGAAATATATTTGAGATAATATTAAAGATACTAAATTTTAGTTTTATATATGCCATATTTATTAGTCTTAAATACAGATAATTTTCAAAAATAAAGTTAATTAGGGAACTTTGAAATATCTAGTCATATATCCAATATTTGTCTTAAATGCGATTGGTCGTATTTCCTAACAATTTTTATTGTAGAATTGTATTTGGGTATCGAGTCGGTAAAATAGGTTTTAAAAAAGTTTGGTGCGTATGTTTGCGTCTTAAATCGAAATTATGATATGTCTTATCCCCCACACAGAGATTTAAATCGAGTATTTCCTTTTCTGTTTATTAAAACAGAAAAATATTGTCTAGAGATTTGATTCAAGTAATTCTTTCTCTGTTACCTTAAATAGGATTTATTGAATAGATATGTAAATCAAGGATTGCCTCTGTTGATTAAAATAGAAAAAATTGTTTAGAGATTTGAATTAAAGATTACCTTCTCTGTTGATTTCAACATAATGTCTTGTCTAGAAATTCAAATGAAATTTTTTCTCTACTTAGTGTTAAATGGTTATATATTTTAATATATATAAAAATGAATGTTTGTATGTCTGTTTGTCTGTATGTCCGGTATACAAATTCGCAGTAGTTCACTAATTCAAACCAAAATTTCCATACATAGGTAAAAGAATACGGGGAAGACGATAGGCTATTTTAAAAAATATATAAATCAATTATTAAAACTATATATTCAAATTATTCAACTTAGCTCCCAAACAGCGCCCTCTAGAACGCGTGGGGATCTGACGGCGGCGCGCGCCCATTGGCTGCTTTATACTCTTTACTTTTGTTTAGCTTTTAAATAACATATTTTTTCTCTACTTTGCCTATTTTTATTACTGTTTTATACTCTTTTCTTTTGTTTAGCTTTTAGAGATCTGAGATGCCTCCCAAGAAACGCAAACCTATTGGAAAAGTCTTACCAGAAGTGAGTAAAAAAATAAATGTGCGAAGTGCTGAGACTGCTGTGCAACGTGAGCATCGTCTTAGGATTAATCGAGAAAGGGCCAGTACTTCGAGAGCGGCGGAATCCGTGGGACAGCGTGAGAACAGGCTTCAACAAGATAGAGACAGGGCCAGTACCTCAAGAGCGGCGGAATCCGTGGGACAGCGTGAGAACAGGCTTCGGCAAAATAGAAACAGGGTCAGTACTTCGAGAGCGGCAGAAACCCCACAAGAACATACGGCCAGGATTCTGAATGTCAGGGAAAGAACTTTGGCCTCACGAAACTCGCGTGATAGACTTTCCAATTTACTTTTAGAAGGTTTTAATTATAATTCGTGCAAAAATTACGAACAACACCCAATGATATTGTTGTATCATGTTTGATTATCAGATACAAAATTATAACGGGAAAAATTCCAAAAAGCAGAGACCACGGGTGAAACCAGTTCATTATTTTGTATGCAGGAACAAAATTCTAACAGAAAAACATTCATTCGAGCAGAAAACAAAAGCCAGATCATCTTTCTATAAAAATATCACTTCTCAGACACAAAGTTTGGAGCGGTACGTTTCACAAGAGTGACATCCACGGCGCCAATTTATAATTGTAACGAATAGTATTTGAATAGGGTAAAACCCGGGCGTTGCCCGGGTCATTCGGCTAGTTTTAATATAAATTTTAATCAAATTACAAAACTATTTTAGACGCGTAATATTCTTTTTAAAATAAAACAATTTCTACTGCCCTTACTGCTGGGAGGGTTCACCACTGATGAGCCAGGCCCTTCCTTTAATTTTTCCATTGCAGTAAGGGCAGTAGAAATTGTTTTATTTTAAAAAGAATATTACGCGTCTAAAATAGTTTTGTAATTTGTTAACAGATGGCGCGCTAGTGCATCGAAATATAAATTTTAATAAAATCTTATTTTTTATGTTGGTTGAGCTAGAGCATATCTTGTCTAAATAAGTAGATATTCAAGTTAAACCCTTTTAATCTATTAGCTCAGACAGCTGCATATAGTCTCTAGATATATCACTAGCCGCTATACAGATAAATAACACTAATCTCCCTTGTGATCTAAGATTAATAAATTTTTGCTGGAAAAATCATTCTCTTTTTACGTTTTAAAATCACGTATATATACATATATATGAAAAAACAATAGAAAAAAATAAAAGATAAGTGGGTCAGGTGTTGATATTAAAAATAAAAAAGGCATCTCCTGATCACGAGCACATGTGCTTTTTAGATGGCAGAGCGCCCTCTAGTGGAGCGAAAATAAACTAAACGTTTATTTAGCTTGCTCCGAGATATTTGGCCAACTCAATTTCTTGATAAAATTACTTGATATCATTTTTGTTTAAAGCTCAGTTTGTTTCCTACTTTAATAGTCAATTATTCTTTTTATTACCTGTTGAAGGGCGTGACTGCCCGAAAGCTTGTCACAAGTTTAATTGAATAAAAATCTTTTCTCCTTACTCTTCTTTATCGTTTAATCAATTTCTTGATAAATCAAGAAAAGCCATCCACGAACGCGTTTCGCGCTGTTGGCCCTCGTCAGCGTGGAGAAGGCTGTAACCACTGCGACCAAAAATATTTTTGGTCCCAATGGCTTCCCGAAAAATCAAGAAATGGGTATTTAAGGCCAAATTTGCGTAAGGACGCTTAACACATGAAAAAACAATAGAAAAAAATAAAATCGCTCTGCCATCTAAAAAGCACATGTGCTCGTGGTCAGGAGATGCCTTCTTTATTTTTAATTTACATTTATGTAAAAACATGATATATACATATTTATTATTGTTTATAGGTTCATATCGTTAATTATAAAAGATACGCAGATAAGCAGCATTTTTAAGCATAATACTACGATAAAAAATTACATCAAACTAAGTTAGATATATCTCCCCGATAAAATAAAGAAAAAACTCTAAATGTCGTCGGACAATGCTCTTGTAATTGGCTAAGAGAGGATCAGCAACAAGAGATGAGAGCAAACAAAAATGAAGATTTAAAAAAAGTGCCAGAAAAACGAGAGAAATCAAATAATGATATAATAAAAAAGAATGAAGAAACAGAAAAAGATTTCCAAGCAATACAAGCATGGCTGGCAATTCCTAAATTATAGTAATATCATCCTTCCAAGTTCCCCCCCCCCCCCCCCCCCTCATAATCCAATAAGAATCCTTTAAGAAACTAAATTCCTTAAAACAAGGACGTGCCTCAGCACTTCGGCACTTGGGGATGGAACAAGGCCTTAAAAAAGGGTGGGGGAGAATGATGGTAATAATAGAAATAAAAAACTGGGGGAAGAGAGGAGGGACGGAAAGAGAGGAGAGGTTTTTATCTTGAACATTAGGAAGGGAGAATTTAATGGAGTCATGATGATCAGAGTGAAAATCGATTTAGAAGGACAGAAAGCGTATGCTGATTCCAAATGTTAAGCAGCTGGGACGACATCTTGACTAAAGATGAGTTTCTGCGCAGAACGATCGATTCGAATCCTCCCCAGCGCACCACTTTGTTTTAAAATGGCCAATCACCGAGTTTTAAACATTTTAAAATTGCCTGCTCTGAGTGGCTCGTTTCAATAGTGGGGGGCGGCCCCCTGAGTTTTAAAAGGATTTTAAAATGAGGGCGGGGTAAAGTGGTGAGAGGGGGGATTTTTAACCGATAAATTTCCGTTGAAGGATTGATTAATTCATCGGGATTTTTGTCGATGTGTTGAGAATGAATTCTAAAAATTTATTCCCTTTTTCTAGTTCCCAGTAGAGGAATGCGAGGAAAAATCCAGGATGATGGGAAAATGCCTGGGGCCAAATAAATTGCGCCCCCATTCTATTTTATTCCGAGCGGAGTATTGATTTTATTCAGTTCTGTCGGGGACATTTCTCTCCCCAGTCTGCCGGCCTGTCAATTCACCATTAAATTGATGGAATACCTCCACACCTGTTTAAAATCCTCAAATATATCTCAATGCTCTTGTAGCCTCGACATTGATTACTCCTTGCTCGACCTGACTCAGCTTCCTTTTTATGAGCATCATTTTAAACAATAATCAATAGTTTTATGTTAGTAGGTGATTAGCCATTATTTTCTATTGTTTTTGTACATTTTTAATATGCATATTTAATTTATATTGAAAATTCATATTATGGAGAGAGATTATATTTATTATTTTAGTATAATATTAGATATAATTTGTCGGAATGATAAGGATCAAAGAAAAGAAAAATGTCGTCCCTTCATCAGAATAGACGCAAAGGCAATGTTCCATATATTGACGGTCTCTGCAAACTAACCCGACTCTATGATTTGCATAGGTGCGTTCTAAGTTTTCCAAAGCAGGTGTTGGGGATTTGTAACTGGCCTGCTGGTATCCAAAGTCAGCCAATAGACGACAGAGAGCTTTCGCTTATTTTTTTAAATTAAAAGTTTACCTTTTTTTTTTTCATTTTATAATTGGCTCTGCTACTTTTCAATTTTCCCGAAATAATATTTGAATTTTTATGAGTCTACCTACCAAGCAAAACTTAATATAGAAAACATTCGAAAAGCGATTTAATGTTCATAACAATGGATTAAAAAAAAAACCTTTTTCTCATTGTTTACTTATAGAATAATTGTTTAGTAGTTTGTAGTACAGGGAAACACGGATGACAAAGGAAAGTCACTAAGAAGAATTTCCCGACGAGATTACAATGTAGACACAGCACGTAGTAGTACGAAGAAATACGGCTGACAAAGGAAGGTCACTAGGAAGAATTACCCGACAAAATTAATCTGTAGACACAGCACGTAGTAGTACGGGGAAACACGGCTGACAAAGGAAGGTCACTAGAAGGAATTTCCCGACGAGATTACACTGTAGACACAGCACGTAGTAGTACGAGGAAATACGGCTGACAAAGGAAGGTCACTAGGAAGAATTTTCCGACGAGATTAAACTGTAGACACAGCACGTATTAGTACGGGGAAACACGGCTGACAGAGGAAGGTCACTAAGAAGAATTTCCCGACGAGATTACACTGTAGACACAGCACGTAGTAGTACGGGGAAACACGGCTGACAAAGGAAGGTCACTAAGAAGAATTTCCCGACGAGATTACACTGTAGACACAGCACGTAGTAGTACGAAGAAACACGGCTGACAAAGGAGGTCACTAAGAAGAAAACCCGACGAGATTACACTGTAGACACAGCACGTAGTAGTACGGGGAAACACGGCTGACAAAGGAAGGTCACTAAGAAGAATTTCCCGACGAGATTACAATGTAGACACAGCACGTAGTAGTACGGGGAAACACGGATGACAAAGGAAAGTCACTAAGAAGAATTTCCCGACGAGATTACAATGTAGACACAGCACGTAGTAGTACGGGGAAACACGGATGACAAAGGAAAGTCACTAAGAAGAATTTCCCGACGAGATTACACTGTAGACACAGCACGTAGTAGTACGGGGAAACACGGATGACAAAGGAAAGTCACTAAGAAGAATTTCCCGACGAGATTACAATGTAGACACAGCACGTAGTAGTACGAGGAAATACGGCTGACACAGGAAGGTCACTAGAAGGAATTTCCCGACGAGATTACACTGTAGACACAGCACGTAGTAGTACGAGGAAACACGGCTGACAAAGGAGGTCACTAAGAAGAAAACCCGACGAGATTACAATGCAGACACAGCACGTAGTAGTACGAGGAAACACGGCTGACAAAGGAAGGTCACTAAGAAGAAAACCCGACGAGATTACACTGTAGACACAGCACTTAGTAGTACGAGGGAACACGGCTGACAAAGGAGGTCACTAAGAAGAAAACCCGACGAGATTACAATGTAGACACAGCACGTATTAGTACGAGGAAACACGGCTGACAAAGGAAGGTCACTAAGAAGAAAACCCGACGAGATTACACTGTAGACACAGCACGTAGTAGTACGGGGAAACACGGCTGACAAAGAAAGTCACTAAGAAGAATTTCCCGACGAGATTACAATGTAGACACAGCACGTAGTAGTACGAGGAAACACGGCTGACAAAGGAGGTCACTAAGAAGAAAACCCGACGAGATTACAATGTAGACACAGCACGTAGTAGTACGAGGAAATACGGCTGACAAAGGAAGGTCACTAGGAAGAATTTCCCGACAAGATTAAACTGTAGACACAGCACGTAGTAGTACGGGGAAACACGGCTGACAAAGAAAGTCACTAAGAAGAATTTCCCGACGAGATTACAATGTAGACACAGCACGTAGTAGTACGAAGAAACACGGCTGACAAAGGAGGTCACTAAGAAGAAAACCCGACGAGATTACACTGTAGACACAGCACGTAGTAGTACGAGGAAACACGGCTGACAAAGGAAGGTCACTAAGAAGAAACCCCGACGAGATTACAATGTAGACACAGCACGTAGTAGTACGAGGAAATACGGCTGACAAAGGAAGGTCACTAGGAAGAATTTTCCGACTAGATTAAACTGTAGACACAGCACGTATTAGTACGGGGAAACACGGTTGACAGAGGAAGGTCACTAAGAAGAATTTCCCGACGATATTACACTGTAGACACAGCACGTAGTAGTACGGGGAAACACGGCTGACAAAGGAAGGTCACTAGAAGGAATTTCTCGACGAGATTACACTGTAAACACAGCACGTAGTAGTACGAGGAAACACGGCTGACAAAGGAGGTCACTAAGAAGAAAACCCGACGAGATTACAATGTAGACACAGCACGTAGTAGTACGAGGAAATACGGCTGACAAAGGAAGGTCACTAGGAAGAATTTCCCGATAAGATTAAACTGTAGACACAGCACGTAGTAGTACGGGGAAACACGGCTGACAAAGGAAGGTCACTAGAAGGAATTTCCCGACGAGATTACACTGTAGACACAGCACGTAGTAGTACGAGGAAACACGGCTGACAAAGGAAGGTCACTAAGAAGAAAACCCGACGAGATTACACTGTAGACACAGCACGTAGTAGTACGAGGAAACACGGCTGACAAAGGAAGGTCACTAAGAAGAAAACCCGACGAGATTACACTGTAGACACAGCACGTAGTAGTACGGGGAAACACGGCTGACAAAGAAAGTCACTAAGAAGAATTTCCCGACGAGATTACAATGTAGACACAGCACGTAGTAGTACGAGGAAACACGGCTGACAAAGGAAGGTCACTAAGAAGAAAACCCGACGAGATTACACTGTAGACACAGCACGTAGTAGTACGAAGAAACACGGCTGACAAAGGAGGTCACTAAGAAGAAAACCCGACGAGATTACACTGTAGACACAGCACGTAGTAGTACGAGGAAACACGGCTGACAAAGGAAGGTCACTAAGAAGAAACCCCGACGAGATTACAATGTAGACACAGCACGTAGTAGTACGAGGAAATACGGCTGACAAAGGAAGGTCACTAGGAAGAATTTTCCGACTAGATTAAACTGTAGACACAGTACGTATTAATACGGGGAAACACGGTTGACAGAGGAAGGTCACTAAGAAGAATTTCCCGACGAGATTACACTGTAGACACAGCACGTAGTAGTACGGGGAAACACGGCTGACAAAGGAAGGTCACTAGAAGGAATTTCTCGACGAGATTACACTGTAGACACAGCACGTAGTAGTACGAGGAAACACGGCTGACAAAGGAGGTCACTAAGAAGAAAACCCGACGAGATTACACTGTAGACACAGCACGTAGTAGTACGGGGAAACACGGCTGACAAAGGAAGGTCACTAAGAAGAATTTCCCGACGAGATTACACTGTAGACACAGCACGTAGTAGTACGGGGAAACACGGCTGACAAAGGAAGGTCTCTTAGAAGAATTTCCCGATGAGATTACAATGTAGACACAACACATAGTAGTACGAGGAAACACGGCTGACAAAGGAAGGTCACTAAGAAGAAAACCCGACGAGATTACAATGTAGACACAGCACGTAGTAGTACGAAGAAACACGGCTGACAAAGGAGGTCACTAAGAAGAAAACCCGACGAGATTACACTGTAGACACAGCACGTAGTAGTACGAGGAAACACGGCTGACAAAGGAAGGTCACTAAGAAGAATTTCCCGACGTGATTACACTGTAGACACAGCACGTAGTAGTACGAAGAAACACGGCTGACAAAGGAGATCACTAAGAATAATATTCCGACGAGGTCACAATGTAGATACAGCACCAAGTAGAGCGCGAAACAAGGCTGGTCAAGAAATGCCCTCTACGAGGGAGGGGGCAGTTTATGGACATCAGAAATCCAATAAACACATCATAAAGCCGTGTAATAACACTTTGATTCCCGCCGGTTACGACACTGTTTGCCATTTAACGCTCTAATGATGGGGCTTAATTCGGCGTTTTAAAAGTGGGGCCATTTGGATCTACGCCAGCTACCTAATTAGCCTTTATCGCACCGGGGTTCGATCTTGGAACCAACCCTTGCTACATCGTCAGGTGGACGTCCCTAACTTCCCGAGAGCATGGACTCGAGGTTGAACAACCATGTTCCTACTATAAACATTTATATAAAATGGCAATAGACTTATTCTGTGCTGAGAAGTAGGTTTTCTAGATATACAAAATATGTAGTATCTATGATATTTCTATAAAATCATATTCAACACTATATATCAGTTTATATAAACAAAGCATTATAAGTATTAGTCGAATGAATTAGCTGAGCTCGGTCTCACCCAAAGATAATTGTAGACAAACCTATTAGAAAGAAGCTTTCACTAGATTCTTCACCTATTCACTCAATATATATATGAAAAAACAATAGAAAAAAAAAGGATAAGTGGGTCAGGTGTCTATATTAAAAATAAAGAAGGCATCTCCTGACCACAAGCACATGTGCTTTTTAGAGGGCAGAGCTTATCTTTTATTTTTTTCTTTTGTTTTTATGTATTAAGCGTCTTTACGCAAATTTGGCCTTAAATACCCATTTCTTGATTTCTCGGGAAGCCATTGGGACCAAAAATAATTTTGGTCGCAGTGGTTACAGCCTACTCCACGCTGACGAGTGCCAACAGCGCGAAACGCGTTCGTGGATGGCTTTTCTTTATTTATCAAGAAATTGGGTTGGCCAAATATCACGGAGCAAGCTAAATAAACGTTTAGTTTATTTTGCTCCATTAGATGGCGCTCTTCTATCTAAAAAGCACATGTGCTCGTGGTCAGGAGATGCCTTCTTTATTTTTAATATATATATATTAAAATAAAGAATATATATATATGATAAGCGCCACTATCCTATATAGTCGTTTTAATATTTTAATTACTTTATTTGAATTCTGATAGGTTTTTTTTTGGTTCATGGCACAAGGTGGAGGAAGCATAGAAATCTGGTATTTAGGATTTTTTCTTCCTCCACGAAGTGCCAAATAATCGCTCCAAATTTGAAATGTTAACGGGATTCTAGTTTAAATCGTGCATCCACTCTTGCAGACATTTTATTTATGTATAATTCGTATGTGATATTATTTCAAAAATATATATAAAAGTAATGAATGAACCCATCTTTAAATTGATTTTGATATTTTTTAACTTAGATTTCCAAAGAAGTCTGCGATAGAAACGTAGAATTTAGGATTTTTCGCTTCTTTAAGACCATAGACAATATCGGCTTACATCGGGTTCCGAGTTGAAATTGCGCAATAAAACCAGTCGAAACATACAGGTTATTTATACAAATAAATTAGAATATATTGCCATATATATATATATATATATATTCGTTTAAACTCCCTACTCTATTAAAATATTGTTTTCATTTCTGAAGGTCATTTTAGATGGCGGGCATTCTAAAACATGATATATTTTAAGCCATAAAATAAATCACTACAAATAATTCGCTCTTTTCCGGACTGATCTTCATTTTATTTTAACCGCTACACAATCATATATTTAATCTAATTAATTATAGGGTGCATCATATCACAGCAGATAATAAGAGGGCGTAGCCTAAGGACAGCGATGAATGCCAAGAAAGCACTGAATTGATACAATCCATAAAATTGGACACAGTGTCAATGACCTAAACAAAAATAACCCTAATCAAAACTACTAATGAATTATGAATTATTACTATTATAAATGTAGGACTACATATATATGGGTTCACGATGATGACAATATATACCCCACGAACAAACTTAAAGAAGTTGTACTTTTTAGCATGTATATCGGAGTTCAGACAATAACTTTGAAAGATATTTGACACACCTTTATTGAAGACACACGAGATAACCAAGTGTAAACAAAATTTCCTCTGTCTCCTTCAAAAAAAAAAAAAAAAAGACAACTTGCGATTTCACTTTCCACTTCCTTAAGTTTTGTCCATTGGTATATTAAGAGCAAATAATAGTCTTCAATGAGCTACCTACCATGTCAGAATCTGCTGCCTACCTCAACGTCAAACTTGGTAATATGAATTCGTCTCTCTTAACTAAATCTGACACTCGATGACAGGCCACCTCCTGAAGAGAACGTTTAAATTGCGTGGGGTTTCTCTATATTTAGTATTGTTCTATTGTACAGAAATGGCGAATGTAATTATGAATTGATCACAGAAGGATTTCTAATACAATGGCGAGATGTTTCCTTGCCTTGAGATATATTGAAGGTTTATTTCGATGTCATAAATCTTTTTGATTCAGGTGCATTCATTAATGTTGCAAACGGTGATACGGGATATTCACTAAGTTGTGTAAAGAATGGTCGGACTATTTGGAGTTCACTGCATTTTCCTTTGAACAAAAATGAAAGATCATTGTCTAAGCGTGGATTGAAAACACTATTTAATTTTGAAGCTCAATTTATGAATTATATGATAATATATACTCGGTCTCTATCTACAATAATATAGAAAAAAATATTTTTTGAATATAAGACAGACAATTTGTCTAAAATGTGCTAAAATATTCACTATTTCGATAGAAATTTACAGTTTTAATCTTTTGTAGTATATGATCATAAAGTATATCCGCGTTCATCCATAATATTGCTCGTTAAATGGGACAGAGAGCTTTAACAGAAATTCTAGAGTTAAAAACAAATGACGTACATTTAGTTGAAGTGAAAAATTCCCTAATAGAAAACTGTATTGGCCAAGTAAACGGCAGGAGGTATAGACTGGAGGTATCCCGAGCTAGCCTCAAATCCCACCTCTATCCCCGCGTGACAAAAATCTCCCTGTAGTAACGAGAAAAAACGCGCCTTAAAGTAGGAGGAGCTGTTTGTGCGGGAGTGATAGAACGTCTTAGAGAAGGTGTCCTCCAAGATTTGAGTTTAAGACCCTCTCTCCTCAAGATAAATTAGTCTTCCAACTTAAACGATAATCGAGAACCTCTTCTTTTCTTTCTCTCTTCTTCTTTTTTTTCTCGTCGCCCTGTAATAAGGAGGGATATTAAATAGCGACGAGGTTTTTCTACCAACGGCCTGGCGTGGAAAATCTCCTTCCTCGATCTGAACCCATCGTTACTGGAGCAATTGACCACAGACATTCTCTCCGATCAGTGATTGGTATAGCTGTGTAGCTATTACTATAGTGGGTGATATATCACAATTGATTGCTTCTATATTAACATCTCGCTTTATCTTTGATTTTAATAGTTTTATTTTAGTTTGTGACGTCAATTTGATTGTTTCAATCAGAAATTATCTCAATCAACGATTGGTATAAATATTCTTACTATATCAATTTATCAATATGATATATATTTTATTTTTGTTTTATGTTTTTGCTGCTCTGTTTAACTATCACTCTCATCGTTAATTGTTCATATGTTATATTTATTTCCTCACATTCTCAAAATAACAAGGTGTAAATAAATAGTTTATAATACTATCTATTTCTGTAACGTGTTGTATTATCCTCGATAAGGAGGTAAGCCATCGTGTTACGCCATTTCATTATTTTCTTCCCTATTCTCTTCATCTCTTCGCATCTTTTTAATTACGGACCATTCAATTAGATGATCGAGATAGTGTTTCATTGGTATATGATCTTTCTCTTCATTCCTCTAGGCGTATGCCTCTAGTTTCCTACAGTCGTAGATGATCTAATGCTCTATGTACGTATATCCTGAAATAATTCTATTCTTTTAAAATATGTATTAAATTTAGGAAACTATAGTTCCCATTTAAGTGGAAGACAAATTTTGGCAGTTTCATACGACCATCAAGGTAAAATAAGTCGAAAATTCATATTCCTTTTCCAAATCAGTAGCCAATGTTAGCCTCGTATTTTTGCACTACCAGTTCGAAATTTAGAATGAAAGTGGAGAATATCGTTTAAAAGTGAATTGTGGAAGCAGATAACAGCAAATATTGCTTCTGTAAATACACACATTAAATATGCAACAACAATATTTATATATATTAAAATATATTGAAATATTAGTCTTCATTTATATATTCAAATTTGAATAATGTTGTTAAATTTGTTCGAAGCACTTTATGACGCTACTCTTTTACAACACTCGGCAGACAATCGTGCAACAGTTTGTTGGCGAATCTCTGGGTCTCCTTTGGCCTCTTATGCGCATTCAATAACCAAAAGAAGAAAGTGCGCTAGTGTCACTTTGATAAAGTTGGTTAGCAAGAGAAAGCTAATCACTAGAGAATGAACAGCCACCGCATACACACACATGTCTGGAAGACGAACCTCTACCTTCTAAAAATACATTATATTAATATATTCATTAGATTCAATGCCTTTTTAGATTCTTTCAAAACATACAGAATAAAATAAAGGAATATGTGTGTGTGTGGGCAACAACCCCAACTTTATAGATTCAGACAGAAGCCAATCTAGATACCCTACATTCGTGCTATGGACTTCAACAATACTCGGGTGGTTACAATTTCTTGCCATTACGATAGAAGTTATGGAATAGGGATTTAGATGATGAAAAGAAGGATTTTATTAAACCAGAATACATTTTAAAATCCAATATATTATTGCGGAATTATGATATTAAACTCTAAATACCACCCTCCCCCCACCCCCAACTATTTTATTGTTTAAAAATAACGATACGATGACAACAATGTGATGTCGACTGTGATGTTAAAGAAGAGAAACGGAGACAACAATGTGAAGTCAACGGTGTTGTAAACCATAACGATACGATGACAACAATGTAAGTCGACTGTGATGTTGAAATATAAAGAAACGGAGACAACAATGTGAAGTCAACGGTGTTGTAAAACATAACGATACGATGACAACAATGTAAGTCGACTGTGATGTTGAAATATAAAGAAACGGAGACAACAATGTGAAGTCAACGGTGTTGTAAAACATAACGATACGATGACAACAATGTGATGTCGACTGTGATGTTAAAATATAGAGATACGGAGACAAAGCCAAGCCCTCCCAATATATTTTTTCCTCGCAGTAAGGACAGTAGAAGTTTGTATTTTGTATAAAAGAAACATTCGTGCTTTTAAATCCTTTCATTTTATATGTATAGATGGCGCGTTATTGCTTTGTGTTAATGTGAACTGTGATGTTGAAAGATAGAGATACGATAACAATGTGGATCAATTGTGATGTTGTGTGTGTGAAACACAGAAATACCGTGATCACCATGTGAAGCTAACGGTGTTATTGAAATACAGAGATACAGTGAAAACAATGTAGACTGCACAATGTGAAGTTATTAGTGTATTGTTTAAACATAGAGATATGGTTACGATAATGTAAAGTCGATAGTATTGTTAAAACATAGCGATACGGTTAAAACAATGTACACCGTACAATGTGAAGTCAACAGTGTTGCTAAAACATAGAGATACGGTGAAAACAATGTACGCCGTACAAAGTGAAGTCAACAGTGTTGTTAAAACATAGAGATACAGTGAAAACAATGTAGGCCGTACAATGTGAAGTCAACAGTGTTGTTAAAACATAGTGAAAGAAGAAATTGGAGAGAGAGAAAGTTCTTTAAAGAAAAGGCTCCTGGTATCAAGATTAGATTCTTCTAATTAGCCAGAGGATCCTGGTGGCTTTAAGTTTTCTGACGTGGCAGCCGGACATTTTCTAAATTACAGCGTTGCCGACTTGATTTCTTTCTCTAATTATTCTCCGAGTTGCCTTATTGGAGTAGATTTCGGAAAGGAACAATTTGAAACTTCACCCTTTCTCTCCGTCTTTTTTAATATTAAAGTTTCGACCTAAATTTCTTAAATATACATATTTTTTCCATCGCAGTAAGGACAGTAGAAGTTTGTATTGTGTATAAAAGAAACATTCGTGCTTTTAAATCCTTTCATTTTATATACATATTTATAAAATAAAAAAAATATTTCAATAAGATTTTAGATTTAAAGATACAAAAAACACCTTATATAAACATCATTACTAATTCGAATAAAAATTCAAAATGTTATTAAATCTTCACATTATCTGTCAATACATGTGTGATCTAATTTGTTCCCCTTCCCAGTACTAGAAGAAAGTGGCATAGGTCAAATAACCAAGAAGCATCAGTTATTCAAAATATAGTGACACCATGCATCGAGTAGAAGCATAAGCTCGAAAGATGGGTTGAGATAATTCAAAGTAAAAAGAATTATGAAAGAATTTGATAGTACTCAGTTTTTTTTTAAAGCTGTCTCTATCTTTATTAACTTTTCATTTAATCTGTGCTGACAACTATAAGTATATTACTCATGGTAAACGGTTTGCGGATTTCGACAATTTAGAAAGAGGGAATCATATATCGCCGCAACTCTTTTTTATTAACGCGATTAAGGAAGCTTTCGGGCAAGCCCTTCTTCAGCTAACTATAGTGTACAAACAAGGAGAGATTATATATCGTTTTTAATATAAAATAAAATAAAAGAAAAGAAAATTACCACGCCCCTATCGCCCTCGTTTCAATAGCACCGCGTGGCCACGTCATGTCTGATCCTAACTTCAAATATAATATAGTACAAAAATATCTTAAAAGAAATTTACGTAATTGAATAAATATAAAGAATCAACTATAAACAGTTCAAAGGATTTAGTGGAGACTTTTGAAGATTTTTAGGATAGAAGGGGAACGTACTGTGATGGCAACTGTATACTTTTGTTAGATGGTTTAGGGTGCTTCATGGTTTCTATTGCTTCAAGAATGAGTCTTTGAGTTTTAGTTTTGGCATTTGTATGGAGGATTCTGGTATTATTGAAGTCTGGAGTGTGTCCGGTTTCTCTGACGTGGTCAACTAGAGATGTTTAGAGATGTTTCTTTGGTATTCTTTGATTCTGATTGAAAGGTCTCTTGATGTCTCGCCGATGTAGACACTATTGCAGTTGAGGCAGGGAATTTGGTAAACTAAATCTTTTTTCTGTTTCTGGTCGGTGCTTTTGGTGATTGGGTTTCTTAGAATCGAGGCCATGAAGGTGAACCTCTGAAGATGGTTTTTTATGCCAAAACTTTTGAGTTTGCGGGCTATTGTAATTGTAGATTCTGTATATGGTAAGTAACAGGTGGAGATGTACTGATTGGAGTTATTTCTGGGAGTCCCTGGTTTATATCTATTCCTTTTAATGAAAGGAATCGGGTATCCAGATTTAAGAAGCTGGTTTTCGATAGACTTAAGTTCTTTATTGTATTCTATTTTTGATGAACAGTGGGTGAAAGCTCTTTTCGTCAAGGTACGTACAACTGTTATTTTGTGGGAGATGGGAGAATTGGAGGCAAAGTGTAGGTACTGCGTTGGGGAGGTAGGTTTTCTATAAACTTTTGTTGTAAAACCGGTTCTATTTCTTGTGTATAGGTCTTTGACATCATATGAAACGATTCGGTGATTGGCTTTCAATTTGAAATTCTTCATTTTTTGTAGAATTTCTTTAGGATTTTTAACAATGTGAGGTAGATTTTTGGTTATTTCAGAAAGTCTATTGGCTAGATGTTTGGAGAGAGAATATGCTGGTGATTGGTTATAGGCGACTATTGGTCTGAGGGGGGTGTTTTTCTTATGGATTTTAGGAAGGCCGTAAATATATGGGTGGGTTCCAGGATTTTCCAGAATTTGTTTCTTCAAGGACTGATCGATAATTTGGTTTTTAAGGAGTTGATGTATAGATTTTTTAAAAGCTGTTAAAATCTATACATCAACTCCTTAAAAACCAAATTATCGATCAGTCCTTGAAGAAACAAATTCTGGAAAATCCTGGAACCCACCCATATATTTACGGCCTTCCTAAAATCCATAAGAAAAACCCTCCCCTCAGACCAATAGTCGCCTATAACCAATCACCAGCATATTCTCTCTCCAAACATCTAGCCAATAGACTTTCTGAAATAACCTAAAATCTACCTCACATTGTTAAAAATCCTAAAGAAATTCTACAAAAAATGAAGAATTTCAAATTGAAAGCCAATCACCGAATCGTTTCATTAGATGTCAAAGACCTATACACAAGAAATAGAACCGGTTTTACAACAAAAGTTTATAGAAAACCTACCTCCCCAACGCAGTACCTACACTTTGCCGCCAATTCTCCCATCTCCCACAAAATAACAGTTGTACGTACCTTGACGAAAAGAGCTTTCACCCACTGTTCATCAAAAATAGAATACAATAAAGAACTTAAGTCTATCGAAAACCAGCTTCTTAAATCTGGATACCCGCTTCCTTTCATTAAAAGGAATAGATATAAACCAGGGACTCCCAGAAATAACTCCAATCAGTACATCTCCACCTGTTACTTAACATATACAGAATCTACAATTACAATAGCCCGCAAACTCAAAAGTTTTGGCATAAATTACCATCTTCAGAGGTTCACCTTCCATGGCCTCGATTCTAAGAAACCCAATCACCAAAAGCACCGACCAGAAACAGAAAAAAGATTTAGTTTACCAAATTCCCTGCCTCAACTGCAATAGTGTCTACATCGGCGAGACATCAAGAGACCTTTCAATCAGAATCAAAGAACACCAAAGAAACATCTCTAAACTAAACCCAAACTCCTTAATAGTTGACCACGTCAGAGAAACCGGACACACTCCAGACTTCAATAATACCAGAATCCTCCATACAAATGCCAAAACTAAAACCCAAAGACTCATTCTTGAAGCAATAGAAACCATGAAGCACCCTAAACCATTAAACAAAAGTATACAGTTGCCATCACAGTACGTTCCCTTTCTATCCTAAAAATCTTCAAAAGTCTCCACTAAATCCTTTGAACTGTTTATAGTTGATTCTTTATATTTATTCAATTACGCAAATTTCTTTGAAGCTATTTTTGTACTATATTATATTTGAAGTTAGGATCAGACATGACGTGGCCACGCGGTGCTATTGAAACGAGGGCGATAGGGGCGTGGTAATTTTCTTTTCTTTTATTTTATTTTATATTAAAAACGATATATAATCTCTCCTTGTTTGTACACTATAGTTAGCTGAAGAAGGGCTTGCCCGAAAGCTTCCTTAATCGCGTTAATAAAAAAGAGTTGCGGTGATATATGATTCCCTCTTTCTAAGTATATTACTGTTTTGTATTGTTTATATCTTCCACACACACACACACAATCCAGGTAAATGTGAAAAGTTAGAGAGCAACATATAAAGTGACTGACAATTTTATTATCATTATAAAACTAATCATCTTTTTAATGGGTAAACCATTGTAAATGCGTTCTAGGTTTGTGGCGTAGCTTGTAATTTTTTAAGTTATATTCAGATAACAAATATTCAATGTGAAATTAAAACATTTTTCTCAAGTTTATGCTGTATTAACAATCGTGTTGGAAAGCATCATTTTGAAGATTGGTGTTATAATTGAGTTTGAAATAATTTACTTTTTAAGCTTTTCAACTTTATTTCGACATTTCAGCAACCCTATGTGGCCAATTTCGAAGAGAAGTAGTTTTTCTTGAAGAGTGAAACATTTGGGCGCCGAAACTAAGAATAAGAAGTAGATCATTTTTAATTCAGCAACAGTGTTATCACACAAAGCAGTTCTTGAGATCATCTTTCGAAACTAAAGATATTATCAGATACAAACGCTAGCATTGCGTTGAAGGCTGTGCTGTAACCACAACAAGATTGTCACACAAGGCCGTTCTTGAGATCATCTCTTGAAACTGTAAATATAATAACAACTACGAACGCTAGCATTGCGGTGAAGGCTGTGCAGTAACCACAACAAGGTTGTCTTACAGGGCCGTTCTTGTGCTCCCAAGCCACGCCTTGACTCTATAAAGACATAAACACAGCAGCTAACACTGCGATGAATGCTGTGAGGAGGACCCCTGTCGCGTGCGACATCCATATGTTAGCGGCGGCGGTACAGATTGGATCTCGTGGTAAATAGAATCTGCTCACGAACGGAAACTTCCCCACACGCAACCCTCCCCCCTCCCTCCATCGTATTGTCTGTCGGCCTCCTCGACAGGGTCTAGCCTGGGGAAACATTTTACTCTTCTTCGCCCATCTCAGTTAGAACATCCTTTACTATTAATTAATCATTGCATTTCCTTGTTCAACTGAAGGTTTCCGATAGCTTTGGACACCAATCAAAATATTGACTAGAGACTTGTGGTTTATTTTATATTAAATTTTAGCCGAAAACATTTTTTTAATGAAGAAAAAAAAAGAAACGTCCATAATATAAACTTACGGGGCTGTTGGCTCTTGTCAGATGTACCCCAACAACCTACAATGATCATGAGGGGGAACTTCTTGAAGCATCAGTAAAATTTATATCAAGCCAAAGGTCTAGGTATGCACTAAATTTTCCGTTTGTTCTACTTTTAGATATTTTTATTTTGTCTCCCATCAAACCCTACTACTTTCTTTTACGACCAAGATTTTATATTTTAATAAACACTTGCTCGAAACTACCCCGCATTTTACGACATGTTGAATGGACGACCCAAGTCGCTGAATTCGAATCGACATAGGTTGGAGGACAATCTAATTCGACCGATTTTCTTTAAAGTCTCGATTAACTTAGGACACAAAGCACAATGTCAAAACTTTCGTTGATTCTACATAGTAAGAATGGTGAACTGAAGAGCTTGCGCAAAACGCGTCAAAATCCTATCACAATATTAGAAATTACAATAGAAGGGATCGCCAGATATAATTGATAAGAAGAGATAAAAGGCCAAAACGACGAGTTTCTCCATAATGAAAATCTTTATAAAACCTCTTCGCTTTACCTTCAGTCTCTCTTCTCAGCAATATTATAAGTATTTAAAATACTCATAAAAACAAAACGTTCAAAATCCTAACAGACATGTGAGTCACTACATTATAATATATAAGTATAGTTGAAAAAGGAAAATGCAAATAGTATTGAAATAACAAAAATAGTGAGGCATTTTGTTATGACTCACTTTAAGAGAAGGACCTGCTTGTTATAAGACGCATTAAAAAGTTCTGCAACTTAGAAGAAGGCGGAGAATACAAATAACGAAATTTGTAATAGAGGGTCGGCTAGATGGCAGAAAATATATCATGTAATATTTTGAAATGGAATTAAATCATCGTTTATAGTTACTGTAAAATAAACAAAACAAGTCGGAGATAAGAGATTCTTTTATACAATAACGATCTTACAAGCATTCTGGCTAGACGCCCTACTACGGCCCTTCTACCCGTAGAAAGGCGTCTTGGCCGAATGCTTGTACGATCATCCTCGTATGAAAGAAGCTGTTCTCCCTGACTTGTGTATCTTCTCTCTCTTTTATAGAGAATAGGGATATTATCGCAGTCTCTTAGTTTATAGTTACTATGTATTCCATAGATGTCACATGCCATCAATAACATTTAGTTTTACTACCAAATCTTCATGGCGTGCCAATGCTACGATAATAGAAGACCTTGGTGGTTAGATATATTAGAGAATAAAACGTAGAATTTCCTCCATCAAGTTGAGGAAGCGCTCTCCTTCAGCGTCCCGAATGGCTGGAAACGTGGAACGGTCAAGCTTCAAACACTGCCTTTATTGCTTTTGGGGTGAAAAAAAGCTGTAACAGTCAGAATATCAACACCAGACTTAGTTAACGGACAACCGAAGATTTCAGAAAGGATTAATGTAAAATATTCAGCATTCCTATAAACATTACATATGACAAATACTAATATTTCATCATTAAAGCGCTAATTGTATTTTGTTCTAGTTAAAAAAAATAATAATAATTATCATTGATAATAATTATAAATTCTCACCTTTTTTTTTCACAGATTTAAATAATGGCGCTATGTGTTGTTTGATTGAAATGTATGTTTGATAAAATATATGCATTCTATAATTAGAATCGATAAACACATATATTCTCACCGTTCAAATAAACATTAAAGATAGCAGAGCGCCTAATATAATAAATATATACTAAAAGATGATTTAATTTAATTACAGACTATTGCCCACATATGCCGCTAATATCTTGATTCATTTTTAAAAAGCCATCAATACGCGTTCCGAGCTGTTGGTTCATGTCAGGCCAGTGAAAACGTACGACAATTTACTAAGTGAGCTGTAGAAAATTAATAAAGAAATTGGCATTCCCAGCAAGTTAAAGCTTGATTAGCTTTTGTATTAAATAAATTCCCATGTCATTTTGAGATTTGTTTTTCCTAATTTCTACTAAAATATTGTTAGAGATTCTGGGTAGATTATAAGTAAAACAAAATGAAAATCAATAAAAAAAAGGCATACTTCTTACCGTGCGGCTGGAAGTTGCTGATGGCTTGTGCCATCTATCGGAATAAATATCAACTATTCATTGATTTTTAAATATTCCAGAATTATTCAAATACCCATTCTTGATTAATCAAGAAAAGCTAACCACGGACGCGTTTCGGACTGTTGGCTCTCGACAGTGTGGTACAAGCTGTACCTCAACGACCAAAAAACTAGTCATACATGCATCCTGAAAAACCATGAAACGGGTAGTTAAGGTCAGAATTTCGTAAGACCTCGACACAATGTGAAAAAAACAGTAAATCGCCAGCAGATCTTGGGTGCTGTGAACTACATTTTCCGCGACTGACTCCAGGATCCCACCGCAGTGTTAAAGCCAAAACTTTTCTCTTAAAAGACGGTATCCCTATAGGCGATTCTTTGACGATAAAGCCGCTCTTCACGTCACAAGAAAAAGAACGCAAAGGTACTGAATAAAAATTTTCAAAGGTCCGAGGAATCCATGACAGAAGCACATCTGAATCATGTCAGTAACAACAAGATTTGCAAGTTGTGAGTCACAGCTCCCATAGGGAAGAGCTGTGTAACAAAATATTTATTAATTTATGATATTATTAATCTCAATATTTGAGTTTTGCTATTCTGTAAACTTCCCTCATTGCCTCTCTGGTATTTTATATATTTTTGTTTGTTTTTGTATTAAATGAATTGCTGTGTCATTCTGTGACATTCTGTGAGGTTTGTCTTCTCTAATTTAATACGTGTGACAATAGGCATAGATATATATTGGAGAAAAAAAATCAAATATATTTAAAATCCGTTAGATTTCTCGCTTTTATTTTGTCTTTATTTCCATCTTGTGTGAGGAGAGAGATTATATCAAGAATTGTTCCGAAAAGATGGCCTAATCGGAAATATTGGATTTTAAATACATTTTAGGAATTAAAATATGCATATATCTTGTTATTCAGTATAACACACAAACTTACATGTAAAACTAAAATGATTAAAAATTGGTAATAATTATAATAATGATTTCCTAATATTTTACCTCTAATCGATTTATTGAGATATTTATATACCATCACATTCCAAAATAAATTAAACAAATAAGAATAAGAATTTTTTGAAAGCCTATATTATTAACCTAAATTCAATAATGATTATTGTTATTTTCTTTATAAAGTGACAGAAAAGATATTTAAAATATATAAAGTTAGGCCTATTATAAATGATATTTTGATATCGAGCATTACAAACATTTTCATAATAATTACCAAAAATATTTTCCTATATCTATAAATCCACGTTCAAATCCATTTAATATTTACATATAAAATTTTAAAACGTATTTACATATTTATGAAAATAAATTTGCATAGTACGAAGAATACGACGCTATGTAAAAAAAAAGGCACTAAGCAAGCTAATATATCCCACCGAAGTAACCAAAGGTCAGTAGAGTGGACAATGGGTTAATATGCAAGCTGCCCACGTGAAATATGACCTGGCATTACCTCATTATCTGGACTGGTCGTTAGATCTCACAGAAATATGACCTACGCGACACTTTGGTAATGACATCTTGCTTAGAGCTTGACAAATATGACGCATAAATACACCTGCTCTCTAGTCACCACCTAATGGCACGGCTCTTTGTCACCTCGCGACACTCCGCTTTTTAAGGATTTTTTGACAAGAAATAGGTTTTCTCCCTCCTCACAGACTGGCCCTCAGTTCTATAGGAAGAGATGACTTTGAGAACATTCATATCTCTGTTTATTTTTGATATTATTTGACACATGTATTTTCTATAGAACCTATAGAGTTTTTTTGCCTACCTATATAAAGTATATGCAGATTTCGTAATATTTCTTTGCTTTTATATAAATAGAACATATAATTTTAAATAAATTTCATTTTACAATCTCTTTAAAACTTTATATCAATATTATTAGTTAATATGATATAAATTTTATATATATACGCATATACTTTTTTAAATATATTGTATAAAAATGATAATATTTCTGAAAAATATTAATTTAACATATTTTATTTTGAAAAGTTAAATCGTATAAGCGTTAAAAATTATCATTGTATTTCTGTATTTTTTTAAATAAAAATAAATACTATAATAATATATTATGATACATTAGCGCGCCATCTGTTATGAAAATTCGAAACTATTATAGACGCGTATGATTCTTTTAAAATTAAACAATTTCTACTGTCTTTACTGCAATGGAGAAATTATCACTGATGAGCCAGGCCTTCCCATTAATTTTTCCATTGCAGTAAGGGCAGTAGAAATTGTTTAATATTTAAAAGAATCATACGCGTCTATAATAGTTTCGAATTTTCACTATAAAATTATAATTACATATCTCAATAATAATATAATCGAAACTTACAATGTTTTATTTATTCGTACAATAGGTCCATTATTTTAAGTTTTATCTATCCGGTGTATTATTATTTTAAATAAATTAGTTTTTTTTTTTAATATAGAATATCAATTATATATTTTTAAGTGTAAATAAATTTTGCGGAACATTTTGAACCAATAATAAGGCGTATTTTGGATATGAAAAAAAATGTTTTTTTGAACAAAATGTTTTAAATATTTTTAACTAAATTCAAAATAAAATTTTTATCGTAGATATTTTCTACATATTCAACTCAAAATTTCGATTAAATATTCACACAAAAGCTTGAATCAATAGTATTTATTTGAATGTCAGTATTTTGACAAGGCAGTTCGTCAACCATCTGCTGGGATTCAACTCTTGTAAACCTAGCATCCACGTAAAGAAAGAGAAGTGATGGTCTAAATAAAACGTTTGGTGTGACCAAACCACATTTTAAATGACTCATAAATCTTTTCAAATATATTAACAAAATAACATTACTCTCTCTTTTTTGGTTATTTTTGTTCCATATGTAGGCATGATATTGGTATATCCATTTTCCTATTGACGCTATTTTTGTCTTCACTAGATGCCCAGCTCTCCTTAAAAAATCTTGCATGTTTATTCGGTTTGTCGCTTCATAAAACATTTAAAATTTCAAATTCCGGCCTATATCTTTGTTTGACACCGTATTCTACCACTAGTTATAAATAAACATGTTTTTTTTTTACAAAAATTAAATATATATAACCCATTATTACCACAATTTAAAATATATATTATATTATTTTTTCGTTTCAAACACCTTTAGCTACTATATTAGATTTTATTCTCAGCAATCTTCTTGATATGAAAATCGGCTACCTTTTTCTTTTCTTTTTTTACTTATATTCTAACCTCAGTCTCTTGATAGTTTTTCCCCTGTAGCTAATAGTATAAGTACTTGTATGATCGATTTATCCACCAATAGTAGAAACATTTCACCCATAGCGATCCACTGTCTTTATTCGAGAAATACGCGGGTGATTATTAATTTCCCAAAATGTAACTATGTTCTGTATGGAATTTTGACCATAGATTTGGCCTATCCATTCTGCCAGCTAAACACCTCTTTTGGCAGACTGTGAAGATAAAAAATGATTGTATACTTTTAATAAATAAACTCTATAGCTTCATTTTTTAATATGTGGATGTGTGTGTAAATAGGTCGAGTAGACAGTGGATAAAACAAAAGAATGAAAGTTAGGAGAATAATCTTCCACGATGGCTGAAACCTCGATATACATAGATGATGGATTACTCAAATGGAAATGCATAACTCCGGGTGTTTCTGTGAATTCACAGCAAATTAACACCTTGAAAAGGTTGTCAGCCGGTGGCTTAGTAAATATATAGTCTAAAATATCATCAATATGCTTATTATCTATTTTTATAATTATAAAATGTGTTTTCGATCTTTAAAGTACATATTCAAAAACTTCATTGGAAAATAATACAAAAAAGGCGATAAAAAATAAATTTTATCTGGAAATGAGGAAGCAATGCAATCAGAAGAGCGACGCCAACAAAAAAGACGGAAAACTTTACACAAGAAATTGTTGTTAATTTAAAAGAAAATTTAAGAGGCGTTAGTGAATGAAGCGGCGAGGAAGTGAAGCCTGTAATCTCAAAACTATCCCGCAATTAAAAAAGAAGACCAAAACTGAACAATTAAACAGTTTGTTCTTTCATTCCTAAAATACTTGGCAGAAGACAAGTTTGGGTGACATTCTCGTTAAGGAAGAGCTAATATTCAGCCGAGGGGTCATCCATCATGGCGTCGGTCCCTCCCCCCTTCTGACCACTTTCACACCAGTTTTTGTCAGGCGCATTGTCTGCACATCACAATTTATGGCGATACACTCACTCTGTGTGTCTTTTTATAACTACTTCGTTAAGACTTGTTTTCTCTCAACGATTAAACACCATTTTAGAAAAATATTTATTGAATGGAGTTGACACGCATAATTATACGTTGATTTCAATTTTATATATCTGATTTTTAAATTACTTTTAGGGTATATAAATAACATTAATAAAGAAATAAAAACAATAAATTAACAGAAAAAAAATCTCCAAAAGGTATTTATTTAATAAGAACCGATACGATTTGAACTAACAGCAATTTATTAACTTTTAATCAATTGAAAATATCTTAGTGAATAATTAATTCTTTCGTAATATATTTAATTATTAAAGAGAAACCATAAAACTTTAAAAGAGAGAGTAAACCAACACGATACAGATTTTAAAAACCAAAGTCCATTATCACTTTTGGTTAATCACACGCTCAAACAGGATCATATACCAAATTTTGAAAAGACAGAAATTATATACAGCAATATATATTCAGGATAAACACTCAAGACTATTTTTATAAAGTTGAACATCAATGAAATTTAGCAACAGTATCAATAGAAACATCCCTTCATTATATTTACAGTTCAAATCTATTTAACATTATTATTATACTTATTAGGACTTATTTATTATTATTTAATTTTATAAATGTACATATATAGTCAAAAAATGCTCCAATGACCCCTGATTCTTGCAAAAGTCCAACCCCACCAGCGAGTGCAAGTAACCAAAACGGGACTCTGGTACATTTTTAAGTGCAAAGTCGAACTGCTTTTCACATGTGTAGACATGTGGTGCACTTATAGTAAAAGCAGTCGCCAACTTCTACCCACCATGATTATCATGGCCTGTACCACGTGTACTAGGGATAAACAAAAAAGAAACATATATAGTCTATACTAATATAAATGTGTGTATATATATATTTAAAACATTAACCACAAAGTGCGTTTTGGAAGTATGTTATATATCGTGGCGTGAAGGTATCGCGTGATTAATCAAAACAGTTCGAAAATAAGGAAAGACCCTGTAGAAGATATGCATATAGCCTTGCAAAATATTGGAATTTTATAATCAATAACATATTTAATTTTATACCTTAATATGATTTTCAATTAATATAATTATGTGTTTCTCGGGGGAAATAGCCAGTTTATCCTATCCTATCCTGATTATCTTATCCTGTTGTTTCAGGATTTTTTTATGAATGATTAGAGTACAAGAGATATTCAGTCATAAATGAGTGTGTAAGGTGTTTATAGTGTCTATAACGAGAAGAGTTCAATATATTTACTTGATTTCTCTTTCTAAACAGATTCTTTTCTATAGTAAATTGTGTATTTTCTTTACACCATTGCATTCCCATTGAGTATGTATGATCAAAATAAGACCCTTTATTATATATGTCTATATTCATTTATACAGTATAATTCAACATACTTAAAAGTATAATTTTTATTATTTTAATACATTCTCAAAAATGTAAAGTGGTTAATCAAACAAAGATCATGTATCAATATATATTCCAAAACAATACAATAATATAAAGAATACGGTTTATAAAAAAAATATAACTTTTAACAACACAATACATCCCAAATTAGATGAATATCTAAGAATACATATATCCAACATATGAAAATTCCAAGTGTTCAAGTATACAGAGAGACAATATACAGTGTAGCAGTAACACCAAATTAAACAGATTGTACGTAGAGATAATCAATGTCTGCCCCCTCCAACTAGAGGCAATTAGCAAAACATTCTCATTATCAAGACCTTTTTCCAAACTTAGCCTACCAATTAATCCGGTCATTATTGCTGGTAGATGTTTTTCTCAAACGTCTTAACGAGCATCTATATATACACCTTGTGTATCTACATAATTACTTCCATCTTTGTAGATAGTCACACCACCATTCCTTTATTTGGCTTTCTTTATGTTTCTATCGTTACCAGGTCTATTAACTATTTCTTGTCAATTTATTCGGTAAATATATATAGCTCATATTTTGCTTTATCGTCTTCACCACTGTGATTTATTGTCGTTTTAATTTGATTTGGGAGGAGTTTTACTTATTTTTTACATTTCATTTTAATGATTTTGATTATTTTATTAAACACTAAATATATATTTTCCTAAGTATAGTTAAAGATAAGAATGAATGGTAAACAATATCCGTATGAATTTCAAACTGATACAGGAATTTATGAAAGTATTCATTATAATGATTAATAAATCTATATGTACAAAATATAGTTTAATGAGGCGTGATATTTCTAACATGTTGCTTTTGTACCAAAGGTGGCACCTCTCCCTTTGAAATGCATTAAAACAATGCACCAAGTTTATCTCCCCAGTACAAAACATAATGGTGGTGATAAAAAAAGAACCACAACACCAGACAAAGCCAACCTGTAATCAGTTTTTAGGGACTACTTGGATTCCATAACATCCAAGGATAGGATTTATATATATTTTTATTGATTATTATGTTAGATGTATTTATTTATTTATTTCAACACACAAAACTCGATATCCCGGCTAGGGATAATTGCGTCAATTTACTTTTTTTTTTAAACAGAAACAGTTATAAACATATTATACAAGAAAAAGTAATCGAAATAAAAAGAGAAACAATAATATATATTAGGAACCTGAGCCTTTCAGGTTTGAAAGATAATCATAAATATATTTACAAAAATAGTTAAACCTATGATAATTCTCTCTGCTATTTACAAATTGATATAGATATGCAACATTATTTATTGTCTGTTGTCTAGCGGTGAAGAAAAATGGACATTCCAGCAGTAGGTGTCTCGAATCCTGGAATTCGTTGCCACAATGACAACTAGTCTTCAACCGCTCCAATTTTTTTATAAAAATCCCTCAAAATTTCCATGGTTCGTTATAAACTGGGTATTATAAAAATTGGAGCTGAAAGATGTTGGAATTCCAAACGGGAAAAAGATTTGGAATGTTTCATTTGTTTTTAGAAATAATTCATCTATTTTTGCACTTAAAAATGATCTAATTATATTTGGGGAGTGTGGTCTATAAGCATTTTGATCCTCTAGCGAAAGATGAGCCAAATCATATTTAATTATTTTAGATTCAATATAATCTGTGAGAAGGGGGATGTTCGCAAGACTATGGACACAGTTGGAGGATGTAGTTTTGTAGGCTCTGCTCACCCAAAGAAGAATTTGATATTGAATAGAATTTAGTTTTCTTTGCATCGATTATTTAGAAATTTGTACCATAGATTAGATGTGAATATGTCTTTAAAAATTAAGTATGGATTGCTCTATTATCAGAACAATATATATACCACATATCTATAAACATCTATAAATTAAGAAAAAAGGCATCTCCTGATTGTGTAACTAAAAGTTTCTAATGGCTTGCGCCATCTGTCGGAATAAATATAATAAGCCACCAGCAACTTTTATTTGCACGATTAGATGTTTTTTTCTTAATTTATCCATCTGATCCAACTAAAATTTCACTATTGTACTGTTTTACAAATAGAAATCAATCAATTAGAATTTGAAATTCCAATAGGTCATCAGAGCCATTTTTGTTACCTGCATTCCCTCTTGATATTTTATATGTGCAATAATAGAAGAGAATCCACTGAGAGTAAATTTGTTACGTTGTTTGAAACTACTCTGTGAATATCCCAGTGGTCTGATGTCCAAAGTGAGAGAAGGGAGCCACGGGGAGGTTGACCATATTGATCATGCCGAGATGTTGGTAATCTACATGTACCTCCGAAAGTGCATTTAGCTCTGCTCTCCGCTCAGTTGCATTAATCCAATACTTATGCCCCTGGCTGGGGGGTTCGTATAATCACTTGCCACTCGGTCAATATCTCATCATGGCTCTCTCATGGACGTCCCTTCCTCCTTACTTCACTTTGTAGGAAAAGATTCAAACAGATTCACTTCTATAATCTTGATAATCACTGATTTCCCGAGAATTATTGAACTATATTTATATAAACTGAGATATCTGTGTATATAAACTGTGTTTAATATATTGTTTGTATATATTTATAGAATATATGGCTAAATGATGTTTGACAAATGATGGAAGAGAAACTCTAAAGCTTTCAACTTGACAAAATCATCCGACCATTTGCCAACTAATTACATCCGTCTGGTGTATATACACAAGTGTGAACATTTTATTTATAAACTTAAAGTTTCTGTTTGTGTCGATCTGTAACGTTTATTAAAGCAACTGTTCACATATCATTATTTACTTTACATTCTAATTATTACATACACACTTTATAATATTTTTGAAAATAGAGAAATCCATAGATAAATCCTTAATTAGAAAGGCATATAGTGGATAATATATATATATATATATATATATATAATAAATACACTTTAACTATAAAAATTTCATGTAATCTATACTAACTGTCACCCAATCATATTTTTAATAAAATGATGTGACATGCTAGTCTCAATAGTAAATAGGAAATAATTTGTTAATATTTAGTAAATTAAAGAGATCATCAGCTATGAAAAACCCTTCCAGCAAATGTTTCCAGTTTTTAAAACGCAATATAGAGTAAAATAAACTCATGGACAAAACTTAAGGATGTTGTACCTTTTATCGTGTATATCGAGATTCAGACAATATACACTGTGTTACACAGTGACCTTTATTGAAGACACACGAGATAACCAAGTGTGAACAAAAATGCTTATGTCTCCTTAAAAAAAAAAAAAAAAAAACAGAGAACCGGCGACATCAAAATAGGAGATTTTCTTAAGTTGTGTCCATTAGTGTAATTTTAATCATAATACGAAATAAGACCCATTTATAAATTTAGTGTGTTATTAATATCAATTATATTGTCTAACTTTGAATTCTTGGTGGGTTTGAAAATATATGCCTTCTTAATATTTACAATTTTTCTATAATTTCTTTTTTCAAAATGCACCAATTTTTTCTTAATACAATATATATTGGCTTTATATATCAGTAGTCATATCTAAAGACATATATATTATTTTCGAAACTATTATAGATGTGTATAATTCTTTTAAAACTAAAACAATTTATAAAATAATCATACGCGTCTATAATAGTTTCGAATTTTCATAATAGATGGCGCTCTAAATGCATCATAATATATATGTTAAAATAATTTTGAGATAGAGAAATTATAGCTTGATTTTTTTAATACGGTTTACTGTTATAATATATATTGTTAAGATAAGAATGATTAAGTGTTTTTTGAATACATGAGTATTATAGTATTACAGTTGTGTAAATGTAAATAAAAACATTTTATATTACTATATGCACCGGTGAATCTAATGAATTAATCGAGGATTAAATGCCTGTAAATTTTACATGTATTACCTGACTTAAAGCGTGAAGAATAAAGAAGATTATGTATTTACATATCTACAAGATGTCAGCCAAAGTAAATAAGTTTATATAATGTAAAGTGGTGTTATCTGGCGGCCTACTTGATAGAGCTGTTCCAGAACAAATGAATTCAATATAAAGTAGGTTTTTTATTTAACATATATAGATTAGATAATCATTTCTTCTTTAAAAAAGACAGAAGGACGGTTTAAAAAACAGTTGACTTGAGGATAAGAGGAGAATGCGCAATGTCAACTCACCTCAACACGACAGGACGCACTCAGATGTCACCAAATCACGCGACAATACGCCCCCACCCAGAACTGTTGGTGGACATCCAATGTCATTGAGAGACCATCGAAGTCTGTAGGCCAATTATAATCACCTTGTACCAACTATATTCCTGAGAATATTTTTTAACGTTTTTCCAAATGTTTTAATTTTTGTTCGCTCCTGACGAAGATAAAATATTTTTGTCGAAACGTCAAGACAATAAAAAAGATTTACTGGCCGAAGTATCTTTAATTTGAAGAACAACTATTTTCCGTTTTTGATATTGAATTCATCAACAGACGGATTGTTATAATTATCCTTTTGAAATAAATTAACTTTCCAATGATAAAAAATAAAACAGAATATAATGAGTCGCTCACAAACCAATTCTGTTAAGTCTGCTTTTTATATTTTCAGGTTTTTTTTTAAATGGCTTCTGTAATTATTATAGAAAATATATTCACACAGAGAATAGCGCTATTATAAAAAGTCATTTTTACCTAATAACACTAAAATCAAGTTAATCTTTTAATAACTAAGAAAAATATTACGAAAATTACATTAAATAATAAACATACGAAAATCAGAAAATGTATTTGAAAATAGACATTGGCTTCTGAACGAACCATTTATACTTTGAGAAAACCAGGCTGATATATTCGCGTTTTTTTTTTAATGTATTAATCAACAAGGAGCGATAATGCAGAGGAAACAAACAAAACAACAAACAAATTAAACTTAGGATTAATTATTTGCGTTTTTACAGAGAATAAAAATAGAAAGAAAACTTGAAATATTTAAACTTAAAGGAAAAGGTTTTCAATTTTAAGAGGCTTCACATAGGTATTTATGCCATAATATAAACTCTACGTAATGTAAATTAGGTTCAAATTTTATAATTTATATTCCAAAATCATTTTTAAGATTGTATTTATTGTTTAAATTCGACGACCCGCTGTCGTTCTTTCTTCCAAGGAAACATCATTGCTCATACGTATTTAACATGCGCGCCATCTATAGCAAACAAACGAAATCATTTTATGACGGGTTTTATAAAAAAAAATTATATTGGTCATACTGCGATAAGTTGGGAAATATTGGGATGGCCTGGCTATTCCGTGATCTCTATTATGGTACAAGTAGATTTCTTGTAGATCACTTGTAGATTTCACCCTCGCTAGGAGGTCTCACCACTGATTAGCCAGACCTTTCAATATTTCTCTTATTGTAATAGGCGCAGTAAATACTGTCTACTTGACTCAACATCGGCCACTCTATACTTGCTCGTTAACCGATTCGAATACAATGGTGAGAATCTCAAGAAATGGGGGTGATGAACGAGTTGAGTAAGATAAAGAAAGAATAGCCGTTTTGAAGTGTCACTGCTTCTATGCGCAATAAGAACTTCTAGTTTCTCAGATTAATTGATATTGTGATGTAAAATGTATTTTCTATAAAAGCTGGGAACATTCACCGTAATGGTTGAACCAAGAGGTTTCTCCGAGGCACTGATCGAAGCCAACATTTCTCTAGAAGATACTGATGACTGTTGGGTGTCATATAGCTAGTCCTATCCATCGGAGCTTCCTGATTCCAGGGGAAACCATCACAGCAGAGAAGTATCGTCAGAAATATAAAAATGCGCCAGAAATTTCAACGAATCATCTAGGCCTGATCAACATAAGATAACCTATCCTTGGCCGCGACAAAACCACCACAAGTCTCAAAGATGACATGACAAAATTGAAGTGTTTGGTTTTAGCACTTGTGATTACCCACTCGACCTCTCGTCTACCAACCATGACTTCTTCATGCAACTACTTTCTAGACGAAAATAGTCTAAAAAAACCAAGATGATACCAAAACGGCCTTTAATTGATTTTTTGCTTACAGAACTCCATGATTTTATGCAACTAGAAGAAACAAGCTTGTTTCTCATCTGGCATATATCTATATATAGATTAAAACATTGCTCTTTTGAACGTGTCCGCTTCATATCTTCCATTATTTTAAACCAACCCAATATAGAGATTTCAATCACGTGTGTGTTAATTATTTATTTGCAATATATAAAATTATGGAAACGTTATTTTAAAATTTTCATTTTTTTAAACTCGGTTGCAAAAAAATATACAGGGTGTACCAGGTAAATTGGGAATTTCAACAATGGTATTTTAACTGAAATTTTTTGCAAGTAAAAATTAAAATATCCGAATGAAATTTGACACAGTAGTAGATAAAAGGATATAGTTTTTATTTATTCAATGTAGTTTCCATTATTAGCTACAACAGTCTCGAGGCGAGTGCGGAATGAAGCACAGGCCTTTGCGACGATGACCTTGTCCATTTGGGTCATCACCGTGTGAACTGCTTTCTTGACAGACTGGATGGTGGTATGAGGAGCTTTGTTGACATCTCTCTCAACAACGCCCCATACATAGTAGTCGAGGGGATTGCAATCTGGAGAATTAGGGGGACAAATATCAGGACCCCAGTGACTAGGGACGTTAAGTGTCAGCCACGATTGTGTCTTTTTTGCCTTATGGGCTGGAGCTGAGTCCTGTTGGTAGACATACTTCCTTCCTGCGGCCACCATGTCCATCCAAGGCTTCACAACGGTCTCCAGAATATTGATGTAGGTGTCAGCGTTCATCCTAAGGCCCTTCTCAAAGAAATGGGGAGGCATGACATCACCTTCACTGCTGATAACGCCAAGGACCATTACGGAGGCAGGAAATTTCGTGTGCATCACGACAGGTATCTCTGAGGGGTCTTTACAGATCCAGCGATCATTCCTGGGATTTACCTTTTGGTCCACGTCAAAGTTCTTTTCGTCAGAGAAGAACCTTAGCATGCCAAAAGAGTTGTGTTTCAGGTTGTTGAGGAGGGCAGCAGCCTTTCCTTTTCTGTTATTCTTCTTATTCTCAGTCAGCAACTGACCTTTCTGAAGGGCATAAGACTTGAGACCAAGGTCCTCATGGATAGTTCTGACAATTGTCATAGAGCCAACGTCCATTTCCTTGGCTATGGCCCTCATGCTCTTCCCAGGGTTTCCATCAATCTTCTCCTTGACATTTTTGACAAATTCTTCGCCTCTTACCCTGTCCGATCGACGCGAGTGCTTTTTCCTTGTAGCTATCCCCTCTTTGTTACTGTCGGCCTCATCAAACTGCTTCTTGACACGATAAATAGTGGTTTTGGGCAACTTAAGAAAATCCACTATCTCTTTGGGGCTCCTTCCGGCGCGCAGAGCAACGATGATGGCAGCTCGATTTTCAAATTCTCGGTTACTCTTTATCACTACACTGCGCACACATGTACTGATGCATTTTACATGAATATGGCTACGTAATGAAAAAAAAAAACAAGTTTTTAATCTCAAGTAGTTTTTGTTTTATGGACTGTCAAAGTTAGTCCCAATTTACCTGGTACACCCTGTATATATACATTAAAATACCATCTAAAATATCATATTGCTAACCCCAATTTGACCTTTAGGACTAGAAAGCTATAAAAAATTCTGAATGCCTTATGAAAAATAAAAATGCTTAGAAAATAAATAACAAAATATGGAAAAAAATCAATAAAAATATGTATTTCCATTTTTAATTTAAAAAATAATCCAAAAATATATTCTTTCAAAAAAATAAAACGTTCCAAAAGATTACTCTCTTATTTAAAAAAATTCAGACGACTCTAAAAATCTATAACGCCTCAGAAAAACGCCATTATGCCTTCCACAGTTATCGATTCAGAGACAAAAAAGCTTTCAGATATCTAAAACAACGTCACAAAAACGTCTGTATTTTAAATAAAAAAGATAACAATATTTTAGAAAAAGAAAGTTGTTTTTCACCTATAGAAAAACGAAGCTGGCGATCTCACTTTGAATAATTTTAACGGCCCGCCCACTTTAAAAATGGCAGTTGACGGCCTAAAAGAAACATTAATAAATAAATCGATATTTTTTCCGTTTCTCTCCATCCATTTTCGACTGCCGAGTGTTTGATTTATCACCCTTATCTGTATTATTGGAGCATAAGATGCTATTTTACATTTCCTATCGCTTCGCACATGCGCAGAAATCTCATTTTAAAATATTTAAAATCCTCATTATAATAAATAGTTCCCAAAATAGGCGCTGCATGGCGCTACTGTCGTGCGCGCCATTGAGCGGAAGAATATTCGTCTGCTCAGCTTTGCAAGTCAAATCACGCCATCTACCGACACCTTTTTTAACTATACATTTTGGTACTAGGGATATTCTATACTAATTTGTATATTCCTGCTAAATTTGCATACATAATTTTGTAAATATATTTGCATAATTAATGAAATTAATAAATAAATTATTTTTAGCAAAAATTACAAGTTTATATTTTCTCTTAATTATATACTATATATATAAATTAATTTTCATATATTAAATTAGTTATTTTGATAAATATATATGGGAAAAGATAAAATTTATTGAATATTAATATTAAAACACAGTAGATGTGTATTTATAAAAATAAATACATATTGAACATGAAATCTATTCAAAAATCGGCTTTAAGACTGAGGTTGACAAAACAACTTGAATATTATTTGAAAGATTTGAACAATTCCATCCATATTTACATATGAAGCTACGAAATCATTGTCGCCCCTGTACTTATGAGAGCCATCGTTTTAAGCAATGGTATACTGGTTGAATATTTTGTATTCGTCTAAATTTTATATTGTGTTAACGTCACTTAATTTGGTTTTCCGCGTTAAATCAGAAAAGAAAAATAAGCAAGGAAGATTTTCGTTCTTTCAATGATAAATGTGATCGTTGTACATAGAGTATAGCTTTGATATAACGATCCCAGAATTCGCAATTCTCATATTTCACAAATGCATTCATTAGTGCCGTCTAAGAATATATATGTGTGATACATTTCTTCGATGTAAAGACCTATTTAATATATTTACAGTCTCTTGTGTGTAAACGTATCTTCACATAAATGTTATATGTAATGTTAATTGTTATTACTATCAATTCGTTTACCATCAATAATCAGCAATCAATTATATTTGTTCCTTCGTTTAAGCATTAAATTCTTGAAATGTATGAAGGAATGTAATCAATATAGTTCATGCTATGGATTTTTTAAATATCAGATCTATTCATGTGTAATTATGTTCTTGTTTAATATTTGAAATAGTGTCTACTATGATAAAGTGGAACCCATTTCAATAAAGAATACAAATTCGATTTAGCGATAATATGACGACCTATAGCTGAATCGATTAACTTATTACACATTACAGATATAATTACTTTTTGAAAATAGAGCAATCCATAAATAGAACTTTAATGAAAAAGACATATATTGGATCAAAATATAATTTATTTTACCAATATTTCAGTTAGCTGAACACCAACCTTTTTCAAGATATTATAACATGTTAATGTGTTAATTTTTTTTTTATCGCATTAAGAATAGTAGAAGTTTGATTTATTTGTGAAAAGAAACATTCGCGATTTGGTGTTTACATTTCGACTCATTTTTGCTGATCCAATTTGAAAGCTACGTGACCATTTGTCTGTAATAAAAATGCAAGCCTTTTGATAGAAATATATGGTTTAATTGGATTTTTTCATTTGTATTAATGTTGAGCTTTTATAGGAACTTCTAACTTCAATCTGGCATTATGGAAAATCTCCAAGAAAAATTTCACTTGGAGCCGCATATTAACTTACATCTTCATTGTGTAAATTAAATCTAAAGAGAATAGTTGTCGACTTCCTATGTAGGTTCCAGTAAACTGCTTGGTCAACTTCTCTAGAGCAGTTTAAACTGGCAAAACCTCTGGGAGGGTTCACCACTGATGAGCCAGGCCCTCCCAATATTTTATCATTGCAGTAAGGACAGTAGAAAAATGTTTTTTTTTTAAATATACATACTCGTCAAAATATAGTTTAAATTTCATATAGTGGTTTAATAATAAAAAATGAGCATTATTTTAATTTACACTCTGTATGTGAATTTTTTTAAATATCAGGTTTATTACATTCATGGGCCATTATGTTCTTGTTTTGTTTGAAATAGTGTCTTCTATGATAGAGTGTGGAACCCATATTTCAATAAACAATATAAATTCAATTTAGCAATAATTAAGTGAACCATAGCTGAATCGATTAAATTATCACATTACATATTTTTGAAAATAGAGCAATCCATAAATAACTATTTAACTAAAAAGACATATATTGGATCAAATATCATTTATTTTACCAATATTTCAGTTGGCTGAACGCCAACCTTTTTCAAGGTATTATAACATATTAATGTGTGTCAACAACAAAATCAACGCCACATAACGTCAATAGAATTTATTAACTATTTATTGACTAATTTATAGATTCTATTGACGTTATGTGGCGCTGAGTTTGTTTTTGATACACATTAATATAGTAGACTCATTTTTGACGGATAAGAGACGGATATTTACATGAGGTAAATTTATAATTTATGCAAAAAACATGGTTGCTAAGAAGTACGGACTCTTAAAATAGAATCGTTTTTTTTTTAAGAAAGATATTCAATTGATGTTTCAGTGCATTTACATATATATGAAGAGAAATAATATGCATACATAAATATGATTGCATGTTAGAATAATACAATGCCAGAACTAACCAACGTAAATATCTTTTTTTTCACCATTATTCGAAAGGATTCACGGAGTTTTTCTTTTAGATATACTTGTAAAAATAAAACTACTCTTAAATGATGATGTTGATAACTCAAACTATGATCTTCAGAAAAATTCTTCGATTTTATCAATCCTGGATATTTGATTTTTTAATACATTTAAGGCCATCATATCATGAGAGAGAGAGACTGTATATTGAGACTGTATCATAAAAATAAATACATATTGAACATGGAATCTATTCAAAAATCGGCTTTAAGACTGAGGTTGACAAATCAATTTGAATATTCTTTGAAAGATTTGAACAATTCAATCCATATTTACATATAAGGTTACGAAATCATTGTCGCCCCTGTACTTATGAGAGCCATCGTTTTAAGCAATGGTAATGGTTTGGATTCATTCACATTTATTTTCATGGAATGTTTCAGTCTTTCTGAGTATCCTTTCCGCATCAAATTGGTTTTTACTAGTATAACAATCTCAATGATTTAATATTAAAATGTAATCTTCTTAATTCGGCTTAACATCAAATTTCTAAATTTCCACAAAATATTGGAATCACCTGGTTCATCAAAGATTAATCTTCTCATTATTATATCATCAATTTACTCTACCAGATTGCTTTGCTCTACTGCTATTGCATTCAGTGGTTTGGCTGTCTGTATAATAGAGATTTAAAAGAAAATTTAGTGATTTAAACATATTGTCGCAAAGTATGTATTATTTTATTAAGAGAGTGTCATTTTTTATGTTTATATTTTACTACTCTGTAAACTTTCCTCTTTGCTTATCTTTTGTTTTTCGTTCTTAGTTTGTTCTTGCCGGAAATAAATTGCTGTCTCATCCTGAAGTTTGTCTTCCCTAATATCCCACGTGGCAATAGTTATAGAAATTATCAAATAAAACTTCTATATAAAACGGGATTATACGTCTATATATAATATCTTGAAAATTATTATTTCATTTCTTTGTCCTTTCTGATAATGCTCTTCAAGGCAGTTGAAGTATTTTCAACGGTGCCTTATAGAAAGAGTTCATACAAGTACATTTCAGATGATACTGTAGGGTGAATGTGTTCAATGAAAGAATGAGCTAAATTATCATAGAGGAAAGAAATACTATCGTGAAGATAGAGGCTGACTGGACGGTGTATTCATAGTTCCTAAATTTAAAGATACTTCGGCCAGTAAATATTTTTATTATCTCGACGTTTCGACCAAAGTAATGATAACGTCTTGCTAAATACTTCAATTTTTATTTGCTCCTGACGAGGACAAAATATTTTTGTCGAAACGTCGAGATGATAAAAAATATTTACTGACCGAACTATCTTTAATTTTAAGAAAATAAATTTTAAAAAGCCTGTGGGTGTTTTCCGAAATACAGGGTGATCCAAAAGTCCCGCACAACTTTAAAAATTAATAACTCCGCGAATATTTGCGCTAGAGCAATGCGGTAAACACCATTGTGTTCAGGATGCAATGGGATTTTTTATGGCAAATAATGAAAAATTCAAAATTGATTTTAGTTACAACTTTATTCGCTAGATGGCGCCATACCAGAATCAACGATTCAGCGGCCAAATTGTTTGATAAATTGAAAAATATAACTGAACGATACGTATTTTTACTTTTTGAATACCAGGAAAGAACCCTAATAATATCAAATGATAAATTAATAAAACACCATTTCGCCAAAAGTTAGAAGAAATGGTTAACGATTTTTAAATACAATCTGAGATATGTAAAATAGGTATATGCAAATTAAAACATGTAGCAAAAAAAAAAAAACTGATATTTTAGATGCGGTTTGCTGGAATCCTCTCAGCTATTTATATTTCGAAAATAATAATTTTCTATTTTTTTTTAATTCAACTCTCTCTCAGTATCGATTTTATTTATTTTAATTCATTTGAAAAATATTTATCTATCTCTGATGATTTATTTTACTCTGGGATGCCGTTGTTGTTTTTGTCGTGTCCAATAAAGAGCCTCAGATTCTTTTCGTTTGGCCAATAAATAATGTCCAATTTATATACACATATATTCTTACATAATGAGACTTTAAAGAATGCAAATAATCTTCATCTATTTACATACACAACACATCTCCCCCCTTAATAATACTCCAGTCGGTCTAGGGGTTTCCTTGCTCTCTGAGGTCTAGGACTGCGGACGGGCACTTGCACAGCGGCAGCCTCCGGTTTAGGAGTGCAAGAGGGCACGTGCACAGAAGCAGTCTCCTCCTTGTTTCCCGATGTAACCTCTGGAACCTCCTCTTCACTTTATTTCTGACTTCCACCTACAGGCTTCTCTCCTGATGTTCGAGGAAGTATCAAATTTCTTGTCTCCACTTGTTTCTTTCTCACAGGTCGCAATTGATTGATATGCCCCTTATACACGACGCCCTCGCAACTTATAAGGTAGTGACGGTAGCTCAATAATTTCAAAATGGTACCTTTTTACCGTTTAGGTCCAGTTGCATAGTTGCGGAAATAAACCTCGCAACCTGTAGTAAACTGCTCCTGCCTTCTTACGGCCTCATGAAATACCTCTCGCGGATTTCCCATCTTGGTATTAAATTCGAGAATCTTGATCTTAAACTTCTCTTCATTAGCAGTTCCGCCGGGGAATTCCTTTATTACAGTTTGGGGGAATGCTCTATGAGCAAATAGGAATCTTTGTAGATTCGTCTCTAAATCATCCTTCCCATTATTATTTCTCAAAAGGTTTTTAAACTCTCTTACATATCTCTCAGCTAAACCATTTGTACTAGGATTATATGGACTGGTCTTAGTGTGCAGTATACCATTCATTTTGGTAAATTGCTCGAATTCACCGGAGACAAACTGTCTTCCGTTATCTGTAACAAAAAATTAGGGCAATCCAATTCTGGCGAGAATTTCTCTAAGATGACTTATAATCGTTTTTCTGGTAATATCTTTGATGATAAAAATTTCTATTCACTTTGAGTATGCGTCCACGAGAACCAAAAACATTCTTCCCATGAACGGACCCGCTAGATCAAGATGAAGTCGATGCCACGGTTTTTCGGGCCAAGTCCATTCCGAGATGGTAGCCGGGGGCATGCTTGCCGATTCTTGGCATACTCTACATTCTCTAGTTAACTCCTCGATGTTACTGTCTATGCCTGGCCACCAGAAAATACCGTCTGGCAATCATCTTCATTTTAACAATCCCCATGTGTATTTCATGCAAGTCATTTAAAATTAAAGATATTAATTTTTGGGGAATTACCACTCTTTCACGCCATTGAAGACAACCAAACTCCAAACTTAATTCCTCATTGATCTTATAATGAGGAGCTAGTGGGTTTTCTCTCGGTACACACCCTTGTGAATTTCCACACACACAGTTGCCTTCTCTAACATTCCTTAATACTATAGACAGTATTTTATCTTGGGGCGTCTCATTAGCAACCTCCATAAAAGAGAACGGTACCTCATTCGACTTCCTAAGAAGAAGTACCTGGTCTTCATCAAGAGACTCCCTGACACTCGATTCTAGACGTGACAATGCGTCAACATTGGAATTATCACTAGTTTTTCGAAATTCCACAGTATAATTAAATGCAGCTAATTTTAAGGACCATATTTTAATTCTAGATGATGCACATATGGGAATTGGTTTATGAGGTGAAAATATATGAATTATGGGTCGGTTGTCTGTGACCAATACAAATTATCGTCCCAGTAAGTATTGTCTGAATTTCTCAACGCCAAAAGTTATGCTCAACGCTTTCTTTTCTAGTTGAGAGAAACGTTTTTCCGCTTCAGTTAATGTTCTAGAAACAAAAGCTATAGGGAATTCTTCCTTTCTATCATTTCTATGACTCAGAATTACGCCTAGTCCATATTCCATTAATAATGATTTACATTTTTTAAATAACATTCGATATTTTTTCGTCCAATTCCATCAACAATTTTTATTCAAAAGTTGATAGAATAGCGCTAAAATGTGTTTGCTATATTCTTTATTAATCTATAATAATAAATTAAGAGTCCTATGAAATATCTCAATTGCGAAACATTCTTTAGGTTCAAGCGCCTCTCTATCACTGCTCAATTTTATTTTATAAGGGATGCAGTCCATATTTATCCATTTTAAACCCTAAATATTCCACCGATTTCTTTTTAAATTTACATTTATATCTGTTTAACTTTAAACCTTTTTCTAGCAATCATTTAAACACTAGATCCAACTTTTGTTCATGATCTTCAAAGTCTTTTCCTGCAACCAAAATATCATCTATGTAGCAGGCCACACCTGGCAAATCAGAAAATAGGCCTTCCATAATCCTCTGAAATCTATTTGGTGCTACCGCTACGTCATATGGTAGTCTTTTATAAGAAAACAACCTCTTTGTTGTGTTTATATCAACAACAGCTTTGGCTTCTTCCGCTAACATTACTTGTAAGTAAGCCTGTGATAGGTCTAGAGTCGAAAGTACGGTGCTTGTAGATAATTTTGAAAAGATCTCATCGATCGATGGAATGGGATACCTATCTAATTATATTGCTTTATTAGCTGTACATCTAAAATCACCACATATCCTTACACTACCATCCTTTTTTGATGCCGGTACTATTGGAGCGGTCCAATATGCATGAACTATAGGTTATAAAATGCAAGAATTTACTAAACGATTAATTTCATTCTCTACTTTGTTTTTTAGAGAGAAAGGTAAACTTCTGGCCTTACAAAACACAGGAGTCACATCCTTTTTTAAATTAAAATTAATTCTAACGTCCTTTAGACAGCCCAAATCTTTGTTAAACAAATCTGCATACCTATCCATCAAATTTTTATATATTTAAATATATTTCTATTATATTCATTATTTAAAATTTTAATGCTAAACAATATAGAATAATCAAGTTTCAACTGTTTAAGCCATTCTCTTCCTAATAAAATTACCTGGATTTTTTCATTTACAACTATTAATCGTAAATATTGGTTGGCTTCTTTTACAAAAACATTTCTTTGATCTATAATCTCTATTGATTTACCACAAAAGGATTTTAATCTTAAATTTGTTGGAAATAATATTTTACCTTGCCAATAATTCTTATAAATATCTTTAGGTATTAACGTAACTGGAGTTCCTGTATCTATTGTAAAACACAAAGAATATTCATCTACTGTTAAATTTATTGTGGCATCAGTTTCGCCCTGTACAGAATATATAGAGTCCTCTTGTACAAATTTACATCCCCACATTCTTTTACTAGCTTTGCAGACCCTACTTAAATGACCCAGTTTATTTCATTTTAAAACAAGTCTTTGTTCTATGAGGTAAAACAGATGCCACGTGTGAATGTCTTTCACCACATCTATAACACACTATTTTGCCTTTGCCAATTTGCCTGAAAGGTCTATACTGCGCCGTACTATTATTGTACTCGCCCTTTTTATCCTTTCAATTCACAGGGGATATCTTGGCCACTAATTTATCTTGTAATTCTCTTGTATTTATCTCCGCCAATTCGAACGCGATCGCCACTGCAAAAACTTTATCCAGGGTGACATCGTCGTCCTCTTGTAGTAGCTTCTTTTGCAGGATTTCCGACTTGATTCCAGCCACAAAACGGTCTCGCATCATGGTTCCCAACATATGGACGAAATTACAATTTATTGCCAAATGTTTCAATTCTCTAAGATATTCCGAAATTGATTCTCCTTCCCGTTGAATTCTCTTTAAAAATCTGCACCGCTGTGGTATCACTTTCTTCTTTGGATCCAAATGCAGCTTAATTCTTTGAATGATAGTATCATAGGGTTGATCTTTCATTAGACCAGGAAGAAAATGTCGTTTCCCTGCTTCAAAGTTTCAGAATCTGGTAGCGAGGTAAACATCAGCACTTTAATCTCCTCCTTCAGATGCCAAAAAGTAAGCCTCAAATTTTTGTACAAAAAGATCGAAGTGTCCTCCACTGGGCTATAGCATCTAAAAGGTACTATTAACTTTGAACTTGTCATGCTGATCTTTTCTACTCCTTTGTTTTCTTGATCAAGATAGTTTAAAAGATGTAATCTTAACCCATTTTCCTATTTTTCCTCTCCATAATCCGAGAGTCAGATTTGTTTAAAAGATGTAGTTGTTATGTTAAAAAATCAATAAGCTTGAGGGATGAGTATATATATATATATCTTTAGTAAATAAATTTATTTACTAAAGATACTCATCCCTCAAGCTTATTGATTTTTTAACATTATATTAAGGGATTAGCCTATTAATAATGTAGTTGTTATACTTGCATAGACACCGTTTTCCTCAGCTTTTTACTGGCTCTGTAGATCGCGCATCCTCGTCGCCACTTTTGTTGTGTCGTAATTAGACGTACAAGAGCTCAAACTTGACCATGGCCAACAACAAATGTCCAATTTATATATACATATATTTTTACATAATGAGGCTTTAAATAATACAAATAATATTCATCTATTTACATAAACAACAGTTAATATATAGCGAGAAGAGTAGAGGACTGAGCACAGATCCCTGAGGTACACCAGCCCATGTTCTTCGGTCCTTGGAAAATGTTCCATTGACCCGAACCTTTATCCTTCTTCCCCTTAAGAAGTCTGCAATCCAGATTAAGGTTTTTCCCCTTACTCCGATGTTGTGCAGCCTTTCAAATAATTTCTACACTCGATCAAAAGCTGAGGTCATATCCAGGAATACGGCCGTTGTCTTCTTTATGCGGTTTTTCCTAGAAATCTATTATTGATTGAGAGAAGTAGAAAAGTTTATCAGTTGTACAGTGTCTGGATCTTTAGGCAGTTTGGTAGAAGTTTATTTTATTATTGTTAGTGAGCCAGACTATGAGCCTAGAGTGGATTATTCATTCTATTATTTTACAAAGTATGCTGGTAAGAGCAATTGGCCGATAGTTCTTGCATTCCTTAGCATCTTTGTTTGGTTTCAGTATTGGCACTATAATTGATATCTTCCAATTCTTTGGTAGTTTACCAGTTTTCCATGAAATGTTCAGTATTCGTAGGAGTTGATTTTTAGCTTCGTCTCCAAAGTGTTTAATCATTTGACCAAAGATTAGAGCATCTCCAGGTGACATCTTGGATTTAACTTTCTTATTGATGAATTTAGCTCATTCAGTGTGAAGTCTCTCGAGTAAATGTCTTGTTGATGGTAATTTCTTGCTTGTTTAACTAACTTGTTTATATTATTTTTAGAGTCCTGCCTTCATTCGTATAGCTGAGTCTGGAAGTGCTTGAAAGATATTCAGCAATTATGTCAGCCATCTGTTTGTTCGTTCTCACTGTTCATATCGGTTTGAGTATTGGAGGATTAGTGTTGGTTTTGATTGTTTTATAACACTAATTATATTCCAGTGATGGCTTTCCTTTTTGGATCCATTTTTTTCGCAGAATTCTGCCCATTTTTCTTGTTTGAATACCCAAATTTCTTGTTCTATTTTGTGACTAATTTCAATGAGTTCCTTTATGATTTCTTCTGTTTTATTTGTTTTAAGAAGTTCATTTTTATTGTCTCTCTCTGCAATCATTGCCTCGATATTGTGGTCCTTCCAGTAAAGTATTCACAGGTCTTTACGTCTACCTCTAGGTATCGATACTTTTGCAGCTTTGGATATGTTCAAAGAGAATTTTTCCAATTTTTTGTCAATCGTTCTGTGATTTAATTCTTCGTTGCACAGTTCTCCAAGCTTTTCTGTAAATTTTTTTCCAGTGTTCTTTTATTCTGTTGAAAATTCTCAATTTTGAATTTTAGGGTTGTTAAAATTGGTCTGTGGTCACTGATTGCACTTTTCAGAATTTTCCATTGTGTTGTGGGTGCGATGTTGTAATTTATCGCTGTGATGTCTATTGCGGATTCTGTGCCTGTGGACTTGGATAGATAGCTGTTCTTTTCGTTATTTAATCGGCGTAAGGTCGAGGTCGGTTAGCATGTCCTCAACCTGCTGACCTTTGTTATCCTGGACAGGTGATCCCCAAGTTGGTCTTTCGGCGTTAAAATCACCAAGTATGATTGCGATATCCGAAGACGCTTCATTTAATGTCTCTATCAGGCCTGTATTGATGCTAGTATTATCGTGGTGATAAACATTTATGATTGGGATTGTTTTATCTGTAAGATAGATTTCTATTGCCTGAGCTTCTGTCGTGCTTTCTCTAGGCTTACTCTGATTATAGGCGATTTCCTTAAATTTGATTTCTAGAGTTTTAATCAAAACGGCAAGTCCTCCTCCGAATTTTCCCGGTCTGTCCATTCGTAGTGTTGTATAATCTTTGATATTGAATCTCAGATTCTGATTCAATTTTGTCTCCTGAGGACAATTAATATGTACATTGTTGTCACAGAGAAGACAAGTCAGCTCTTTATTTTCCTCTGGGTACCATTTATATTGAGTTGTAGTAGATTGAATTGTGTCCTCGTAGTAGATTTCTCATCATGAGCTCGAGCTGCAGCTCCTGACGCGGCGGTTACACCGGACGCGGTAGCATTACTGGAGATATCAGTTTTGCTATTCATTTGAAAATGGGTGCCGTTGCAACGTTAGTCATCTTGGAAACGAGCCAGAATTTGGTCAAATAATCCAAGGGTCCAGGGGGAACCGCAAGGAGGTGTGGTCGAACTTCTCCCCTTCCCCCTGGAATGCCGTCACTACAGGATAAAGCACTCTTGGTGAATTTTTTCAATTGTGATTCAGAATCTGCCACTGAAGCTTTACGAGCGTTTCGTTCCTTTAAAGATATTCGAAGCGGTAAAGGACCAATGAGTTGCTACTCTCTAAAGCGATTGATTAAAAGTTTTGAGGAAACTGGATCTCTGGAAGCAAAACCTCGGAGTGGAAGACCATCGACATGCAAGTCAGTGGCTGTTACGGTTTTGCAGAATGCTGAAGCTATTGAAACGTTATCCACGTATGGAGAAGTTTCTCGACAAACGGGGATTTCGTATGGAACAGTTTGGAGAGAACACACATTTAGAATTTTTCTATAAAAATATCCGAACAAAATTCAAAGTTTTCACGAGTTGAAGTCAGCGATTTTGAGAAGCGTCAATAATTCGCTGCATGGGTTTTCCGGCAAATTGATATTGATGAAAACTGGCTGTCAAATGTTCTAAGAACAGATGATGCTCACTTTTATCTAAAGGGAGAATTTAACATTCAAAACTGCCTCATTTTGGCAACAGAAAACCCTAGGATTTTTATAGAAATACCACTTCATCAGCACAGAGTTACAGTTTTGTGTGGGTTCACTTCTTCTTTTATTATTGGGCCATTTTTCTTTGAAAAAATCAATGGAAGAACTTTTAAAACCGTTTTTGTAACTGGTGAACGTTATGTTCAACTTTTGAGAGAAAAGGTTATTCCCATATTGCAGGACAGACAAGCACTAAGCGAAATAACATTCATGCAAGATGGAGGACCTCCTCCTATCTCCCGCGGTGCCAAACAATTGCTGAAGGATACGTTCGGTGGAATTCGTTGATAAGTCGCCACTTTATATACCAGTGGCCTCCAATATCACCAGACTTGACGCCTTACAATTTCGGTTATGGGGGTACATTAAGTCGCGTTTTTATCGATGACGGCCTACCACATTGCCCATGTTGAAGGCTTCTATCAGATGGCACGTTTTATAAATTTCAACTATTTAATTGTGACCATACTGTCATCTATCGTCTGCAGGCGGTGTTTGAGAATGAAGGGCGCCACATTGAGCAAGGATTGTGACCTAATACAAGAGAGAAGGCAGTTACCTCATGTGTTATATTTTGCAGCTCTTTGTTTTGGGTTATAGGAATAATAAATGCTGTCCTCACATCTTGACTCTTTTTTTTTTTCTGTAAACAGTAATTTTTTGTTTGTCATTTGCCCACATTTTATATTATGTCGTGCAGGCCAAAGTGTTATAACTTCTCGAATAACACTGGTTAAACAATTTTACCCCTTATGTTTAGTTTATCGCTTTTCGCTCATTAGAAGAAATAGCATAAGGAATAATCTCTGTATCCCCCCCCCCAACTTTAGATATTTTGCGCAAAAAATAATACAAAATGATTTTACTACCACGTTTTTCAACGCAAAAGTCGATTTAAAAATGTTTTTTTTGAGGGGATACATTTTCAAAATTATGTACAGTATAATAAACAATGATAACATTTGACAAACCCATAGGATATTTGGAATAAAGTACGACAAATATATTTTGTCACTCCCCTCTATATTTCATTTTTGGATCATGACAAATATCCAGTTAGTCAAGTGTCGACAATTAGTCAAGAAATTTTGGTACTATATTAACATTTCAAAAATCGTGTATTGATATCAGTAGTTATTTTCAAACATTCAATTTATTTCACAAAACTCCATCTAAAATATAAATATTTTTTGCTACATTTTTAATTTGCATATACCTATTTTACATATCTCAGATTGTATTTAAAAATCGTCAACCATTTCTTCTAACTTTTGGCGAAATGGTGTTTTATTAATTTATCATTTGATATTGTTAGGGCTCTTTACTGGTATTCAAAAAGAAAAAATACGTATCGTTCAGTTATATTTTTCAATTTATTAAACAATTTGGCCGCTGAATATCTGATTCTGGTAGAGCGCCATCTAGCGAATAAAGTTGTAACTAAAATCAATTTCGAATTTTTCATTATTTGCCATAAAAAATCCCATTGCATCCTGAACACAATGGTGTTTACCGCATTGCTCTAGCGCAAATATTCGCGGAGTTATTAATTTTTAAAGTTGTGCGGGACTTTTGGATCACCCTGTATTTAGAATATAAAATATCCGAATATTAACCTATAATTGAACAAATTAATCTCCTATTTATTATAAATAATAAAGTCGTATGTTTATTTTTCAATTAAAGGAGTGAATTTGATATTTTGAAAATAAATTTAATTGGCTTTTTTTTCAATAGAAACCTAATTCCTTCAACAATATACTACTTTAGTACACTTTTTCTACTAAATAAAATGATACGTTTTAAGACGAACAAAAAAGAGTTTTAAAGAAAAGAACAAATAAAAAAAAATGAGTCTAACTGTGGAAACAAAGGTATAAAACTATAGCTACAAAAATATAAAAAAAGTGATTTTTGTTGATATTCTTTCTATAACGCTATATCTTTGTTGAGTAATTTAAAGTTTCAATGTTTGCTGGTTGGCTTTATTAAGTTGAGAAATGTGGGAAGGTCGTTGGAGCGAGGATCACAATCCTGATTGGCCACCTCGCCATTCAACGTCGTCTAATTGTTTAGTTTCAACCATTGACACAGTCCCACAATGTGACCTGATAACTAAACCCTTCCAAAGTTACATAGCTATCATTTTTAAAATTTCATATTGATGTACAGCTTACTGCCTGCCATTCATGTGTCTATTGATAGGGTTTCAATTTGTATAATTTATACATTCAACTAGTTTTTTCTTTCTTTATAACCTTTTAAATGAAATTTATTTATTTACCTGTTGCAAACAAGACACGCTATATCCGATCTGGATAATTGCGCGTGAAACTATTTACAATAATTCATATTGTAGTAGAGTAGGTAACAGAATTATCAAAAATAAATTAAACAATTAAGAAAAAGAGCATTGAATAAACATATCATTAAACAAATTAGCATTTAAATAAAATGCATTGCGAGATTTTCATACGATGATTTTTCTCATTGGAATTGATATAATTTATATATTTATGGATGAATATATTATTGAGAAAAACAAAAGAGAGAGGGGGGCATCAACACACAACACACACACACACTAAACCATTCATTGAAACATCGGAGGAAATTGTAAATGGAATAAATTTATTTTATAATAAACAAAATAATAGTAACACATATATACCAAAGTTTATTGTTTATTTAATATCATTTTAGTGAAAAAGAGAGAGAATGATATTATCATGACAATGTTTTAGTTCATATTTGAATATATTTTCTGAAAATTATTTATATCACCGATATAATTAATGCCTTTAAATCAGAAAAAAATAGCTAAAGCCTGCATTACTGGATATATCCTAATATTTGCCATCCCTTTGAGAGAAAACATTTTAGTAAAATCCATCTAAATTTCACCAACACATCCACCTAGATGATGGGAATAAAAGGTGAAATTGTGAAAAGGTAACCGCGCAATATATTTTGAAGATCGTTGGACACCGTTCGTGACCGCTATCGTACCGTCAAGCCTGGGAGAGCTAATGACATTCTGATGGGATCAGATATCAGGAGCCGAGTTTTATGATGACTCTAATGACATCACGCCGACAGATACTGGTTCCACCTACACCGCCGCTATACCTCCACTCTGTCTACAGTCCGGACAATGTGATGACTCTAATGACATCACGCCGACAGATACTGGTTCCACCTACACCGCCGCTGTATATCCACTCTGTCTACAGTCCGGACATTATGATGACTCTAATGACATCACGCCGACAGATACTGGTTCCACCTACACCGCCGCTGTACCTCCACTCTGTCTACAGTCCGGACAATTTGATGACTCTAATGACATCACGCCGACAGATACTGGTTCCACCTACACCGCCGCTATATATCCACTCTGTCTACAGTCCGGACAATGTGATGACTCTAATGACATCACGCCGACAGATACTGGTTCTAGCTACAACGCCGCTGTACCTCCACTCTGTCTACAGTCCGGACAATGTGATGACTCTAATGACATCACGCCGACAGATACTGGTTCCACCTACACCGCCGCTATACCTCCACTCTGTCTACAGTCCTGACAATGTGATGACTCTAATGATATCACGCCGACAGATACTGGTTCCACCTACACCGCCGCTGTATATCCACTCTGTCTACAGTCCGGACAATGTGATGACTCTAATGACATCACGCCGACAGATACTGGTTCTAGCTACACCGCCGCTATACCTCCACTCTGTCTACAGTCCGGACAATGTGATGACTCTAATGACATCACGCCGTCAGATACTGGTTCCACCTACACCGCCGCTGTATATCCACTCTGTCTTCAGTCCGGACAATGTGATGACTCTAATGACATCACGCCGACAGATACTGGTTCTAGCTACAACGCCGCTGTACCTCCACTCTGTCTACAGTCCGGACAATGTGATGACTCTAATGACATCACGCCGACAGATACTGGTTCCACTTACACCGCCGCTGTATATCCACTCTGTCTACAGTCCGGACAATGTGATGACTCTAATGACATCACGCCGACAGATACTGGTTCTAGCTACAACGCCGCTGTACCTCCACTCTGTCTACAGTCCGGACAATGTGATGACTCTAATGACATCACGCCGACAGATACTGGTTCCACTTACACCGCCGCTGTATCTCCACTCTGTCTACAGTCCGGACAATGTGATGACTCTAATGACATCACGCCGACAGATACTGGTTCCACCTACACCGCCGCTGTACCTCCACTCTGTCTACAGTCCGGACAATGTGATGACTCTAATGACATCACGCCGACAGATACTGGTTCCACCTACACCGCCGCTGTACCTCCACTCTGTCTACAGTCCTGACAATGTGATGACTCTAATGACATCACGCCGACAGATACTGGTTCCACCTACACCGCCGCTGTATATCCACTCTGTCTACAGTCCGGACAATGTGATGACTCTAATGACATCACGCCGACAGATACTGGTTCTAGCTACAACGCCGCTGTACCTCCACTCTGTCTACAGTCCGGACAATGTGATGACTCTAATGACATCACGCCGACAGATACTGGTTCCACCTACACCGCCGCTGTATATCCACTCTGTCTACAGTCCGGACAATGTGATGACTCTAATGACATCACGCCGACAGATACTGGTTCCACCTACACCGCCGCTGTACCTCCACTCTGTCTACAGTCCGGACAATGTGATGACTCTAATGACATCACGCCGACAGATACTGGTTCCACCTACACCGCCGCTGTATATCCACTCTGTCTACAGTCCGGACAATGTGATGACTCTAATGACATCACGCCGACAGATACTGGTTCCACCTACACCGCCGCTGTACCTCCACTCTGTCTACAGTCCGGACAATGTGATGACTCTAATGACATCACGCCGACAGATACTGGTTCCACCTACACCGCCGCTGTATATCCACTCTGTCTACAGTCCGGACAATGTGATGACTCTAATGACATCACGCCGACAGATACTGGTTCCACCTAAACCGCCGCTGTACCTCCACTCTGTCTACAGTCCGGACAATGTGATGACTCTAATGACATCACGCCGACAGATACTGGTTCCACCTACACCGCCGCTGTACCTCCACCCTGTCCCTGTCTACAATCCGGACAATGTGAAAACTCTAATGACATCACGCCGACAAATACTGGTTCCACCTACACCGCCGCTGAACCTCTACCCTGTCTACAGTCCGGACAATGTGATGACTCTAATGACATCACGCCGACAGATACTGGTTCCACCTACACCGCCGCTGTACCTCCACTCTGTCTACAGTCCTGACAATGTGATGACTCTAATGACATCACGCCGACAGATACTGGTTCCACCTACACCGCCGCTGTATATCCACTCTGTCTACAGTCCGGACAATGTGATGACTCTAATGACATCACGCCGACAGATACTGGTTCTAGCTACAACGCCGCTGTACCTCCACTCTGTCTACAGTCCGGACAATGTGATGACTCTAATGACATCACGCCGACAGATACTGGTTCCACCTACACCGCCGCTGTATATCCACTCTGTCTACAGTCCGGACAATGTGATGACTCTAATGACATCACGCCGACAGATACTGGTTCCACCTACACCGCCGCTGTACCTCCACTCTGTCTACAGTCCGGACAATGTGATGACTCTAATGACATCACGCCGACAGATACTGGTTCCACCTACACCGCCGCTGTATATCCACTCTGTCTACAGTCCGGACAATGTGATGACTCTAATGACATCACGCCGACAGATACTGGTTCCACCTACACCGCCGCTGTACCTCCACTCTGTCTACAGTCCGGACAATGTGATGACTCTAATGACATCACGCCGACAGATACTGGTTCCACCTACACCGCCGCTGTATATCCACTCTGTCTACAGTCCGGACAATGTGATGACTCTAATGACATCACGCCGACAGATACTGGTTCCACCTAAACCGCCGCTGTACCTCCACTCTGTCTACAGTCCGGACAATGTGATGACTCTAATGACATCACGCCGACAGATACTGGTTCCACCTACACCGCCGCTGTACCTTCACCCTGTCCCTGTCTACAATCCGGACAATGTGAAAACTCTAATGACATCACGCCGACAAATACTGGTTCCACCTACACCGCCGCTGAACCTCTACCCTGTCTACAGTCCGGACAATGTGATGACTCTAATGACATCACGCCGACAGATACTGGTTCCACCTACACCGCCGCTGTACCTCCACCCTGTCTACAGTCCGGACAATGTGATGACTCTAATGACATCACGCCGACAGATACTGGTTCCACCTACACCGCCGCTGTACCTCCACCCTGTCTACAGTCCGGACAATGTGATGACTCTAATGACATCACGCCGACAGATACTGGTTCCACCTACACCGCCGCTGTATATCCACTCTGTCTACAGTCCGGACAATGTGATGACTCTAATGACATCACGCCGACAGATACTGGTTCTAGCTACACCGCCGCTGTACCTCCACTCTGTCTACAGTCCGGACAATGTGATGACTCTAATGACATCACGCCGTCAGATACTGGTTCCACCTACACCGCCGCTGTATATCCACTCTGTCTACAGTCCGGACAATGTGATGACTCTAATGACATCACGCCGACAGATACTGGTTCCACCTACACCGCCGCTGTACCTCCACTCTGTCTACAGCCCGGACAATGTGATGACTCTAATGACATCACGCCGACAGATACTGGTTCCACCTACACCGCCGCTGTACCTCCACTCTGTCTACAGTCCGGACAATGTGATGACTCTAATGACATCACGCCGACAGATACTGGTTCCACCTACACCGCCGCTATACCTCCACTCTGTCTACAGTCCGGACAATGTGATGACTCTAATGACATCACGCCGTCAGATACTGGTTCCACCTACACTGCCGCTGTATATCCACTCTGTCTACAGTCCGGACAATGTGATGACTCTAATGACATCACGCCGACAGATACTGGTTCCACCTACACCGCCGCTGTACCTCCACTCTGTCTACAGTCCGGACAATGTGATGACTCTAATGACATCACGCCGTCAGATACTGGTTCCACCTACACCGCCGCTGTATATCCACTCTGTCTACAGTCCGGACAATGTGATGACTCTAATGACATCACGCCGACAGATACTGGTTCCACCTACACCGCCGCTGTACCTCCACTCTGTCTACAGTCCGGACAATGTGATGACTCTAATGACATCACGCCGACAGATACTGGTTCCACCTACACCGCCGCTGTACCTCCACTCTGTCTACAGTCCGGACAATGTGATGACTCTAATGACATCACGCCGTCAGATACTGGTTCCACCTACACCGCCGCTGTATATCCACTCTGTCTACAGTCCGGACAATGTGATGACTCTAATGACATCACGCCGACAGATACTGGTTCCACCTACACCGCCGCTGTACCTCCACTCTGTCTACAGTCCGGACAATGTGATGACTCTAATGACATCACGCCGTCAGATACTGGTTCCACCTACACCGCCGCTGTACCTCCACTCTGTCTACAGCCCGGACAATGTGATGACTCTAATGACATCACGCCGACAGATACTGGTTCCACCTACACCGCCGCTGTACCTCCACTCTGTCTACAGTCCGGACAATGTGATGACTCTAATGACATCACGCCGACAGATACTGGTTCCACCTACACCGCCGCTGTACCTCCACTCTGTCTACAGTCCGGACAATGTGATGACTCTAATGACATCACGCCGACAGATACTGGTTCCACCTACACCGCCGCTGTACCTCCACTCTGTCTACAGTCCGGACAATGTGTTGACTCTAATGACATCACGCCGACAGATACTGGTTCCACCTACACCGCCGCTGTACCTCCACTCTGTCTACAGTCCGGACAATGTGATGACTCTAATGACATCACGCCGTCAGATACTGGTTCCACCTACACCGCCGCTGTACCTCCACTCTGTCTACAGTCCTGACAATGTGATGACTCTAATGACATCACGCCGACAGATACTGGTTCCACCTACACCGCCGCTGTACCTCCACTCTGTCTACAGTCCGGACAATGTGATGACTCTAATGACATCACGCCGTCAGATACTGGTTCCACCTACACCGCCGCTGTACCTCCACTCTGTCTACAGTCCTGACAATGTGATGACTCTAATGACATCACGCCGTCAGATACTGGTTCCACCTACACCGCCGCTGTACCTCCACTCTGTCTACAGTCCGGACAATGTGATGGGTCTAATGACATCACGCCGTCAGATACTGGTTCCACCTACACCGCCGCTGTACCTCCACTCTGTCTACAGTCCGGACAATGTGATGGGTCTAATGACATCACGCCGACAGATACTGGTTCCACCTACACCGCCGCTATACCTCCACTCTGTCTACAGTCCGGACAATGTGATGGGTCTAATGACATCACGCCGTCAGATACTGGTTCCACCTACACCGCCGCTATACCTCCACTCTGTCTACAGTCCGGACAATGTGATGACTCTAATGACATCACGCCGACAGATACTGGTTCCACCTACACCGCCGCTATACCTCCACTCTGTCTACAGTCCGGACAATGTGATGACTCTAATGACATCACGCCGTCAGATACTGGTTCCACCTACACCGCCGCTGTACCTCCACTCTGTCTACAGTCCGGACAATGTGATGACTCTAATGACATCACGCCGACAGATACTGGTTCCACCTACACCGCCGCTGTACCTCCACTCTGTCTACAGTCCGGACAATGTGATGACTGTAATGACACCACGCCGACAGATACTGGTTCCACCTACACCGCCGCTGTATATCCACTCTGTCTACAGTACGGACAATGTGATGACTCTAATGACATCACGCCGACAGATACTGGTTCCACCTACACCGCCGCTGTATATCCACTCTGTCTACAGTCCGGACAATGTGAAAACTCTAATGACATCACGCCGACAGATACTGGTTCCACCTACACCGCCGCTGTATATCCACTCTGTCTACAGTCCGGACAATGTGATGACTCTAATGACATCACGCCGACAGATACTGGTTCCACCTACACCGCCGCTGTACCTCCACTCTGTCTACAGTCCGGACAATGTGATGACTCTAATGACATCACGCCGACAGATACTGGTTCCACCTACACCGCCGCTGTATATCCACTCTGTCTACAGTCCGGACAATGTGATGACTCTAAATACAATTACAGTTAAATCTACAGTAGACTAAATTATCATCAGCCTCAATTACCAATAGTCTCAATTATCTTAGTACCAATTACCAGTTGTTCCAATTATCACTCTTGTTACATCTACAGTAGACTAACTTATCATCAGCCTCAATTACCAAGAGAGTTTCAATTATCTCTAGTACTAATTACCAGTTGGTCCAATTATCACTCTTGTTGCATCTACAGTAGACTAAATTATCATCAGCCTCAATTACCATGAGTTTCAATTATCACTAGTACTAATTACCAGTTGTTCCAATTATCACTCTTTTTACAATTACCAGTACACTAGATTATCATCAGCCTCAATTACCAATAGTCTCAATTATCTTAGTTCCAATTACCAGTTGTACCAATTATCACTCTTGTTACATTTACAGTAGACTAAATTATCATCAGCCTCAATTACCAATAGTCTCAATTATCTTAGTACCAATTACCAGTTGTTCCAATTATCACTCTTGTTACATCTACAGTAGACTAACTTATCATCAGCCTCAATTACCAAGAGTTTCAATTATCACTAGTACTAATTACCAGTTGTTCCAATTATCACTCTTGTTACAATTACCAGTTCACTAGATTATCATCAGCCTCAATTACCAATAGTCTCAAATATCACTGGTACCAATTACCAGTTGTTCCAATTATCACTCTTGTTACATCTACAGTAGACTGAATTATCATCAGCCTCAATTACCAATAGGCTCAATTATCTTAGTACCAATTACCAGCTGTTCCAATTATCACTCTTGTTACATCTACAGTAGACTAAATTATCATCAGCCTCAATTACCAATAGTCTCAATTATCTTAGTACCAATTACCAGTTGTTCCAATTACACTCTCGTTACATCTACAGTAGACTAAATTATCATCAGCCCCAATTACCAAGAGTCTCAATTATCTTAGTACCAATTACCAGTTGTTCCAATTGTCACTCTTGTTACATTTACAGTAGACTATATTATCATCAGTCTCAATTACCAATAGTCTCAATTATCTTAGTACTAATTACCAGTTGTTCCAATTATCACTCTTGTTACATCTACAGTAGACTAACTTATCATCAGCCTCAATTACCAAGAGTTTCAATTATCACTAGTACTAATTACCAGTTGTTCCAATTATCACTCTTGTTACAATTACCAGTACACTAGATAATCATCAGCCTCAATTACCAATAGTCTCAAATATCACTGGTATCAATTACCAGTTGTTCCAATTATCACTCTTGTTACATCTACAGTAGACTGAATTATCATCAGCCTCAATTACCAATAGGCTCAATTATCTTAGTACCAATTACCAGTTGTGCCAATTATCACTCTCTTGTTACATCTACATTAGACTAAATTATCATCAGCCTCAATTACCAATAGGCTCAATTATCTTAGTACCAATTACCAGCTGTTCCAATTATCACTCTTGTTACATCTACAGTAGACTAAATTATCATCAGCCTCAATTACCAATAGTCTCAATTATCTTAGTACCAATTACCAGTTGTTCCAATTATCACTCTTGTTACATCTACAGTAGACTTAATTATCATCAGCCTCAATTACCAATAGTCTAGGGCGCTTGGAGACACCTAAACATGAGTGATGCCTTAAAATGCTAATCCCAATGCATGTAGAAGGCAAAACAATTGTAGAATTACCAATAGTCTCAATTATCTTAGTACTAATTACCATTTGTTCCAATTATCACTCTAGTTACAATTACCAGTACAATAAATTATCATCAGCCTTAATTTCCAATAGTCTCAATTATCACTAGTACCAATTACCAGTTGTTCCAATTATCACTCTTGTTACATCTACAGTAGACTGAATTATCATCAGCCTCAATTACCAATAGGCTCAATTATCTTAGTACCAATTACCAGTTGTGCCAATTATCACTCTCTTGTTACATCTACATTAGACTAAATTATCATCAGCCTCAATTACCAATAGGCTCAATTATCTTAGTACCAATTACCAGTTGTGCCAATTATCACTCTCTTGTTACATCTACATTAGACTAAATTATCATCAGCCTCAATTACCAATAGTCTCAATTATCTTAGTACCAATTACCAGTTGTTCCAATTATCACTCTTGTTACATCTACAGTAGACTTAATTATCATCAGCCTCAATTACCAATAGTCTAGGGCGCTTGGAGACACCTAAACATGAGTGATGCCTTAAAATGCTAATCCCAATGCATGTAGAAGGCAAAACAATTGTAGAATTACCAATAGTCTCAATTATCTTAGTACTAATTACCATTTGTTCCAATTATCACTCTAGTTACAATTACCAGTACAATAAATTATCATCAGCCTTAATTTCCAATAGTCTCAATTATCACTAGTACCAATTACCAGTTGTTCCAATTATCACTCTTGTTACATTTACAGTAGACTAAATTATCATCAGCCTCAATTTCCAATAGTCTCAATTATCGTAGTACCAATTAACAGTTGTTCCAATTATCACTCTTGTTACATTTACAGTAGACTAAATTATCATCAGCCTCAATTTCCAATAGTCTCAATTATCTTAGTACCAATTACCAGTTGTTCCAATTATCACTCTTGTTACATCTACAGTAGACTTAATTATCATCAGCCTCAATTACCAATAGTCTAGGGCGCTTGGAGACACCTAAACATGAGTGATGCCTTAAAATGCTAATCCCAATGCATGTAGAAGGCAAAACAATTGTAGAATTACCAATAGTCTCAATTATCTTAGTACTAATTACCATTTGTTCCAATTATCACTCTAGTTACAATTACCAGTACAATAAATTATCATCAGCCTTAATTTCCAATAGTCTCAATTATCACTAGTACCAATTACCAGTTGTTCCAATTATCACTCTTGTTACAATTACCAGTACAATAAAATATCATCAGCCTCAATTACCAATAGTGTCAATTATCGTAGTACCAATTACCAGTTGTTCCAATTATCACTCTTGTTACATCTACAGTAGACTAAATTATCATCAGCCTTAATTTCCAATAGTCTCGATTATCGTAGTACCATTTACCAGTTGTTCCAATTATCACTCTTGTTACAATTACCAGTACAATAAAATATCATCAGCCTCAATTACCAATAGTCTCAATTATCGTAGTACCTATTACCAGTTGTTCCAATTATCACTCTTGTTACAATTACCAATACAATAAAATATCATCAGCCTCAATTACTAATATCTCAATTATCACTAGTACGAATCACTAGTAGTCTCAGTCATCAGCAGGCCCAAATATCAAAAGTCCCAATTATCAGTAGCCGATATTATTTTAAATACAATTTATCAATAGTAACAATTAACAGTCTATCCAATTCCGTTATTGATATATAACGAAATAAATCTGTATATAGATTGAAAGTGTTTGCGAATAGAGAATACTGTAAAAACTGGAATAATATTTGTTTTTCTTTCATACTCGAATTATACGAAAATATTATAAAAATTAGAAGATAATGCAGACATTCTAAAATTTAAAACTCCACACACATAGATTTTGAAAATATAAATATACTTCGCGCAGTAGCTATATAGAAATTTTAAAATGGACATCATTTACTAAAAAAGCGATTGCTCAATTACACTTTTCCATTATCAACTGCCATTTCCTGATGGCAGATTATCATCATCATCACAGGGCATCAGCAAGGCTCAAGGTAATTAATAACGTTAGCTGGTGATTTCTGGGGATCGATGCCAAGTTATTTACTGCTGTTTTATCGACTCTTTAAATAGGCTGGGCTTGATTTATTGCCTTGCCAATACCGCCGGGCCGCCTGCCCTTTAAAATACTGAACTGATGGGATGGAGATATGTGGACTTGCCAATACCTTACTATGTAGGAACTGTAATTCTGCCCTTTAAAATACTGAACTGATGGGATGGAGATATGTGGACTTGCCAATACCTTACTTTGTAGGAACTGTAGTTCTGCCTTTTGAAATACTGGACTAATGGGATGGAGATATGTGGACTTGCCAATAACTTACTATGTAGGAACTGTAGTTCTGCCCTTTGAAATACTGAACTGATGGGATGGAGATATGTGGACTTGCCAATACCTTACTATGTAGGAACTGTAGTTCTGCCCTTTAAAATTTTGGACTGATGGGATGGAGATAGGTGTATTTGCCAATACCTTACTATGTAGGAACTGTAGTTCTGCCCTTTAAAATACTGAACTGATGGGATGGAGATATGTGGACCTGCCAATACCTTACTATGTAGGAACTGTAGTTCTGCCCTTTAAAATACTCAACTGATGGGATGGAGATATGTGGACTTGCCAATACCTTACTATGTATGAACTGTAGTTCTGCTCTTTAAAATACTGGACTGATGGGATGGAGTTATGTGGACTTGCCAATACCTTACTATGTAGGAACTGTAGTTCTGCCCTTTAAAATACTGAACTGATGGGATGGAGATATGTGGAAATTAAAATTGCCAATACTTTACAAGAATCTGTATTTCTCTGTTATTTAAAATACTGAACTTTTGAGATGGGAATATTTAGGTTGGAATTTCCAATAATTTACTTGAATCTATATTTCTGCCCTTTAAAATACCGGACTGATGGGATGGAGATATTGAGATTGAACTCGCCAACGGAGGCAGAACCAGTAAGTGAGCACAATGGAAGTACGAAGACATCGGTAGTCAGTGAGGACAAGGGAAGTACGTAGGTATCACCAGTCCGTGAGGACAAGGGAAGTATGTAAGTATCACCAGTCAGTGAGGACAAGGGAAGTACGGAGGTATCACCAGTCAGTTAGGACAAGGGAAGTACTTAGGTATCACCAGTCCGTGAGGACAAGGGAAGTATGTAAGTATCACCAGTCAGTGAGGACAAGGGAAGTACGGAGGTATCACCAGTCAGTGAGGAAAAGGGAAGTACGGAGACATCGCCAGTCAGTGAGGACAAGGGAAGTATGGATACATCGGTAGTCAGTGAGGACAAGGGAAGTACGGAGACATCGGTAGTCAGTGAGGACAAGGGAAGTACGTAGGTATCACCAGTCAGTGAGGAAAAGGGAAGTACGGAGACATCGCCAGTCAGTGAGGACAAGGGAAGTACGTAGGTATCGCCAGTCAGTGAGGACAAGGGAAGTACGTAAGTATCACCAGTCAGTGAGGACAAGGGAAGTACGGAGACATCGCCAGTCAGTGAGGACAAGGGAAGTACGGAGACATCGGTAGTCAGTGAGGACAAGGGAAGTACCGAGACATCGGTAGTCAGTGAGGAAAAGGGAAGAACGGAGGTATAGCCAGTCAGTGAGGACAAGGGAAGTACGTAGGTATCGCCAGTCAGTGAGGACAAGGAAAGTACGGAGAAATCGGTAGTCAGTGAGGACAAGGGAAGTACGGAGACATCGGTAGTCAGTGAGGACAAGGGAAGTACCGAGACATCGGTAGTCAGTGAGGAAAAGGGAAGAACGGAGGTATAGCCAGTCAGTGAGGACAAGGGAAGTACGTAGGTATCGCCAGTCAGTGAGGACAAGGAAAGTACGGAGAAATCGGTAGTCAGTGAGGACAAGGGAAGTACGGAGACATCGGTAGTCAGTGAGGAAAAGGGAAGTACGGAGGTATAGCCAGTCAGTGAGGACAAGGGAAGTACGTAGGTATCGCCAGTCAGTGAGGACAAGGGAAGTATCGAGACATCGGTAGTCAGTGAGGAAAAGGGAAGTACGGAGGTATAGCCAGTCAGTGAGGACAAGGGAAGTACGTAGGTATCGCCAGTCAGTGAAAACAAGGGGAAGTACGTAGGTATCGCCAGTCAGTGAGGACAAGGGAGGTACGGAGAAATCGGTAGTCAGTGAGGACAAGGGAAGTACGGAGACATCGGTAGTCAGTGAGGACAAGGGAAGTACGGAGACATCGCCAGTCAGTGAGGACTAGGGAAGTACGTAGGTATCACCAGTCAATGAGGACAAGGGAAGTACGGAGACATCGGTAGGCATTGAGGACAAGGGAAGTACCGAGACATCGGTAGTCAGTGAGGACAAGGGAAGTACGGAGAAATCGGTAGTCAGTGAGGACAAGGAAAGTACGGAGACATCGGTAGTCAGTGAGGACAAGGGAAGTACATAGGTATCGCCAGTCAGTGAGGACAAGGGAAGTACGGAGACATCGCCAGTCAGTGAGGACAAGGGAAGTACGTAGGTATCGCCAGTCAGTAAGGACAAGGGAAGTACGTAGGTATCGCCAGTCAGTGAGGACAAGGGAAGTACGGAGACATCGGTAGGCATTGAGGACAAGGGAAGTACCGAGACATCGGTAGTCAGTGAGGACAAGGGAAGTACGGAGGCATCGGTAGTCAGTGAGGACAAGGGAAGTACGGAGGTAACACCAGTCAGTGAGTACACACCAAGGACCACCGCCCAAGGCCAGCAGCCTACAAAAAGTGGCCTGGCAGCCTGACCTACATTTGGTATTCCCCTCAGCCCATCCTCCACCTCATTATTTAGCTCTGCCCAATGTATGCCCTTCTACAAATTCTTACCATATTTTACGTCTTATTTAGTGACCCTATAAAAATTCCTCTATTTATTATACTCTTTTTTCAATTTATTTTTTAATTGGCAATTCCTTCATGTTCTTCACTAAACTATTATTACGCTATTTATGATAGTTATATTTTCTGATTGAAGATAATCCTCATCTTTGAGTGGTTTTTCAATGTCTAATGCTTGGACTTTTGTATTGGGAGAAATGGTTCATTTTTAAAATCGTTTTTGAACTAGGTTTTATTGACTGGGGGAGGGGGTCATATATAACATAACTGTTAATCTTCGGTTGCCATTATATATTTACTTATTTGGGATAAATTGGATATATATTAGTGCACTTATAATCAGAATGAAATACTACCTCAAATATAAATTAACTGTCTTTTTGTCCACCCTGAAAATTAAATTTGGAACCTAAAAGTTTCAATTTCATCTCGTTCGCAGTATCAAATGGCCATCCATTTGTTTGGGGAATATATATAAAATATTGATACGTCAAAGGTCCATATAATTGAGAGCATAAATGTAGAAAACGTATCAATCCGGACGACAACATGTGTACTGCAGCATCCCAGGCATATGTGAGTGAAGTAAAGTAATAACCGACCCGGGTTTACTACGGATTTACCAGGCATATGTGAGGCACATAGGTGCTAAACAGGACGGCGATTCATTCGCATGCGCACAGTGTTTGCAGTATCTAAGAAACTCAGAAATGTGAGGTACAAGAGTGTGTCAAATAAAATAATCTTCACTGGCACATATGCAATTGTTCCAACATACGTACATGTGAGGCACACGGGTGACTATAGTTTGAGCAAATGTACATATGAAATATAAGAGCGCCACTAAGTATATGTTTATATACATGCATAAAATGTTCAAAGTATCTAAGACACGCGCACATGTGAGGTAAACGAGTTATAATAGGATAGCTGTATTAACATATGCACAGATATCCGCAATAGTTTGAGCAAACGCACATGTTAATACAAAAGTGTTACTGAGAACATGTTGGCAGTATCTAAGGAGCACGCGCATGTGAGGTAAACGAGGTATAACAGGATAGATATATTAACTCTACCACCCTCCCAAAGAGCGTCGCGCGCGGTAAAAAAGAACAGATAGCCCTCAAAATGTGGACAGACCTCTACATCCAAGATTACTCCACCAGAAATCTACGAAGATTTGCTGCTACCCCGAAACGACTCCTCCAAATGCTTCGAAACATCAAGCATGGATCTACCTCCACAAAATCTTGACCGGCCATAGTTACATTCAGGCAGACCTTGCAACGGTATCGAAAGAAGACCCAATTTGCCCCCACTGCCAAGATGAAGACCAAACCGTAGACCACCTCCTCTTCACTTGCCCAACCTTCCAATACCAAAGATTCCAGACAGCCACTCTCCTAGGTATCACCAACATATGTCCAGCATCCCTAGAAAATCTCCCAAGAAAGAAATCTGCCTGGCGACACCTCATTAATTGGACTTCCACTGGCATTGTATATAAATCCAAGAAGACTTAGGTCAGAAGGACATCCCGGGTAGTTGGCGACTTCTGTACGCTCCAGGAACCTGGGTTACTTAAATAAATAATAATATATTAACTCTTACACAGATATCCGCAATATTTTAAATGTGAAATACAAAGTGTCACTAAGAACATGTTCACACGCACACAATGTTGGCAGTATCTAAAGGGCACGCACATGTGAGGTAGTATACAGGTGTACAGTCAAACAAGCCGACGACAACACCGTTCAACCCTCACTCCCCACCCCTTTGGTCCCCCGCCACTAATTTACCTCCTAACATTGTGGTTGTTACACCTGACTACCACTGCACCTGCACCTCTACATCCCGCGACTCTTCTAGTTTTGGTTTCTCAAACTTCTTGATATTACCTCTCATATTTCTCCTATAACAATCCACATACATTTTATATTTAGTCAGATAAGTGCATAATTATGGAAATTCTGGTGTTTTACAAAATGCATTTAACTGTAAATGAAAACCGTGGAGACCCAATAAAATGTCACACAATCCTAAAGACAATTGTATGACATGTAGCCTGACGGCCGAGACAAAAGCCGAGACAGATGAAGCTCTCCTCAATCAAAACTGATGAACAGTTCATCTGAAAAGGAAGCAAACTCAGAACCAATGGCAGTTGGAGCTCTTTATAATCTTGATCGGCAACTCACCTAAAAGAGAAAAACCTCGATCAAAAACTTTATTCGGTTCCAGGGATCCCTATACAATATCAGGCCTTCAGTCACATCATGGAAATTTGCCTTAATGATTGAGCAGCGTTAAAATGGTGTTCCACGAATTCCAACTCCATATTAAGGTATGGCGCTATAAGATGATAAATATCGAAATTAGCAGCATCGTTTGATGCACAAAATATCATTATTGTTATTATTATCGTTATGTATTTTATTTATATAGTGTATACGTATATATGCTGCAATAACATTGCAGAGATTTTTGACAGACACAACCGCCTTCAATTCAAAGGGGAACAAACAAATATAATTTTCAAATATTGAGAAAGGGGCACTATCTATATGTGATGGCTGACACAATTATGCGCGAATTTGTCTTTTTAATCAAAACTAAATAAAGTTTTACTATTCTTATTGTGTTGAAAAATATTAGGGTCTTGGGTATCAGTAGCAAATTTTCCTAGCGGTTTCGCCAATTTACTGTACCGCTCTCACTAGGTACTTACTATAATGGAGTTTTGATTAACTTTTGAAGAATGTTATTTATGTCTAAGAAAGACTGATAATAAATTTGTAAGTGTGTGTGATTCCACATTTACAATAGGGCTAAATTTAATTATAGATTTTAGCATATTTCTGTGCCCACTATCCACTTCATAGAGGTTGTGATAACATTCATTCTCTAGATGCTTAAATCTCTGAATATTTTCTCCAAAATACCACACACGTAACTTCTCACTAGAGACCGAGAACATGGAAATCGATAACAAAAACACATAACTCATATTAATGCAACGTAGAACACAACACACAACGCTATGGCACATTATATTTAAAGAGCGCAACATAAACACAACACAAAACATTACACTAAAAAATACACGCCACATACATGCAACACACAATATAATACTATAATCACACACTACACACATCACACGCAATACAATAAACAGATCACACCCAATGCACATCAAACAGAATAAAATGTACATAATACAATACTCATATCACACATCACACAATATACACAGACCATACAACACACATCACATACATGATACAATACCCAGATCACACACAACACATACTACGCACAATATACATACTATATATGTATTGCATACATATGTATGTATTACATACTATTGCATACCATAATATACACAGATCATAGACAATACATATCAAAGACAATACAATATACAGATCATACACAACACATATCAAAACAGTACAATACACAGATCACACATACCACATATCAAAGAAAATAAAATATAAAGATCAAACATCATCACACGCAATACAAAATACATCCCACACATAAAACAATGCACAGATAACGCACAAAAAACTTCACAAGCAATAGAATAAACACATCATGAATAATACAATTTACAGATCAGACGCATCAAGCACAATACAAACAATACAATACACGGATCACAAACAACGCATATCACACACAACATATACATCACACAATACAATACATAAATCACACACAATACACAGATCACACACAACACATATCAAAGACAATACAATACGCAAATCACACACAATATATGCATCACACAATGCAATACATAAATCACACACAATACACAGATCGCACACAACACATATCAAAGACAATACAATACACAGATCACACACAATGCAGAACACACATTCTACACAGTAGTAGGTATAATACACAAAATAATGCACAGATCATTCACAATACACTTTCGCTAACAATAAAAATACATACATAACACGCCTCACATAAATAAAAATACAATACGCAGATCACACACAATGCAGAACACACATTCTACACAGTAATAGGTATAATACATAAAATAATGCACAGATCATTCACAATACAACACACAGATCACATAAAATACACGTAGAACACAACACACATCACAATACACACAGCAAAATAAAGACATCACCAACACACCACTCTGTTCTCTCTTGGAGGTATTCCCCCATTGCAAATAATTCATAACATTTAGAGAAACTTCTAGAAATTATTTTACAAAGATGGATGCTCATCGGATGAGTCGTTAATGGCAGTCTTCATTGTATTATTTTATTTGGTAAAAAATATATAGTTCTTTGTCTTTAAATTACACAGCGCAGTATAAAAAGATAAAACATTATTTTCAAAAACAGCAATTTATACAAATATAATCTAAAGTTTCTCCAAATGAAGGGAATTCGATGTGAGGGGAGATTTGGTAGAAATTACTGGCATAGAAGGAGCCTACGTCCCAGGGCTTTGTCACCAACTTCCAGCATGTAATAAATCCTTGCTGTAAAGTTGCCTGACGTCGTTAGCAGAGGTGCTTATTATTTTTTGGAGCTTTCTTGTATTTTATTACAACGGACACTTTTTTTTTCAACTTTTGAAAGCCTTTTTTGTTCGCTTCTTTCACTCCTCTTTTCTGACTTCTCTATGGTAGTAATATCATTTTTTCTCTTTGCATGCTGGTGTGATGTACAGTTTTATATCTTCTACGTAATTCTTAGGTTATCGGTTACATTAGTAACTAATATGTCACTAATCATTTTCATAATAAACGTCTCAATTGGTTTATATATATGTTTATATAGAAACGTAGTTCTCGTTTTAGTCTTCTTTTAATCATTGTAAGATACCTAAAATCTAAAATTAATTTTAAGTATCAGATGAATATATATATTGTGAGTGTAAACACCATTTAAAATTGATTAAAATAAAAGTATCTACCTCAATCGTGCAACTGAATATTGCTGATGGTTCTCTGCACAATCAAAGAGATTTCTTTTCATTATGATCTTTTCATTATGCTATTGACCTGAACCTCTTCTCTATTCTTTTAGTTTAGAATAAAACACTTGAATATGAAAAATATAGAGTGTGAATACAAAGTACCTATACAGTATGCATAAAGCACTTAGAAAACCTATATATGTATAAAGCGTTTTTAAAATAATATAAAAGTACCTTTTATAACATAGGTATACTACACATATCAATATTTAAAATAATGAAAGCATATCCTGACCAGGAGCATATGAACCTTTTAGATGGCAGAGCGCCATCTAGTGGAAGAGAAATCAACTATTCATTGATTTAACCTTTTCCCTAAAATTTGGCCAACATATCAATATATAGAAATTTATTTGAATGGAAGATGTATATACATAGAAGACAAAAAAACTGATAAGCCTCTTTAATAATTTATTTTCAATTGAAAGATAATATATAAAGTTCTGCCTCCATCTGGCCAAAAGAAAGGAATTTCAGATGGTTCATCATGCTCTGTCCTATATAATTTGTATAAGCCTCAACTTGAACTAAACAATTCCTTAAGGAAATACATATATATAAGGAAATATTTCCTATAAGAATTTAACAATCAGCCTCAAAAATAAGGCCCCTGTCTGGGGTTTTGTAAAACCGGACATATCATATATGATCCAAAATAGATATTCGACAAAAATAAAATAAAGTGTCTGGAGTTCCTTGTCTTTTAACGTCAGTCAATAAACCCGTGGAAGCTGTTTAGGATTCTCGTCGGTAAATCTGATCTAATTAACTAGCCGATAAAGTGCTGAAACTCCACGAAGAACTTGTATATGTTATCATGGCAAAAGCTTGATCCGCAAACATTGCTTTGCGAAAAGCAAAACATAAGAACGCAAGATCCCACGTACATGGCACAATGATGTTAGTATTCCTGGATCCCTATTATAGGTGACTGACACATTGAGACAATTTGTCTGACCAGATCACCATACAGAGTCCCATTCCAATAGTAGGATTGAAGGACTCACCTAGGGATCTCTCCATACTCTACTATGAGATCCCAATGAGAAACTAATTCATATATAAAGATGATACGATTTCAGTCCAGGTTTATTATTCACGATGATACTGTTGCAAATGACGACATCAATGAATGACCCTCGATGGTAAAAACGCCTGAACAAACATGAACTCTCTTTCTCAAATATTCTTATTTTAGGCACTTTGTAAATGGTCCAGACAGAGAAGAAATATCTGGGAGGATTCTCGTTGAGAAAATGTATTCTCTATTGGGGATCGCCTACATTCCAGATGTAGATGCTGGCCCATACAGTAGAACCCCCCATGAAAGATTGCCAAAACATTGAGATATTCCCGATCTTTCCTGGAGGTGATTTCTCATTGAAGATTGGCCCATATCTAGTCATTATTCGGTAATATTTTAATAAAGATAATGACATAGGAAGTTGGTCCTCATTTATATGGTGAAAAAGGCATCTCTTGATCATAAAAATGAACGTTAGTAATTGGCTGCGCCATCTATAGGAGAAATGAATATCATCTAATCTTCGATTTAAAAAAATCCAGTTACGGCTTTTGAACAATATTCTGGAATGAAATTTAAGATTAAGAATTATTTATTCTGATAGATGGCGTAATCTATCAGCAAGATTCAATTTCCTTATCAGAAGATGCCCTTTTATTATATATGCATTCATTATAGAAATAAAAAATATATTAATGATGATGGCAATACATTTGAGAATATGAATATAAACATGCTGATTTTTTTTAAATGTGTATTCAAGTTTTAAAATGATGTGTATAATGTTAGAGATATATGAACATGGACATAGGTTTCTTTTTATGGGCATAATAATAAGTCATCGTTGATAAAAAAAAAATTAAAAGTAATTAAATACGAATTAAAAACTAAAATAATGAAATTCGATAAATATTATTTCTGCGATAGTTGGATAGTTTAATAAACAAAATTCCTTTAGAGAGAGAAAAAGCTGATTCATGGCAGAGTTAGCATACAGTGATGGCAGCCCTCATCACAGAATCGATAGTTTCTAGATATCGACATAAAATATCGATCCAAATCTCAAGTTCCCATCGTGAGCTACGGAGACAATGTTCACGATGATGTAGGAAGCCTATCCATGAGTGGAGCTGTTCGATGTGATGGCATTTGAAAACGCGGAGTCGATGCGGCTGGAGAACAAGGGAGGGAGCTTCAAGAAGAAGAAGAAAAAAAAAGTCCAAGACTTAAAAAATGGGGAGGAGGGAGGTGGTTGCTAGGCAACGAGGGGGAGGTAATCCAGGAGAAATAACCAGACGCTCCTCGGCGTTGCTATGGTGACGCCACGGAATTAAAAGCGTGCCCTGCGAAACGCACCTGCGGCGCTTGGAGTCCCTATTCCTAATTAAAACTGAGGTCCATCGAGTCCTTGATTTACACGTCGAGTTTGTACGATAATTGGGACCTGGGGCAGACCGTAGATCTTGTCACCAGTGACACCGTAGTGACAGATTTCTCTGTCCTCACTCAGGTTGTTTACATTGTTTGTTTGTGTCGTGTCTTCTTTATTTGCCGTTTTACCTGTGATAGATAATTGCCTATCTTCTGGAAGAATTGCGTTGATCTGTTTATTCTTCTATATTTCTTTTTGATGTCTAAATATAAATAAACAGGTTAGTTTTGAAGACGCTTTCCCGGATTGTAAGTTGAAATGAGATGATCGGATAAATCTAAATGTTTAGAGTTTGGATAAATTATATTATCTGAAAGCTTGCCTTTAATATCGTATAATTGAGGAGAAATGCATATGAATAAATTCAACACTGTCTATTTTTAATCAATTAATGGATATATTTTATTATTTTAATACACTCATGGATCAAACTTAAGTAGAAAGTCTTTGCTGTCGCCAGTTGTGTTTTTTTCTTTTTTTGGGGGGGAAAGTGGAAATTTTTTCTCATTTGGTTATCTCGTGTGTCTTCAATAAATGCCACTGTATTATCAAATATTTTTCAGAGTTATTTTATGAATCCCGATATATACAAGCTAAAAGATACAACTTCCTTAAATTTTGTCAATGAGTGTATTTAGAAAAACTATGCATAAGTTATGTTTTGAGTGTTTGAATGCTGGAAATATCTTTATTTACAGGGCTTCTAACCAGAATGGAACGAAAACCCCTTTAGAATGTATTTGCTTTTGTATTATTGAGAAGGCAATATAATATTTGATTAATTTCATGTTGGAAATCAATTTTTTGGAGATCTATAAATGTATCGAGCTATATTTAGAATTTAATAGTTAATTACTTATTCATCAATCTCTTTAAATACAGCCATCTCTGATACATAGATAGGTTATGATGGCAGGCAGCAATTTCCCCCTCAGATAAGACAAATTTCCATGATGTGATACAGTTACTGTTAATATTATAATCCCTTTGGTATAAATATACAAAATTATAAATAGAGAAATTCTCGCTGAGGGGAGAGTTTCTTATTTTATCACTATAATACAAGCTTTCAAGCGTAGCAGCCCTTTGACAGGTAAAATTACAATACTTTTATTTATATAGTTACTGTGGAGATCAAGGACCAAATTCAGGTTTGTGATCAAAGTAATTTCTTCACATCAGTTTCCAATCAAGATTATTAAAAATAAAGAAGGCATAATCCTGACCAAAAGCACATGTGTTTTTTAGATGGCATAGCGCCATCTAGTGGAACAGAGATCAACTAAACATTGATTTAACCTGTTCCTTGATATTTGGCCAACACAATTTCTTGATAAATCAAGACTGTACCACTGCGACTAAAATATTTTTGGGGTCAGAAGTTTCTTGAGAAACCAAGAAATCGAGATTATGAAAATCTTTCCATTCTTCCTGAGTTTTAAATTAATTTCCATCTCCAAATTGAACCTTCAACTCCGAATTATTATTTTTTTAGAAAAATGTATGATTCGTTGAGTTATGGAATGTATTCGAATTTGAATAATTTTAAAGATAAGCTCTCTAGTCGGATATTTATTTGGATATTTTAAGGTATTTCAGACGAATTTCAATTGAACTATCTTCATCCTGTATATATCGCCATGTGGAAATATCTTCTTTATTCTTTATAATGTGAGGTGTGTTAGCATATATATTTATTTGATTAAATATTGTGAACAAGTGGTTTAATATCTAGAGACAATGTTTATTCATTAGTTATACATAATTAAGTTAGGCATGATTCCAGATCGAAATTAAACGTTAGTCAAATCTATATATCAAATATTTTTGGTCAAAAATAAATATTTTTCAAATCTCCACATTGTCATTGAAAAATGATGAGGATCCAAAGGCAATAAACGAGTTATCTATATACAATAAATGAAATCATTAAGCAAGAAATGTTTTTCTTCAAATTAAAATATAAAATTCCGACAATAAAAAAATATATTAAGATAGCCCAGCTCATTAGTTGTGCGCCCTTCCAGCGGTTTCGCCTTACAGTGCTACAGAGCTCTGATCTTGTATAGGATGTTTCTACTTATGTATGCTTTATAGCTCTATAATTATTCAATCTCTGTATTTGTTGTATTGAGGATATATATTAGTGCTGGGATATATCTACAACAAAAAGCCTTTATTTAGGGTCACTGACCTATACAGGATTCACCAGAGGTATGCATAAGAACAAAGCAGTGAGACAAAGGAAATAACGATATAGACAGAAGAAAAAGAAAAAAAACAAGAAAGAGAAAGAGGGAAGCAAGAAAAACAACACAAAAAGAGTAGCAGTAAGAAAGTGATGAGTGAGTGTCACTTGGGATGGGATATTTATAAATAATATTTCAATAATTTCTATTTGTTACTATACTGTGAAAATATGTTTATAATCTATAAATATTCTATAAAATAGATGACGCTTGGTTTTAACACCTATTTTAAAGGGAGAGGTGTGCTATATTTTATACACCGATATACGTCCGCCATTTGCAAAAATACCTTCCTGTCATACAATTAATTTTCTCTGAAATTCAACATAACATTGTTTCGTTATAGAGTTTTTTTGTTTTAAATAGTTCCATTCAAGTCTTTCGCATGTATGGGTAAGTGTCCTATAACCTACATTTTAGGGTTAATCAATTAAATATATAATGACAATTTTGTAAATTAAAAAAATGAATTATATTCAACATATTTTAATTTTATTTATTAGAGCACCTATAACTCTCAAGAAATAAACCGAGTTTTAAAAACTCAGGTTTCATCAGAACATCCCTCTCTAGTGTCGTCCTCTATATCTCAGAGGTAGATAGCGGGTGAGTGAGCTTGGCTGGGTGTTCTAAACAAAAATATTCTGATATCCTACTAGATATTTGTTTAGATAAAAGCAAATTCATGACTTTTGAATACGATCTTCCGTCATCTCTTGAATTCTCTAGCATTTAGATCTACAAATATTTAAACACATATATCAATCAGGATAATTGCAATCGTTTTTGAACCTTTGCAATTATTTTAAGAATCTAATTCAAACACATGTAGTATACAGGTGGTAAAATGCGGTAGCAGGAATTATTAGAAACGTTTAATGGTGTTGAAGATAAAAGTTCCACGCAGGGGAGGAACTGATGCTACAAGTATCTGAACACTGCTATTCCTAGAAAGCTCACTGCACGCACTTATACCTGCCTGAGTGAGGAAGATATCCTTGTTTGTTTTAGATATGCTCCCAGAACTGTGCCCTTATCTTGCCTCTTTACTATCTACAGGGAATGGTTCAAGTTCTGAAGATATGTAAATTACCATTTATATATTAGTATTTTCCGAGACTAAATCGAAAATTTGAAACTGATCACAAAAGTAACAGCAAACAAGTGCAAGAAGTGTGAATAGTATATAATGAAGTTGTTAAATATATGTATTTATAGAACTGGTGTAGTGTGTGACGTTTCGGTAACAACGCTGTTACCGGAACGTCACACACTATTTATTTATTTGGATTTGGTCTTATTACCTTGTGTATATGTATTTATAAAACTGGTGTTTTTGGCTCATTTTTTATTATCAGCATTACGTTTTGTTGCGGGGTGATACACCAAATTCATTTTTAAAGGAAGAGGTGCCATATTTTGTACGTATACATATATAGCATGAAGTGTTGCGGGAGGATTATATTCATGTACCAAGAGTAGCATCCCTCCCGTTAAAAAATATATATATATTGAAATAATGCGCGCGCACTTACAAACTTTTTGGGTTATTGTGTGTTCAGTTCAAAATATACAACTAATTTCTATAAATGAAACAATATCAGTTCATATGAAAAAGGTTGACGTAATGTAGTTTGTATAGAATAAATAGGTGATTGAATGAATGATGAGATATATTTTTAACCTAGATGCTGAGGACGGAGATGAAAGAATCTTTGAGGACTCAGAAGAACCAACATGACACGTCGTAGACCAATTGATGGAGAACTGAAGGGCCATGTAGGAAGGCAAGAGAATAACTCTAAGCTGGATACAGGGTGAACCGCTGTGTAACAAGTTCCAATTGATATACCGTTTGAAAAAAATAGAGCATATGTAAATGAACCAATTCTTATCACAACATAGAAGAGGTATGAAAACATGAAAATACAATTTATTCAAATCTAATTATCACAAAGTAATGTTTGTACTTCCTAGAGTTGAGCACCATCTACGTTCTTGTCAGTATCGTTCCAAGTTGGTAGGAGTGTTGGAGGTTAACCATTTGATAGTTAAAAATTTAGGATTTGGCGTCCGGCGGGAGGAATACAAAAACAGAATTAGGGTGGCGGCCAGGAGGAGCGGGCGAAGAAAAAACAATTCCAAAATGCAATTTGCCGAAGTTGGAGAAAGAGCCATCCTTGAATTTAGATTTGCGAGCTTGATACAAGTCAGCGTTTGTTTCCTGCCATCTGGCTCTTGACTTTTAATCGGCCCCTACGTTGGCTTGTTTGGTTCTTTGCATTCTGGCCAATTGCTTCGTTGGTATTCCACCTGGAGGCTGCTCTTATATCGATTGCCCCTTAATATATATGTCTTAAATAAGATCCCAGTTTCACTTTTTCATTTTGTATCCGAAAATTATGATACATATCTCATATACAAAATATATTGATAATAAATATTTTAATCTAGGGTCACTTACATAAGAAAATCAATTGCATATGTCCATAGATTCTCTGAATACCCCTATTTTGCCTTCTCAATAAATATGCCCACTATATAAGATAAACAGTCTAATACAATAGTAGAGCGGACTGAAAAATAATTTGACAAAACCGCTGAGAGGGTTCACCACTGATGAGGCAAACCCTCTCTTCCAATAATTATCTACAAATTATAATTTGCATAGTGCCAGTAAGGTATGCAGAGGTAATAGTTGATTATATATCATTATAAGCATAAATTCTGAATATTTATAAATATTTATCGATTTAATCGTGTTCTTTTGCATATCTACACATATGGTTTAGTTATATATTGTTTGCCTAACTTGTCATTCTCATAACTCTCTTGTATAGCAATTATATTTACATATATCGTCCATATATTACACTTCTTATTTACATAATAATTAGCATACTACTTTATATTTTTGTCATAATTACGTACAGTAATTAATATTTTGGATTTAAAAATACACTATATTTTCAAGATTTCCAGTTCGAGAGAGAGATAACTATGTATATATGTTACTTTCCTTTAAATTTTGTCAGATAATACTTTAATATTTAATGATTTTTTTTAAATATCTCTCAATAACCACTCGTTTTATTTCAAAGTTCCAAAGAGTCATCCTTTGTCGCTATTTCCTAATCGAAAAAATAATAAAAGTCTTAATAAAGCTGGTGTGAAAAAAATAATATAATACCTATATATATGAAAAAAGGCATCTCCTTATCGTGCAACTGAAAGTTGCTGATGGCTTGCGCTATCTATCGAAATAATATCAACTATTCTAGTTGAATTTTAATTATTACAGAATTGGCCAAATACCCATTCTTGATGGCTCGAAACGCGTCCGTGGTTAGCTTTTCTTGATTAATAAAGAATGGGTATTTGGCCAATTCTGGAATAATTAAAAATCAACGAGAATATTTGATATTTATTCCGATAGATGGCGCAAGTTATCAGCAACTTTCAGTTCCACGATAAGGAGATGCCTTTTTCATATATTATGCACCTTATCCCAGTACAATGTCACATTTGTACTATTTTTTCTCCTATATATATTCCAATTTTATTCAATTCTGAACAAAACATGCAGAAAACGAGCAATGTGTCAATACAAGTTGATGTCATTTATTTAAAAATAACTTCAACCTGCTAAATTGAACTTTCTTAACTGTCATTTATTTTTCTCTAACTAGATTGGTGTCAAGTGGTATACCTACGGAGAAGGAAAACTACAGTCCACATCGGGAAACGAAACAATCATAGCTTATTCATCGAGTAGAATTGTTAAGACTTATCCAAAAATTAATAAAAAATAACAATGGGTATATTTTTATTGAATAAAAGCAAGCTTTCGAGCAACAAGACTCTTCTACTGGCTCAACAATAGCAATTGGAGAAAAACAAACTGTTTGTAAAAAATGTTCGCCTGCACACGCGCGGGGGTGAATAACGATATCAAAATTTTTGCGACGTAGCTTGAAAGCTTACTTTTTTTTTCCAATAAAAAAGATACATATTGTTAATTTTGAATTAATATTTGAATCCGAGCTTATATCTCACCGAAAATCCGAAGTTAGCCACAGTATTGTGTGTGAGACAGATAAAGTTGGAGGTATTCACCCCCACAGTATTTTGTAGAATTTTACATAATTTCCTCTCTTGCATATAGCCGAGAAATAAATTGTGATGATAATATTTTTATTTTACATATCTTCAGAGGTTTAAATTCATTTTAATACTTTCTAGAGAGCGCGCACTCTTAAATATAATACTTCCCTTCATTCTTATTGTGTTGTTGTTTTAATTGGAAATTGGCGATCAATATGCCTACGACATGTTACCTATTCTTCTAACTTACACTATTTTCTACTAGGTATTTATTAATCCTTTTATTTCTGCCTATTTTATACAAGGGTACATAAAAGTTCAACATTGTCTGACACCACCGCATACATATTTTCAACGATCATTTCATTATTTTAACATAAAAGCACAAATAGTTGTATTTATGTCTACCCTTTACCATGTTTTCAAGAATTTATTGAAAGGTTTAAACATGAATATAAAACTACTTATGCCTAACCATATCGAGTCACATTGTGAAGAATATAAATAATCTTGGCGTGAGCTCAGTAAGATGAAGATAAACGATTAATCCTGAACGTACTCGAAACGCCAAATTAATAATTTATGTGCCGGGTAGTTAGAGTGTAACTAAACAAACCTATTTGTCTCTCTACCCAGGAATGTCTTGCGGATGGCAGACATTCCGCCTAATCCCTACTAGACAGGTTTATTATGCTCTAAATTTGAAAGAAGATCGTAAATTCGCGTTGGGGCAAAACTGGGGAGCTTCGTCCCCGCCAACTCCGTAGGGAAATGGGGAGGTTGACTTTTAAATTCGGCGGGACGTGCTTGGAAACTGGATCTGGTGGGGCGGGCGTTCCTGAATTTTTGTAGGTTTGGCCGGCCTCTTTTACTGCCTTAGGTTTCTGATTTTGTAGGTTTGGCCGGTTCTTCTACTGCTGCTGCTATCAATAGTTTATGATATTGTCGGTTTGACCGACTTCTACTGCTGCTACCTAAGGTTTCTGATGTTATCGGTTTGGCTGGCTTCTACTACTGCTACCTAAGATTTCTGATATTGTAGATTTATTTTACTATTGCTACCTACATTTTCTGATGTTGAAGGCTTGGCAGGTTTCTACTATTGCCACATAAGATTTCTAATCTAGGTTTGGTCTGCTACTGCTACCTAAGGTTTCTGATATTGATAGATTGGCAAGTTTCTGATGTTATAGCTTTTGTCAGCTTCTACTATTGCTACCTAAGGTTTCTGATGTTCAAGGTTTAGTATACTACTGCTATCTAAGGTATTGATGTTGTAAGTTTGGTATACTACTGCTACCTAAGGTTTCTGATGTTGAAGGTTTAGTATACTACTGCTATCTAAGGTTTTGATGTTGTAAGTTTAGTATACTATTGCTATCTAAGGTTTCTGATGTTGAAGGTTTAGTATACTATTGCTATCTAAGGTTTCTGATGTTGAAGGTTTAGTATACTATTTATATATAAGGTTTCTGATGTTGAAGGTTTAGTATACTATTGCTATCTAAGGTTTCTGATGTTGAGGGTTCAGTATACTATTGATATCTAAGGGTTCTGATGTTGAAGGTTTAGTATACTATTGATATCTAAGGTTTCTGATGTTGAAGGTTTAGTATACTATTGCTATCTAAGGTTTCTGATGTTGAAGGTTTAGTATACTATTGCTATCTGAGGTTTCTGATGTTGAAGGTTTAGTATACTATTGCTATCTAAGGTTTCTGATGTTGAAGGTTTAGTATACTATTGCTATCTAAGGTTTCTGATGTTGAAGGTTTAGTATACTATTGCTATCTAAGGTTTCTGATGTTGAAGGTTTAGTATACTATTGCTATCTAAGGTTTCTGATGTTGAAGGTTTAGTATACTATTGCTATCTAAGGTTTCTGATGTTGAAGGTTTAGTATACTATTGCTATCTGAGGTTTCTGATGTTGAAGGTTTAGTATACTATTGCTATCTGAGGTTTCTGATGTTGAAGGTTTAGTATACTATTGCTATCTAAGGTTTCTGATGTTGAAGGTTTAGTATACTATTGCCATCTAAGGTTTCTGATGTTGAAGGTTTAGTATACTATTGCTATCTAAGGTTTTTGATGTTGAAGGTTTAGTATACTATTGCTATCTAAGGTTTCTGATGTTTAAGGTTTAGTATACTATTGCTATATAAGGTTTTGATGTTGAAGGTTTAGTATACTATTGCTATCTAAGGTTTCTGATGTTGAAGGTTTAGTATACTATTGCTATCTAAGGTTTCTGATGTTGAAGGTTTAGTATACTATTGCTATCTAAGGTTTCTGATGTTGAAGGTTTAGTATACTATTGCTATCTAAGGTTTCTGATGTTGAAGGTTTAGTATACTATTGCTACCTAAGGTTTCTGATGTTGATGGATTGGCTGGTTTCTGATGTTATGGCTTTAGTCAGCTTCTACTATTGCTACCTAAGGTTTCTGATTTTGAAGGTTTAGTCTACTATTGCTATCTAAGGTTTTGATGTTGTAAGTTTGGTCTGCAATTGCTACCTAAGGTTTTTATGGTCTAGGTTTGGTCTACTACTGCTGCCTAAGGTTTGTGATGTTGAATATTTGGCCGGCTTCCGCTACTGCTTGTATTAGGCTTCTAATATTGAATGATTTATATAAATATCTTTGTTTTATTTGACCTATTTTTATTAATAGTACAAGTTTATACTATTGCGAGTTTTTTTATTGTGTTTTTTTTTATTTTGGCTGGAATTTTCAGCAACTGATGAAATTTCTGATGTCGTATATATATGGGATGTTACGGTTTCTTTATTATAGAAATTTAGTCGGTTGCTTTTCTGCAAATATTTAGGTTTTCTCTTTTATTTCCAACATTTTTGAGTACGTTTAAAGTATATAATGAATATCTTATTATCTCTCTCCATTGAAATAGGTATAATTCTTAAGTGTCTGGACATTTTATAAAAAAGTTATTCTCTAAAACATTTTAGTGGATCGTTACATTTCAATAGGTTGAAAATTCTTAGGATTTTAATTTGAAACACGCCTACTATTGAAAATCATTTCAATTTTTATAATATACAAAAGGAATATGGTAAAAATCTATAGTATGTCAAAAAAGATTACTATAATTATTTTAAAACAGTAAAATAAATTATATAAAAAACAATAGGAGAATATGGGAAGAAACAATTTTACGTTTTACCTCTATAATCAAACGTTTATTTAAAATTCAAGTCTTTTAAGGATGTTTTGTAAATTTACTCTTGGAAAGGAAATGTTAATGAATGGGGTACATACACAAATTTATGCATAGGTACCGGGGGTGTAGCTGGAAGACATTTGAGCAGATGCTTTGTTCATCATAACACCTGCCTCGTAACTCTTTGTTTCAATCTCATCAATAGTTTTGAATATCGAAATTTTTTCAAACATCAAACTAATGGGATGAAAAAATATCTGAAAGGCTTGGCATGCAACTTTTATTTTATTTATACGTCAAATATTTCATTTGAAATTGTTAATTAACTTTCTTTTTCATGCGTTTCCCGTGACCCGCTGTCACCCTTTTCAAGGAAACAAAATTTACAATGTTTACATTAGCTGATTTATGATATACTAGCGGACGTACCCGGCTTCGCCCGAGGTTTTACCCGAGTAAAGGTTTGTCTAACGAACATTTGTTAAAACAATTCTCTATAAACTTATAAAAAATATATATATTTTGATAATTTGAAACTCGTATATTTGAATCTCTCGATAAAGTGAACATTTTTTCCCGGTCCCTGTGTGCCGTGTCATCCTGAATTTTGTCTTTCATAATTTTCTACATTACAAAATCATCGTTTTATCTAGTGAACATATTTTCCCGGTCCCTTGAAAAATACTCGATAAGTTGAATAAAGGCATGGTCGTGAATCTCTCGATAAAGTGATTATTTTTCCCGGTCCCTGTGTGCCGTGTCATCCTGAATTTTGTCTTTCCTAATTTTCTACATTACAAAATCATCGTTTTATTCACGGTCCCTTGAAAAATACTCGATAAGTTGAATAAAATCATGGTCGTTTATGGAAGATGGACGTAGTTCCCGGAGGTCACCCGCCCCCCGCGCGCCAGGACCTCTTGATCATTCTGATTGGCTGGCGGCCGGACGGGGGGGGGGGGGGGGGGGGGGGGCTCTTGATCCCTCTGATTGGTCGGTGGGAACTTGGATTGTCCAACCAACTGGCCGGCGGCCGGACGGTGGGGGGGCAGATTTCCGTTGCAAGATGGCGCTGCTTGCGAGTTAAAGCTACAAATCTGCAAATAACTCTAAGGATATTAAAGATATTCAAGAAATTATTTTTCGTAAACCTTTCCGGAGATACACCTAATAATATCCCAAAATTACACGGCGATTAAATGTATGGTTTTTGAATCCATAGAGGACACACACACACAGACACACACACACACACACACAGACATTCAATTTTATATATATAGATTTTCTAGTCGAAGTGACTCATAAATTTGATAGAACTAATATAAACATCGTAACTTTTGTTTTCCTTTAAAAGGGGTCACAGCGGGTCACTGTGAAACGTAAGGAATAAGAAGTACTTTAAAAAGTTGTAGTACTATAATACAATATAATGCGGGTTATGATTGTAAAACGACGTTTGACAAGTTAACCGCAAATGTTTCTTTTGAACGAAAAATCGGTATTTATTTAAAGGAGAAATAACGAATATTTCTATCCTCAGGGATGAATTATGAAAGGATGAATTGTGAAGAGTAATGATGAACGGAAAAATAAAAGTGTCCAGGGATGGGAAACGAACCCACAGTGTTCTGCTTACCGGGCAGATGCCATGTCCACTAGACTACCCTGAACATATTTTTCCGTAGTTTATTAAATAATTTTATTTATAATTTCACATACCTGCAAAATTTTTATTTTTCTATGATTAGCTTCCTTCAGGATCTACAATTTCATGAGATTCGCTTTTTTTTTTACATTTTTGTTTCGTCAAATGTATTTGGTTTATCATTTGGAAAGTTGTGTTCGAAATTTAACAAAAAGTGTTTGAAAATTAGCTGTTTACGAGATATGTTTGTGTCGGTAATAAAAATATGGTTATATGTAAGTTATTTTATATATACTTCTCTCTCTCTCTTTATACCTTTAGCAAGTTATGTAAAGAAAACCTATATATTTATATAGATGGAAAATTAGCCGAGAGGAAATTAATCCATAGAAGCACAGGGTGCCTCTATTTTGACGGGAGAGGCGCCCTGTGCTTCTATATATCTATATTTTATGAGGAAAGTATTATAAGAGTATATTTATTCTCACCAACGCATACATTTTTCAAAGATTGATGGAAATTTCAAAAATGCTACTTTATAAAATTGAAGAGATTTAAAAAAAGTTAAAATAAGTTTCCGCTGTGTCGTAAATCATGATTTTAATTTGTTAAAATTATATATAAATATATATTTCTGGAAAACTTATTTATTGGAATATATATCCTCGCACACTTATACACAAACACATATAGGTGTATCCATCAAACATTTTATTACTTAGAAGAGACCAATGGTAAAAACGAAGAGCTTTTTTTTTTATTATTGAAGAGAAACCAGTCGCATTTACCTTTGGACTCTTCTCAGCAATTACATCCTGCTATTCCTTCTATTGTAATTTGGATCAAAATTCATATTACCTGATTTTATTCCTCTTTAATTTTTAAATTTAATTTTCAACATTTTGCTGCGACTCTTTAGATATGATGCAATTCTTTCCCTGTTAAGATCGACAGAGGGTCGACGAATTTCCCCGAAAGGTTTGGAGAAAATAAAATAAAAGTGGAATAATTTCTCTGATATATTTAAGGTCAAAATTATAAATTTCTAAATTGTGAAACCTTCCATGGAACACTGTCTCGAGAAACATAGCTTACTCTTGTCTCCTGGAAGTGGTCTATCTCTAGAGATGTGTTGATTGTCATTATTTATTCACAAAAGTTCAGGGAGCTATATGTGTTTGAGTAGCTAAAAATGAGATATTTTACTGTGTATACATTAGTCATTCAGAATATTCTGGAAACTATTTACGATATAGGAGGAGAATTGCGTTAACATAAAGTAAGGAGGCAATTTACGATGACAAGATGGCGACTGAGGGGGAATATGTAGTGAACATTAGGAAGGCTGGATATTATTCTGGAAGCCGTCCAGGCATGCTGGGTTGAAATTTCTGGTGGCGCCGTTAGTTGTGCCGAGGCAATGAGACGGCGAAGATGTATGGGGCACTGTGCGTTTCACGCTCAGCTTGGTTGCTCCAAGATGGAAGGTCTCCGTGTGCTCCATACTGACTTCTGCACCTCCATCATTCCCAACTGTTCCGCCTCTCCACACTGTTGGCGCTGGTTTTAACCTTTTTGTGTAAACTATGTATATTTATATTATATCTCTAGGTCATATCGATGAATAGGAATTTATTTTAAAGATTCTTCTCTGCTTTTACACTGATTTAATCAATAAAGAATCAAGGGTTTGGTTTCTTTTCTTATTTCTTTTATTCCTCGAATTTTCGGAGTAACATGCTCTTTCAACACAGAGATCCAGGTTGTACTTCTGTATCTCCGTGTTGGAGAGCATATTAGCCCGAAAGCTCGAGAAATAAAAGAAATAAGAAAAAAATCCAAATCCTTGATTCTTTATTGATTAAATCAAAGGTATTTATTTGTTTAATCTATATTGGCTGAACGCACGCTTCCATCAACCCCAAACTGCATCATGTTCTTACTTCTCTACAAGTTTGTCGTCGTGGTTGGTGATGGTTTTAAAAATGTTAGTTTAGGTTATAAAATAATTGAACAGATACTTGTATCTAGGTTATATTTAAATAACGGTCTATGTTATATAGTTTAACTGTTGACTGAGGACATCTATCATTCCCAAACATTCTCACTTCTCTACAATTATAAATATTGTTGTTGTGGTTTGGTGATGACTTTAAGTATTTTTGTAGATGGAAAAGATTATTCGGATGTTTATCTCTATCTTATATATATAACATAGGGGATTACCAAAGGAGACAACTCGCTCTTAAAATATGCATTAGAAAAATGCAAAATGTTTATCGTTCCAGTAAAAAAAATAATTAAATGTGTTGATAAAAAGGAGGTACAACATCAGCTTTGAAAATTTCAGACCAAAGCAAATCTGTATACCATTTTTTCTGACTATGGCCCCCATCAGTACAGTGACGACTTCGATTTCATAACAGCCTACGGCTGGAGTTATTAAACCGATCTAAAATATCTAAAAGGTGTTTAAGCTGATGAAGTGGCTGGGGCCGATTTTCAGACCAATTTGCATTGATTTAATGATTATTCGAAGAGAGAGAGGGAGGTGCTTCTTTTGATACATAACTATCATTCTCTCGCCCCTATATATTAGATAAATATACATTAAAAATTAAAGAGGCATTTCCTGACCGTACTCACATGAGCATCTCAAGATGGCAGATGTGAGCCTGGTCAGGATATGCCTCTTTTATTTTAAATATCAACACCTGACCTTTTTTTATATTTTTTAACATAAATATATTTATGAAAAACAATAGAAAAAATAAAAGATAAGTGCGTCAGGTGTTGATATTAAAAATAAAGAAGGCATTTCCTGTCCACGAGCACATGTGCTTTTTATATGGCAGAGAGCCATCTAGTGGAGCGAAAATAAACTCTCTGCCATCTAAAAAGCACATGTGCTCGTGGTCAGGAAATGCCTTCTTTATTTTTAATATCAACACCTGACCCACTTATATTTTATTTTTTTCTATTGATTTTTCATGTGTTAAGCGTCTTTACGCAAATTTGGCTCAAATTACCCATTTCTTGTTTTTCGGGAAGCCACTGGGACCAAAAATCTTTTTGGTCGCAGTGGTTACAGCCTACTTCACGCTGACGAGCGCCAATAGTGCGAAACGCGTTCCTGGATGGCTTTTCTTGATTTATCAAGAAATTGGGTTAGCCAAATATCACGGAGCAAGTTAAATAAACGTTTAGTTTATTTTTGCTCCACTAGATGGCGCTCTTCCATCTAAAAAGCACATGTGCTCGTGGTCAGGAAATGCCTTTTTTATTTTTAAATATATTTATGTGAAAAATAATAAAAATATTAAAAGGGTAAGGTTTTGATATTAAAATCAAAAAAGGCATATTGAGTGCTGCACCTTCATCATCGCCAAACTACCTCCCCAATTCTCTACTATTGAAAATATCGACGTAGTGGTTTCAAAAATGTGAGATAACTTAACGATCAAAATTCTCTAGCTTCTAATTATTAATGTGTTTACATATATGAACCCTTGTATATTGATGACATTCTGTATTTTCATATGCTGGTTTTATGGAAAATCTATTTTTCTTGCATGGTTTTACTAACACCAACAAACCCTAAAACTCGAGTTCAAAATTCGATAAAATAATCCCTTGAATCAATATAAAAACAAGAATATTAAGCCTCCAGGGAAAAGTTTATTTTGAAAATATTTTTAATGATGTAAAATATTGAAGCGATGCAGCAGAGAAATAGAAGAGAAGACGTGGGGAAGCGAAGAGAGAAGGGATCAGCCGGCGCGAGCCGCACGCAGTTCCTCGGGGTTCCGAAGAGGTAAACAAGGTGCCGGGTTGAAGCCTGGCCGAACATCCTGCCGAACGTCTTGGGCAGGGAGAACGGCGGGACAACAGACGCAGCAGGTGGGCTCCGAACGTGTGGCCGTATGGACTGACCGGGAAGACGGTAGCGGAGAAGGATCCCTCTAGTGGCGGGCATTGAAGGCAAGTCAATCTTCTACTGTATAGTTACTTATCTACTCTTTAAGCTCGTATAATAAATATACCGCACTAAGCTGTATCCTAAAGAATCCACATTGTTCTCTTAGAAACCTTGCACGCAAACATTGACGGCTGAGAAGCGTCGTAACAACTGGTGTCAGAAGTGGGATACAGCTTAGTTAATTTTAATTGAAGATTTTATTTTGCGCCAATTTAAAAAGAAAAATGGAAAAACTAACCGACCCCGAAATCGAAAAATTCACAAAATTGCTCAGTCTGATAAGCCAGAAATTAGATGTGCTCGGAGAAACCGTTAGATCGACTACTAAAGGGATTACTCCATTGGAATCTCGATTGAGCCGACTCGAGCATAATCGGAATGTCAAACGTTCTGCCACACCCATGTCTTGCGAAGTTAAGTTCAATGTACTACCGCCAGAAAATCCTGATGGCTTTTCAAAAACAATCACAGCAACCAATAGCCCACGTATTCAATGTCTGAGGGGACAAAAGACGATCCCAGGTGATGAAGATCCCGACAAGACCATCACAACAAAGATCATCACGTCAGGAGACGTTGTAAGTGAACTGTCAGAATCTACGCTAGAAGATTCTCCCGTGATCCAGAAGTCCGAAGAGTGTCGACAGCAGGAAATGATCCAGACTGGTCGTGTAGCGGAGGAGGGTGAACTGATCGCCTCCGACAACGGCTGTGGCACGAGTGTTTTGTATAAAATCAAGCGGACGGAAGGAGAATGCCCTCAAGGTGATATACAGAGCGAAAATTCAACCCCTGGGATTCTTTCTGAAATACTCCATGAGAACAGCAACGATCTTGGCGAGCTGCAGTGCGACAGCGTGGCTGACTTCAGCGACAGTGTCAGACTGTCAGGGACTGCAGCGGCGATCCAACTGGACGGGACGGAGCTGGATGCTCCGTGGAAGTGCGACAAGGCTAGATGGTCGAAGCACCCCGAAGTTGGAGCCGGCAACCCGACTGAACGGGATAGAGCATTGGACGCTCTGTGGAAGTCCGACGACAATGTCTGTGACGCGGAAGTCGCGCGCAATGTGTCAGCGCCGTCGTCTGCAATGCAAGCTAAAAAGATGTGCCAAGAATGTGCACCATTCATCTTCGTTCCTTCGCCCGACAAGGTGCAGATCAAGCAGCCACCGCCTAGGAAATGTTCTACCGACCTTGAGACTGCCACGGGATCCGACACCTCCAGAAGGTTTGAGAAATCCACAGCCCTGTGCGTGGTCGGCACTAAGGAGCCCAGGTTTGAAGGGTTAGGAAAAAGAGAGCCTCTAGAGCAAGAGAGTGGGAAACCTAAAGAAGAAAAGGGTGGCAACGATATGGACAGCGTAGATCAGGTGGACGAATCCACTGTAAAGATCGGCGATCTACAGCCCCGTCGTGGAAGGAAGCGGCGAAAGCGCAACACAAACGATCACAACCCTTTGTACATTGCGGCTACAGAGTGTTCACAAGGAGAATTCAAAATATCAGATGAAAGCATCGTAGGCAGTGAAATATGGCCGCCATCTTGTGGAGAACCACCGCCCTGTGCTAGACATCGAGACCAATCAATGGCGTCGGCACTGGTTGAGAGTGGAAAGGAAGCCCGAGTTGAGATGTGGTTCTGCAAACAAGGGTTGGTGTTAACCCTGCCGTTACGCTTCCGGGAGGCTGACGACCCTCATGTGCCCAGGGACGTCAGGGAGATCAAAGGGCCGCCGATCAGCGCCTCTGGTGAAATCAGCCTTTTCGGGACGAAAAGGATTGAGAAGGGGGCAGTGAAGCGATGCAGCAGAGAAATAGAAGAGAAGACGTGGGGAAGCGAAGAGAGAAGGGATCAGCCGGCGCGAGCCGCACGCAGTTCCTCGGGGTTCCGAAGAGGTAAACAAGGTGCCGGGTTGAAGCCTGGCCGAACATCCTGCCGAACGTCTTGGGCAGGGAGAACGGCGGGACAACAGACGCAGCAGGTGGGCTCCGAACGTGTGGCCGTATGGACTGACCGGGAAGACGGTAGCGGAGAAGGATCCCTCTAGTGGCGGACATTGAAGGCAAGTCAATCTTCTACTGTATAGTTACTTATCTACTCTTTAAGCTCGTATAATAAATATACCGCACTAAGCTGTATCCTAAAGAATCCACATTGTTCTCTTAGAAACCTTGCACGCAAACATTGACGGCTGAGAAGCGTCGTAACAATATTTTATCCCGTAGAAGGGCATTCTTGCCCGAAATCTTGAGAGATTTTTAAATAAAAAATATTTTCCCTGGAGACATAATATTCTTGTTTTAAACCCTAAAACTGTTCATTGATTATCTAGATTTTACACTTTTTTTCTGTTTCTGCAAATAGAAGTGGTTAGTATTAAATAGGTTTTGGTATTATTGTATATATCGTGTGTTATAAAGATAGTGCATAGCATAAGAAATATATTATGGGGATATTTTAGTTCTCTGCATTGAGATTTTGTAGATCATATTTTATCCTAAAATATTAAATAAATGAGTTGAAAGGTATAATCAAAATTAATTTAAAACATTATATATAACTCAATTTAACGTTTGTATTATTTTATTAAATGTTCTGATTGGTTGAAATTCTTTCATGACCATTTTGAAATTATTGGTTATTTTTTGTAGTTCTATGATCATAATTTTTATAATGGAGGTACAAAACATACTAGGTTTAAAGCAATACTGTTTTTTATCTTCTGCTGTAAATAGATTATATGTAAATATAGATTATATATGCATTTTTCCTTTCTTTGTGAAACTGAACATCTGAAAAACAGCGAAAAGTACAATAGAAGAACTTACTTGATATCTTCTGACCTCTTTGAAGGAATTTCTGTTCCCACCTGAACACATCAATCAATATCTCAATTTGCATAGATGACAGAGCGTATTTCAAATAGATATTTCATTTATTATGTTAATGTAGGTCTATCAATCAGGAAGTTTGACAAATGGAGTCTATCAAAAACTAATTGGCATTCATTTGACCCCTTAATGACTTTCTTTTTAAAGCCAAAAAAATAAACGATAAAATTGAAACACTTCTCAAATATGTTTGAAAGACGATTCCAACATCAAAATTTGATGTATTTCCATAACAACCTTAGATAGTCACCGATATATCCATGAAATTTGAACAAATATTCTAGAAAGAAGACTATTTCCCCCCCTCTTATGAAGACCCAAACATGACTATCTCGCCTTCACCTGGCCACCCTTTCTATTCCTAGATTTCAGACAACCACTTGACTCATTAATCCCAATCTGAAGTATTTTCTCAAAATCTCATAACTCGGATCTTCACTGGCCAGACAAAAAAAAAGAGACTTAAGTTTGAAAGACAACCCAGGTAGTTTTGGCAATAGTTGTATATGTGACCCCTGGATCCTGGGTTGAAAATCAATAAATAATTGAACTGTCTAGCTGTTAAACCTTTGACCTATATTGGCCGGTAGAAGGCCAAATCCCGCCAAAACCTAAAAATAGTTTAATTTTAAATGTCGTATGTACAACCTCTCTCTATCAAACACAAGTAGATTACCTTAATATCAAACAGTATGACAAGAATCCACAGCCTCAAACAGGTACGTGGTTTTCTTTTATATAGATTTATCAGGAAATGGTTTATAGCCGAATTCCTTAGAATAATCTTTTATCGTTGCTTATTTTGTGCTACATTTTACCTCTACTATACAGCATTGAGAATATAATGGTAAGGCCTACCTCACAATTAAATGAGAAAAAGCCTCCAAATTTTCTGTCAGATAAATCTCAAGAAGAGTGTTTATATTTACTCTTTTATTGGTTGTATTGGTATATATAAAATATCTTACAAAACTGAGAAGACCATGTTTCATTCATTGAAAATAATCGTGGATTAAATATCTTTATTCCACAATATATTATCTTTAGAACTCACAACATGTTTAAATATGTAATGCCATCTCACAACATAACTTGTAACCGCGTCTTTGATACAATTTTTAAAATATATTTATCATTTTATTTATTCTAGATTTTTTTTTTTTTTTTTTTACATATAGTTTCTAATTTATTATTTAAAAATTATTTAATTTGTAGATTTCTATTATATTTGTATATTATATACAAGTGTTGTATAAGCACGTGAAGAACTAAGCGAACCTTTCAAAACACTCTTGTTCCCCTATAAAGTTTGGGATCATACTTTCATTATTAAAACGTATTTTGAAATATAATATATATGATGTTATATAAATATAATGTCCCTTTTTACCTAACTGACAAGGTCAATCTAAAGAAGCTACATGATGTATGACATATGCTAGCATGTATAACTTATTCGGTAAATATTAGGAGTACAAATAAGTTTTGAGGGATTTTTTTTTATAAATTCGAAGCTTTATTCAGAGAAATCAGTACAATATATTTCATTCAAAGTATTGTCCATCTTTAGCTACGACTTTTTCCCATCTTTCAGGCAGCATACGGATTCCGTGTCGAAAAAATTCCTCGTCTTTTGAGGCGATCCAAATATTGACCCAATTTTTCGCCTCTTCGTAAGAAGTGAAGTGCTGCTCGGCCAGGCCATGTGTCATAGAACGGAACATGTGGTAGTCTGAAGGAGCAATGTCTGGTGAATACAGCGGGTGGGGTAGGACATCCCATTGAAGCGCCTCCAAAGTCTCCTTGACAACTTTTGCAACATGTGGCCGAGCGTTGTCGTGCTGATAGATCACCTTGTCATGTCTTTTGGCATATAGTAGGCGTTTAATCTTCAATGCTCGGCTTAATCGCATCAAATGTTGTTGGTAACGTTCTCCAGTGATGGTTTCGTTAGGCTGAAGTAGCTCATAGTAGATCACTCCGAGCTGATCCCACCAGATGCACAGCATTAGCTTCTTGCCATGAATATTCGGTTTGGCCGTTGAAGTTGATGCATGACCGGGCTTAACCGACGATTTTCTGCGCTTTGGGTTGTCGTAGTGAATCCACTTTTCGTCCCCCTTCACGATTCGATGCAAAAAACCCTTCCGATTTTGTCTTTTGAGCAGTAGTTCGCACGTGCAAATACGGCGCTCGATGTTTCCTGGCTTGAGTTCATATGGAACCCAATTTCCTTGTTTTTGCACCATACCCATGACCTTGAGACGGTTCGAAATGGCTTGTTGAGTCACTCCCAAGGTTTCAGCGAGCTCCTCTTGAGTTTGGCTTGAATCTTCGTCCAATAAAGCCTCCAACTCAGCGTCTTCGAACTTTATTGGCCTCCCTCCGCGTTCTTTGTCTCTGGTGTCAAAATCGCCACTTTTGAAACGCCGAAACCAGTACTCACATGATTTTATTGATAGAGCATGTTTACCATATGCCTCACACAGCAATCGATGTCCATCAGTTGCACTTTTCTTCAAATTAAAACAAAAAAGCAGCGCTTCCCGCAAATTGTGTTTTGTTGGCAAAAAGGTTGACATGGTTAGAGCACTAAAAAAAGTTCCTTACACTTGAGTGAAAAGAATTCTTCTGATTTTTTTGGGAAAATGATGAAGCCTTAACATGAAACCTTACAAGGTCCGATGCTATTTATATAGTATTTGTTGTGGCTTCTTTTGCAAATCCCTCAAAACTTATTTGTACTCCCAATAGAAGAGTCCCATGGTTCCTCTTAACCGAACTGTCGCTGTAGTACGCGAACACCTTTTATATATATGTTATGTAAAACTATTATTTTATTTAAAATTATATTTCATAGATTTAGATATCCTGTTAAGTATACCTCCAGATGTCGCGACTTCCCTTTTTATAGCCTATTGTTTTTGATTCCCGATGGCCGGCTCAAACTTTTTGTAAATTATGTAAATAAGTTTTTCATTTTTTTATTCTTACGCCTTAAGGCAGGCAGTACTTTATCAAATTATGTTTTTTATATATTCCTTTATTTCAATTAAAGCAATTACTGATCAAAACTATTTTTATTATTATACTTTCAAGATTTAGCCACGACTGCATTACCAATACCATTTAGTACTAAAAAGAGCCAGCAAATAATTTCATAGCATAATCCTCAAGATAATCAAAATCAGCAGAAAATATTTTTATTTATAATTTACAGTCTAGCCATAAATTCTGTTACTAACAATTTTATAATTTAACTGATTAAGGACAAAAACTAATGGAATATAAATACATATTTTATTAGCCAATAGGACATAGATTTTAAATATATACAATCATTCAAAATGTCCTCCCTTATTTTTTACACAGGATCTCAAACGTTCGGGCCACTGATTTATGGCGGCACGCACCTTTTCTAAGGGTATTTCTTTCATTGCTCTCACCAATTCTGATATCAATTGATCCAAATTATGATATCTTTTAGAGCACACCTTCTCCTCTAAATATGCCCACAAACTGTAATCAAGGGGTTTGAATCAGGGATTCCAGAGGGCCATTCATTAGCCTTTATGAACTCCGGAACATTCGTCTCCAACCATTGTTGAGTTGTCTTAGCTTTGAAGCAGGAGCTGATTCTTGTTGAAATATCTAATGTTCTACATTAAACATTTTTATATTCAGAGGCTTTACTATTTGTTCCAAAATATCTTCTTGATAGTTTTTAGCTGTAGTGTTTACCCCTTTGGCACAGAAGTGGAGATCTGTTACACCTTGGTAGCTAACTCCCCACCAAACCATGACAGAAGAAGGATGGTGACTTTTTTCAAGTCTTCTGACTTTCTCAAAGAAGCTTCTAGAGAGCTACGAGCATATATCCCTATCATTCTGACAATTAATATTTTCCTCGACAGTGAAAATTTTCTCGTCTGTGAAAAGGATTCTCTCATCCACCATGCCGCACCAACATTTTTGATCTAACCCTTCTAATATCTCTAAGAGCAGGGGTTATCAAATGACCTGTGCGTCGTTTGAAAGTTCTCAGGCCAAGGTCTTCGTTGATTATCCTGGAAACGGTTCTTGGAGCTAAATTCATCTGCTTTGCTAAGATCTTTTGTTTGCGGCGTGGATTTCGACGAATTCTTTCGCGAATAGCTTTTATAGCTGCTTGCGTTCGTTGCACGCGCGGTCGACCAGATCTTTCAAGGTCATTAATAGTGCTAGCTTTGTTAAACCTTTCAATGGTTCGATAAACAAATTGACGCGTAATATTCAAATTTTGTAAAAGTTTAAAAATGGATGAAGGACTTTGGCCTACCTTGTGTAAGGAGGCTATTACGGTTTTATTTAACACACCAATCCATTATCAAAAAACAAATATATTCCGATTTTTTTCTAAACACGTGTGCACGAGATATTCAAATAACAACTACTGTAATTTGAATACTTCACGCGGTCATATTAAAATTTTTATCACTGATTTGGTTTTGTACTAATATTTATGGCTAGACTAAGTATATATACACAGTAACTAATATTTCAATTATTCGTTCAGGAATATAGTAAATCATCATGTAGACTCTGTGCTCTTCATGGGTATGAAAACATATATATTTATTATTTTTATTCAAATTCTCTATTTAAAAACACGAAACATCGAAGATCGGAGTTATAAATAAAGAGAAAGGCATCTTCTGATCGTACAAATGAAATTTGCTGATAGCTTCCGCCATCTGTCGGAATAAATATCAACGAATTGTTCATTTTTAATTATTACAAAATTGGCCAAATTGGCTCTTAATTTAACCAGCTGATTCCAGTACAATTTAACTTACTTTTTTACATCATAATTATAAGTTTAATTAATATTGTAACAATTGTAAACATGTTGTGAGTTCTGAAGATAATATATTGGGAAATAAAGATATTCAATCCACGAAGATTATTTTCAATGAATGAAACATGGTCTGCTCAGTTTTGAAACACATTTTATATATTCAAAAAATTTTGTTTTTCAAACTGAAATAATTTAATTTTTTTCTCTAAAAAAAAATAGATAATTAGTATTTAAAATATGTATATAATAATGTGTATATAAAAATGTTGTATTTATTATTTAATATTTAAAGTGATAATCCTGTTGAAGGACTGACAAGTCCTAAAGCTTGAAAAATAAAAAGTTGCAAAAGAAACTTAACTCTGGAAGCTTCATTTATTTTATAACATTTTATATATACCAATGCAACCAATAAAATAGTAAATATACATCCACTTCTTAGGATTTATCTGACAGAAAATATGGAGGTCTTTTTTCATTTATGTGTAAGCCAGGCTTTACTATTATATTCTCAATGCTGTATAGTAGAGGGGTAAAATGTAGAACATAGCACAAACAATATATTACACAAACATTATCACGTGTTACTAATCTAAAAAAGTAATAAACATCAATTCAACATCTTAAACATTGTATTTCCAATAGCTGAGAGGAAACCATCCCTCCCAGGAAGAATGCCGCACGAGTCCCTCTAATCATCAATATCACACACACCATCGAGAAAAAGAAGTTTATTCCAAGAAATAAAAATTATATTTCTAATAATTTATTATTTTTCAACGTACTCTCCAATCAATCAATAGGACTTGATCGATTCGTGTTCCATCCAGATGCTCATCTTTGTCATTCGGGAAAATCCACAAAGCACGAGAACCTTTCAATATTGATGGGTTTGTGGATGGGGAGAATGTTTTAATACATTTTATTTTTCTGAGATTTTCTCTATTTTTATTGATAATAAATACGTTTTAATGGGATCTGCACCTCATCTTATAAAGTAAACGTTTAATAAAACTCACATATATAGTTAAAGTAGAAGATTTAATACACATCTAAAGATTGATTAGAAATTGTCCTCTCTTTCTCTTTAGTTTTCTTTTTCTAAAGAAAAGGTTTATCATGAATGTTCACATTGAAGAAGACCGGCATCGAAATGTGTTGATATATTAGTTTCAACAAATTATTATGTAATAACAATTGTAACCCTATTTAATATCAATAAACGTATATATACTTCTTGACACTATTGTAGAGTTCGTAGTGTGATGGTGATAATGATTAATTACGATCATTATATATATATATTTGTATTGTTAAAGTGTCATTTCTTTGTTACTTGCCATCTATTCTTTTATATCACAGTATATGAAACCAAACATCAGTTTTTAACATCCATGTTTATATCTTCACCCACACCTATCCTGTTGAAATAGACGCAAAATCTACGAGATAACTATTTACCTAGTCCATATCTTAAAATGATAGCCTTTAGATTACGTTTGGAATTTTTCAAAGATGGTGCTATTTCATTTTCATTGCGCCATGTCTGCGAGATTCCACACGAATGGTCAATAGATGAGAAATTGGTCATTTTTCGTCTATATTGATAGAAAAACTTATTTAGTTGCAATTTTTTTTAAAATTTCTTTTAAGAGGCAATATTTCTACCTCTTGTAGGTAATATTTCAAATATTTCGAGTATTCAGTCGGCAATTATACGGCCTAATATTTCCTCAAAGAAATCTGGAAAAGAGTTCAACGTTGTGAAAATTTACTGGGTATTTATATGAAAAACGCATCGTGTTCTTTTTTACCTAATAATCAATCTCTGCAATGATCGACCTTGATACACAAAATATGTTAGCTCGCCAGTATTAAAATATTGACTATATGAAAGGAAAACCAAGAAAAAAACCAACTCCCAAGTCAACAGTTCGCAAGAATCCCAGCAGATACCCTGGCGACGTAGCGCGAACTAACCGAGGAGATTCTGTGATAAGCCACGACATCAAGCAGATGTCTCCACTTGATCGCACCGACGAGGTGTGACAAAAAAACGGCACGAAAGCAAAATGACAACGTTCCCCTACTCAAAAAACGCAGGGCGTGTGTGTCCCGACATTCAGTTTTTTTTATCTACCTAGGGGGGAGGGCCGCTAACAAGAGGCAACCTCACCTGGCGCAGACGTCTGCACTACTAACTATATTAACTGGCGGTTAGCTCGTTGGTTAGATGCTTGGTTGGCTCGTTGGTTCGATTCTTGGTTGGCTCGTTGGTTCGATTCTTGGTTGGCTCGTTGGTTAGATGTTTAAATATCTCGTTGGTTAGATGTTTAAATATCTCGTTGGTTAGATGCTTGGTTAGCTCGTTAGTTCGATTCTTGGTTGGCTCGTTGGTTAGATGTTTAAATATCTCGTTGGTTAGATGTTTAAATATCTCGTTGGTTAGATGCTTGGTTAGCTCGTTGGTTAGATGCTTGGTTAGCTCGTTGGTTAGATGCTTGATTAGCTCGTTGGTTAGATGCTTGGTTAGCTCGTTGGTTCTATTCTTGGTTAGCTCGTTGGTTAGATGCTTGGCTATCTCGTTGGTTAGATGCTTGGTTAGCTCGTTGGTTAGATGCTTGGTTAGCTCGTTGGTTAGATGCTTGGTTAGCTCGTTGGTTAGATGTTTGGTTAGCTCGTTGGTTAGATGCTTGGTTAGCTCGTTGGTTAGATGCTTGGTTAGCTCGTTGGTTAGATGCTTGGTTAGCTCGTTGGTTAGATGCTTGGTTAGCTCGTTGGTTAGATGCTTGGTTAGCTCCTTGGTTAGATGCTTGGTTATCTCGTTGGTTAGATGCTTGGTTATCTCGTTGGTTAGATGCTTGGTTAGCTCGTTGGTTAGATGCTTGGTTAGCTCGTTGGTTAGATGCTTGGTTGGCTCGTTGGTTCGCTGCTATGTTAGCTTGTTGGTTAGATGCTTGGCTATCCCGTTGGTTAGATGCTTGGTTAGCTCGTTGGATAGATGCTTGGTTAGCTCGTTGGTTAGATGCTTGGCTATCTCGTTGGTTAGATGCTTGGTTAGATCGTTGGTTAGATGCTTGGTTAGCTCGTTGGTTAGATGCTTGGTTAGCTCGTTGGTTAGATGCTGGGTTAGATCGTTGGTTAGATGCTTGGTTAGCTCGTTGGTTAGATGCTTGGCTATCTCGTTGGTTAGATGCTTGGCTATCTCGTTGGTTAGATGCTTGGTTAGATCGTTGGTTAGATGCTTGGTTAGCTCGTTGGTTAGATGCTTGGCTATCTCGTTGGTTAGATGCTTGGCTATCTCGTTGGTTAGATGCTTGGTTAGCTCGTTGGTTAGATGCTTGGTTAGCTCGTTGGTTAGATGCTTGGCTATCTCGTTGGTTAGATGCTTGGCTATCTCGTTCGTTAGATACTTGGCTATCTCGTTGGATAGATGCTTGGTTAGCTCGTTGGTTAGATGCTTGGTTAGATCGTTGGTTAGATGCTTGGTTGACTCGTTGGTTAGATGCTTGGCTATCTCGTTGGTTAGATGCTTGGCTATCTAGTTGGTTAGATGCTTGGTTAGCTCGTTGGTTAGATGCTTGGTGAGCTCGTTGGTTAGATGCTTGGCTATCTCGTTAGTTAGATGCTTGGCTATCTCGTTGGTTAGATGCTTGGCTATCTCGTTGGTTAGATGCTTGGTTAGCTCGTTGGTTAGATGCTTGGTGAGCTCGTTGGTTAGATGCTTGGTGAGCTCGTTGGTTAGATGCTTGGTTAGCTCGTTGGTTAGATGCTTGGCTATCTCGTTGGTTAGATTCTTGGCTATCTCGTTGGTTAGATTCTTGGTTAGCTCGTTGGTTAGAGGCTTGGTTAGCTCGTTGGTTATCTATTTGGTTATTTGCTTGGTTAGCAAGTTGATTATCTACTTGGTTATCTGGTTGTAGTTAGCTTATTGGTTACCTCGTTGGATAGATGCTTGATTATGTTCGGTCAGCTCGTTGGTTCGCGGTTAGGTTAGCTCGTTGGTTTCGCGGCTAGGTTAGCTCGTTGGTTATTTATTTGGTTAGTTGCTTAGTTGACTCTTTCTTAGCTGCTTGGTTATCTATTTGGTTAGATGCTTGGTTATCTCGTTGGTTAGATGCTTGGTTATCTCGTTGGTTAGCTGTTTGGTTATCTTATTGGTTAGCTGCCTGGTTATCTTGTTGGTTAGCTGCTTGTTTATCTCGTTGTGGTTAGTTCATTGGTTAGGTTGTTTGTTAGTGGCTTTGTTAGTGACTTTAGGTTTCCTCAAGGCTCTTGATTATCTAAAATAACTACATCTATATACCTATTGGTAGAGTGAGCATCATTTGTATGAATGACTACAAACTTGCAATGATCTTTAACTGATTATACTAACGATGCCGATGTCTTCTTATCAGAACACCGCAGTTAAATTCCAATTTAAGAGATTATGGTTCAAAACTATAAATATATTTGAAATAGAAACCTGAAATTTGTTATATATGTCTTTTACGCCATAACCAATCGCTCTAAAAATCAAGTTCTATGTCCAAATAGGTTTCAAGTTAAAACTGCCTCAGAATCACCGACAGAATCACCATCATCGAATATATAACATAAATAGATATAGTAAATGTGTGTGATCGAGAGATGTGTTTAAATTATATTTTACTCTAAACGTAACTCTTCTTCAGATTTAAATAATACCACGCGTATATATATCACTATTATTAGATATAGGTATTGTTTGGTTAAAATCATTATTTTTATTTTTATTTTATTATTATTCTTTATTGTTATTGTGCTTTATTAATTTGTAGATATATTCATTAATTATTAGTTTTTATGTTTGTTTATTTTTTCTTAATTCGGCAACAGTGTGTTGTTAATATATATTTTTGTTTTGTTTTGTGATATAAGTTAAAAATCTTATTTAGTGGCGGGTATGTAAGATTCTAAATTATTTTGTTTTGTTGTTTGTAGTAAATTTAAAAATTCTAAACTCTAATTTAAGTCAAGTCTTTGTTTTATTCTAAAAGGTCTCCAGGAGAAGAAGAACTCAAACTCAGCGAAACACTTCAACTTATAAGATTTAAGTTAAGTATATGCGCAAAGAGGTATAGTTATTTAATTGACAAAAAATATCATCAATACATGGGTTTTTTTCTGGAGCTCTATCTATAAAATTCTCCACTAATTGTTTGATCAAATAAGTCGGGAGTTAAATCTCTCTAAAGAGCTCACAAGAGAAAATCTCCAGAGAAGCAGCTCAGCGATTGGCTGATGGAAGCAGGGACATAAATAGTGAACCAGATTATGTATGCCCCACGCTGGGAGCACATTATCCATTCCTCCGCCGTGCCTTAAAATCCGATTGGCTCTGTCAAATGAAAACAAATTGGAGAGGAAGAGCACGCCGGTTCGATCCCCAGGGACTCAAATTTTATTCGAAAGGCAGAGGTCCCTTGGGCCGGAGATTTGACAACGGAGGAGTGCTTATTAAAGTTTTATTTCTTGGATTGGAGCGTCTGTCGATAGAGGACCACTAATGGTGCCAGTTCCGGCGACTTTCCGTCTTGGAGCTTCTTCCTTGGTGGTGGAGATAAGAACATGGGGCTTAGTTCTTTCCCTGGAACCTTATCCTCTATTAATTACCACAGTAGTTGCATAGTTTATAGATAGAAACATTTATTATTTGTGTACTTCATTTTTTATTCTTCTTTTTATTGATTTCTGAATATAAACTTTTAAAAATCATTTTCCGTAATATTTGTTAAATATCATTTCTTAATTTTATATTTTTATATCGCAATAAATAAATTTCTTTATTTTCTACAATTTCCTGATCCTCTTTTTAAAAACTTCTTTTTCTTTTGATTAATAAATTTTTGAATTATTCATAGAACATTTTTCTTTTTATCGTATTTTTTAACTCTTCAATTGATCGTCACTGATGAATAGTTTCTGGATATATTACGGCATACTGTATTAATCTGAATAATTTCTTAATCGGTGTTTTAAATGGTATTAAAATAGTTTAAACGGTTTTGAATCGACATTTTAAATAAATCCCTGACGTTAACGCAATCTCAGTTTTTTAATACCCTTTCTCATACAAAATTTTATCTTTAATGATTTTTATTTTCAATAATGTTTTCAAGTGCACTCGTTAGCATAATTAATTTCCTATTTTTGACTTTTTAAATAGTTAACGTTTGTTTAGTGTATTCTGTAAATATTTTAACTCAATTTGTATATATATATTCTCAAAGTTTCTTAGTAAATAGATATAGCTTCGCCCAGGTTCTAGCTGAGTGAATGTTTTGCCGAGTAGATTTTGTTTTAACAATTGTTAATCATAATACTCGATAAATTTTAATTATCATGATTATATATATATATGTTAATACTAAGCAATAGCCCGTCATATATATATATATATATAATGAAAGGATTTATAAACACGAATGTTTCATTTTATACACAATACAAACTTATACTGTCCTTACTGCGATGAATATATTTTTTCATCGCAGTAAGGACAGTATAAGTTTGTATTGTGTATAAAAGGAAACATTCGTGTTTATAAATCCTTTCATTATATTTTTGCACCAAGTTGCAGCTTTGCAGGGTCGTCGACCTTGGTTTCTTCCTTCTTGGTATTATACACGTTTCCCGAGCGGGTTTCCATAGTCAAAGAAAATAAGTAAAAGTAAATAAATAAAATTAAATAAAAATATAAATTACCTTTTCAAGTTATTGCGTTTATTTATTCGTTGTCTTCCTCGTAGGTCGCGATCTGCAGTCTTCGTCTAGGTCCTCTCTCGCTCCAATAAGCAATAAAGATATATGTACAATAAAATATTACAAAAGGAATAAAACTATAAAAAGAAATGATGATAATCTAAATAATCTGTTTTAAATAAAAATAAATAGATATGTAATTTAAATTTTAAATATGTTAAAAATAATATTATGAATAATTTTAAAAATACGCGCATTAATCATGATGCAACAATATTTATATGGTATATCAGTGGCCATAGCGATGATGGGAAATCATTTATATATTATTATTCACATCATTTAATAACTCCAAACAATATAAATTAGTTCTTAATATCCAAGGTATTTATTTTACTGTAAATAGACTCATTCAGAAAGATGTATTGCGATATAGTGAAACCTGTAACTGAATTGACCAGGTAAATTAGGAATTTTAGGTGGCCTGATCGCCATATATGTATTTGCATATATATATTTTCGTTTAATGAAAGCAATAAGTCAGGGGATGAACGTTTCTATATATTTACATATTATGCAACATATATGACGTTTTAATCTCGATGTTGACAATGTAACTTTTACAAATTGTGCAAATTTCCTATAAAACTTCAACGTTTTGAAAATATAAATCTATGTAATGTAAATTCATTTTAAATCACCAACATTCTATTTATATCGATTTAAAAAGACCTTCATGTCAAAAACAATATTTTCTCTCTCACCATTTCGAACAATAAAATATTAAGATTTAACATGTAGTTAAGTTATTTGAGTTCTAGTCATAAATTCCAACATGCCTACGTTGTTGCACAAAACATTTTCAACATTCAGCGAAATTGAGTTCTAAGCATGTGTGACTTGATTCAAACATAACCCTTAAACATATAAAATTATTTTGAAAATAGAGCAATCTATAAATGAATATTTAATTAAAAAGACATATATTGGATAAAAATATAATTTATTTTACCAATATTTCAGTTGGCTGAACGCCAACCTTTATCAAGGTGTTATAACATATTTAATGTGTTATAACACCTTGATAAAGGTTGGCGTTCAGCCAACTGAAATATTGATAAAATAAATGATATTTTGATTCAATATATGTCTTTTTAATTAAATATAAAATTATGTAATCAAATATAAAATCTTTGATTTTTTTTTTCATTCTCTTCGGCAATAAAAAAAGGCGAATTTTCGGATGGTGACATTTGTTTAAGAAAATTGTTTTATTCATGTTGCGTGTGGAATACTAATAGACTTGAGGAAAGAAATCACCAGCCAGAATAATCATAACTTACACCCACCTATCTGTGTAGAACTAAGACTAGAAATATGATAGGCTGATGCATATTATCTGTGTACAAGTCTCAACTTGTATCCATGCACCGAACCATATCCGCAGATCTATGCATGCCTTAGCAAAATAGTTAATTTTCTGTCAAATATAGGACTCTCTATACATTAACAAATGTAATCTATAAAAAATTATAAAATCCCTGATAGTTAAATATAATTCGTATCTACATGCAGGTCATCTATAAAGAAAAAAGAGGAATATACAAGTAATTATTATAAAGAAAATAAAGTCTCCAGAGCTAAGTTTCTTGTTCAAATTTTATTCTCTAGCTTTCGGACCTGTCAGTCCTTCCACAGGAGTATCATAGAGTAATTATATAACATAAGATACTTGTTATTTAATCCAAGTTGCATAAACTTACAGATCATCTTCAGAGAAGCAGAGGCAGTCTACAAGTGATGGCAGACTAGAGAATACCTAACACTTAACTTGCAGCTATATATACGTACAGAATATACGTTTATTTATTATATATTGTATATATCTATATACATGTTGTATATGTGTATATACATTATATATACGTACAGAACTATCTATACATCTATACAGAATTTGCCGAGAATCCACTAGTCACATATCAATGCTCTCTAGAGACATCTGTTCAGACTTATTAACAGCCATAACTGATTTTAAAAACAAGAACATAACTACAATCCGAAATGATGGTACAATTAATAAATGAGAACAGAACATTCTCAAGTGAATTTTTAATTCTCTACTACGCAGTCTTCTGATCATATTCGATAATATATATATGGCAATATGAAATTAATAAGGGATGATAGAACCCAGTATATTTACTGACTTATTTTTATATATCAAAAACGCGCCATCTATATATAGTAAAGGAAGGTATAAAGCCCGTAAGTTTCTTTTACACATAAACAAACTTTTCTACTGTCCTTCCTGCGATGGAAAAATATTGGGAGGGTTTGGTTCATTCATGGAGAACCCTCCCAGGGGTTTTGCTAATTTAATCTACAAGACCGCTTTTCGGTACTCTAATACTGTATTGGACGATTCTGCTTATATATGCTACACTGAAGGGTGGAATCTCAGAAATGGTTTTCAATAAAATTATGTGAATAAGATTTTAGGGTAGTAGAATTACATATACATATTTGCATCGATCAATGCTCTTCCACAAACAAATAGAACAAAACCAGTTATGCTTAAATTAATATATAGCAATAACGCGTCATCTGTATATAGGAAATGAAAATGAAAGTGATAAAGCACGAAAGTTTCTTTTAAACATATTTTCTCATTAAAATCATCTGTACAAAGGCAATGACAAGCCATCAGTGATGATACACTGCTGATCGCAATTTCTGCCTCCGTCCATGGCCGTCAGCTATCAAGATGAAAGCCAATACCAAGAAGTACAGTGCTAGAGAGAGCGACATAATTAAAGTGAAGAACTCATTTGAAGATGATGGAGAATGAATGATGTAAACCACTTCCTTTTTTTAATTGGTCCGTTTAATTGTGCGGGTTATTGATTGGCCCAGAGATTCCCTACTTTACCATGCATATCTCTGATTGGTCCAATTTCTAAGGTCGTTGAGATATTATTTTTCTTCCTAACATCGTCTTATTTATCTTATCGGACATATTACACTGACTAGATCCTTAAACTTATACTTCCACATTTTGCACATAATAAGGAATTAAATTGTAGTGTATCGATAGAAAGGAATGGTGAGTAAAACGTGCGTTATTCTGATTATGTATGCTATAGCTAATATACAAATCATAACCTTTGTGAATGATTTATTTTCTAAATACATATTTGTGTCTTGCTTGTGTGAAAGAAAAGTGGGAAAATGAATCTGTAGAAAAAATATTTGTAGGTTAGATTTATAAATATAATTAGTTTACTTTTTATACATTTTTCTCTTTATTTCCACACACACAACGTTTTCCGACGACCCGCTGTCGCCTCTTTCATAGAAAACCTTTCTCATAATGCTTACTGTTTGCCATTGTTTTGAAATTCTGATATCACAAACTTCAAATATGATACACACGTTTTTACTATAAGATCGTCATTAATTGGCAAGAAGTAAACATTATGAGAAAGGTAATTCTTGAAAAAGGCGCGACAATGGATCCCCGAAACGTTGGAAACAAATGAAATATATAATGTTAAAGTGATTCATTAATAAAAATTATCATAGTTTTGTGTGTTTAGTTTGTATAAGAAATAATTTCAATATTCTTTTGTGAAATACGTTTTTGATTGTTTGTCCGAGAATCTGTCTGTACATTCAAATGACATATTCATTGTCCTGTATATACTTCACAAGCCATCGTGGATGATTACTTCGCTCCGTTCTATGCAAACCTCTTCAGCATCTGTGTAGATTCAACTCCAGTCTATTTCTTGAAGTTACCAAGCCAATCTTTTTTTTTAGTTTATTTCCCCCTTATTTTTCTTCCATTAGAGCATTAGCCCTTGGCACATGCGACAAGAAATTTCAAAGATAATCAAACTCAAAAATGTGACTTTTAAAAATTAGAAACATATACATTATTATATATAAACATTATATCTTAATAGTGGGGATTGGGGTGTAATAAAATCGATCAATTGTTATATCACCAACATGTACCATTATAGAATAAGTAGATATAAAGTGCCTATAAAACAACGATAAAACTAATTCCAATATGCTTCATCATTTTAAACCTTGAAATACAACTTTTCAAAGTACAAATTAAATGAATTTCAAGATAATAAAACTATTCTTAGTGTTAAAAAATGGAATTCGAACCTGCGTTTCATTTATTTAATACATCGATGTTTCATTCACTGAGCCAAGAAATATTATCGTTCATTAGCTACCTCGTGTTAATTGGTTGTTAGAGGTCATGTGATAAGAGAGAACCAATCAGGTCACCTTTTATATGTACTTAAACTTGTGTTATCGAGCCAATATTATCGGTTCTCAGAATGGCAGCTTGAGACAGGTTTTTTACCGTGTGTTGAGAATTGGATGTATATACAGTGTACTCCGCTTATAACGAAGTCGCATTATCCATGACAATCACTTTGTTATATCCGAAGTTTGTTATATCCGCAGTTGGAAAAAAAATGTTTTGTACCAATAATTTTATTTACTATTCAACTCAAAAGAGCAACACAAAGATCAATAACAACCTCATCAGGTGTTTTTGGAGAAGTAGTTTGTGATTTTCTTTTGACATTTAGAAGTCAGTAACAAGTGCTGAACACTCTTTTCGATGTTGTCCAAGTCTGACAGATGCCTATGAAGAGACTTGGACTCATCCTGACATTGAAGAAACAATCGCAGAGTTTGAATGCTCACCAAGACCTCTTTTGGATGCGGAACATTCTGGGCAACATCTGTCTTTTTCTTCTTCTCCACTTCAATCTCTTTTAGGATTTGCAGCTTGACTGACAGAGATAGTGAGTTTCTTGTTTGTTTTCGTTCTCCTGCCATGGTAAACGTTAATAAAATATAAGCGTTTATTAAACAATTTAATTTTGTTTAAATAATGTAAAAAAATACTTATAATATGTTTGCATATTTTAAAATTGTATATTATTAACTTATTTGTTGTGTATCATTAAATTTGTGTCATTCACACGTTGTAATTTGATATATATTATGCATAATATATTAGTCAATTATAATGGTAAATGAGAAAACTTCGTTATAAACGGATAAAATAAAAATTTATACATGCAAATCACTTCGTTATAAGCGAAAATTCTTTATATCCGACTTCGCAATATCCAGAGTTCTTTTAATGGTTTAAGCCCTTCATTTCTTTCGTGCAGACAATTTCATTCGCTATATGCGGAATTTCGCTATAACCGACTTTGTTATAAGCGGAGTACACTGTATCTGTGAATATTTGTTTGTTATTAATCTTTTTATTCTGTGGCTAGATCAATTGTTAATAATGCCTATTTTGCATAAATTTTGTTTGTAAAATAAGTTATTCTGTTTTTAATTCTTTTGACCACGGGCCAAGGTGTATAAATAGTTTTTGTTGTTTGAATAAAGTGTGTGTGTCTCATAGTGTTGGTGTGTTGGATTGATGGGAATACACCGGATAGGCAGCAGCAGAGTGAAGCCTTATTAAGGGAACAAAATACAGTCTTCAAGAAATTAAGGAGCTACCACCGCGTGATACATATTTGCCCAGTTTAAACAAAATGAACACAAACAAAAGAAATATATATTTTTTTTTCAATAGATAATTTTAAAACACAATAAATAAAATTCAAATATTTCCCTGAAATAAATGAATCTTTATTTAGAACTTCTTGGAACGGCTCCAAGTTTCTCTCAACTCGATGTTGATTCAACTGATTTCCCTTTTGTTTGATTTTCTTTCAGATCTCTGAAGAAGAGCTGAAAAACTCGAAAGAGGCTTCCCAAGATATTCTCACTGAAGGCAATCATATTTCAGGAGAAAATATTTGTCTTTTTATTAGAAATAACAACACTTATGGACAAAACAACTTAATGAAGTTGTACATTTTAGCATATATAGTGGAATTCAGACAATAACTCCGAAAGACATTTGATACACAGTGCCTTTATTGAATCCAAACGAAATAGCCAAGTGTGAACAAAATTACCTCTTTCTTCTTTAAAAAAAAAAAACAAGAAGATAGGTGACATCAGAATATGAAACTTTCTTAAGATTTGCCCATGAATGTACAATTTAGCTCATTTTCATCAGATACAATCTTAAAATTTCAAATAGCATTCAAAACTCTACATGTCATTCATGAAGTTGAATCCTAAACTAATTTTCATCTTTATCTATAAAATTTCTTCCGTGCGTCCGTCAGTGATTCTGCGAGATTCTGTCCAGTAAACTGTTGCTATTGATTATTCTGATATCATCCATCCATCATGCATAGATTATCATTCATCTATTTTTCATGAAAACTTCTAAGGTACACTTTCCAATACCAATATAAATATTTATATATGAATAATATATATAATATATTCGTTCTACATTCCTCTAGTTATTAGAACTGCAATGGGCCAATCTATACAGTTGTACTTGTTGTAGTTGTACAGTGTAGTTGTACTGTGTATAATGCAATAATAAGAAAGTCTGTACTTTATTCTCACTATAAGCATTCTCATACATCGACTACTATGGAGTGTTACCTCAACGGTTATATTCCAATGACTGTAAAGCATTGTGTTGCCTAAGTAAGGATTATATTTTTACTATTTAAACATAATCACGTTTTTTATTATTGAAATCTAAGAACTTAAAGTGCACTCTGTACAATAGCGAATTCAGCCACGACTTTCCACACTACATGTTTTATTGTCCGGCACCGGAGGATAATAGATAAATTCTCCGTTAAAAAATTGGTTATGAAAACAATTCAACAAGTAGTTAAAAACAAACCTAATTCATTAACATTTCACAAATTCTGGAAAACAGCACAGACGATTAATCCAACTTGAAGAAAGGTCGATCTTAATCTCCACTTCTGTAGATAACTGCTATGTTTACTTCTGCTTACCTATTTGAGAGAGTCCTGTATGGGACGGGTGTCCTTAATAACGGCTTTTTGTTGTTGTTGCATATTTGTTTTAGAGTGAGCTCTAATATATAACGTGAATATAGAAATATTTATATAGAAGACAACATACATATTAAAACACATTATTCTTCTGTCAAACATTCACTCGAGGATAAAACAATAAAATCAGTTGTAATAATAATATCAACAACGTAATTTTACCTGAAGAAAGTTATTCATGTTCAAATTGGACACCTCTCCTTTTTATAACGCATCTAAAACAATTAAAATTACATAACATCACGGTACAGACTGGAAAGGTTGTTGATAATAATGTGCCACTATACTAATTTTAGAAAATTCTGACAAAAGCCACCTGTATAACACGGTTTCTGGTTATGTCTCCAATCCTACGAAAGGGATTATGAAATCGGTTGAATTTGCCAAATAGGTGTTTTAGCCATTGATGTATCTGCAGGACAGATCATAGGCCAAAATACATTGCAGGTTTGCGGTAGAAAGATATTCCTGCCTAAAAATGCATCAAAACAATCCTTTTATTCATCCCCACAGTGCACAGAATAGAGAAGTTAATTGTAAGGGTGTGTCACTAGCTAATGTTGTATATTAAAATATCAACCTTTGTGTTCTGGACTGTAGTCAAAAACAAAACTCATTGTTTTTATGAATTTGTAAACAGAAATACGCCCTATTTATATTGTAGCAAAGTATTTATTATATTTTATTTACAGATTATTATATTTTTTATATTTATATTATTTATATTTTGCTACTCTGGAAATTTCCCTCATTGCATGTCTTCTTATAAATGTTGATGTTTGTGCTTTCCTTGAATAAATTGCTGTGACATCCTGAAGTTTGTCTTTCCTTATTTTATACGTGACAATATTTATAATAAATAAGTGTTGATTAGACAATATTCGTCGGACAAACATCCACGGAAACATTCCAGGGCGAAGTCGTGTCATCCAATTAGTGGGAGTGTCGAATAAACACGGTGTCAAATATACTTATTCTCCAAATTATTACAATACAAGAAGATCCTATGAACGGATCTATAACTTCAGTCTTATGCGACTGTCAGTAATATACAAATTAAAATTGGGTGGAGACAATAAAGGAAAATCTGTGTGGTCAATAAATATATAGATCGTCTAGAAAAGTTTAGTATCTTTAGAGCAGATATCTAAAAACCTTGCAACTAAATATTCTGTTGTCGTTTCATATATAGAAATTATATGAAAATTCGAAACTATTATAGACGCGTATGATTCTTTTGAAAATTAAACAATTTCTATTTCCCTTACTGTAATAGAAAAATTAATGGGAGGGCCTGGCTCATCAGTGGTGAACCTTCCCAGCGGTTTCGCCAGTTTAATATACCATACTCAATTTTTCCATTGCAGTAAGGGCAGTAGAAATTGTTTAATTTTCAAAACAATCATACGCGTCTATAATAGTTTCGAATTTTCATAACAGAGGGGCGCTAATGCATCATAGAAATAATATATCAGGTGATTATATTTGAAACAGATTAATAATAAATCATTTATTATTAATAATGATAATTAATAAATGGTAAAATATTAATGATATTAAAATTATAGCTTGAAAATTAAGTATAATTACTGATGTTTTAAAAATGAAAATAAGTTTATCCAATAAAGTAAAAAATAAGGAAAATCTTGGTATTTAGATGCTACGGATAGCTTAGTATCTCTTCGGAGGCTGAAAACTTTAAAATTTTTAAAACACTCTTGCTGTATTATACAAGTATATTGTATATACAGAGAGGTTATTCGCGTGGACATAGAAAACATTCTATAAAATTACACTCATGGACAAAACTTAAGGAATTTGTACCTTTTAGTATGTATATCGGGATTCATAACTTTGATAGATATTTGGTATACAGTGACCTTTATTGAAAACCTACCAGACAACCAAAATTGCGAACAAAATTCCTGTTCCCCTTTAAAAAAACAGGCGAACTCGCGCGCGAATAAATCAAATTATTAGGCTTCCTTAAGGTTTTGTCCATGAGTGTATATTATAACCTATCTAACAGTATTTATGGAGATACACAAATTTCCCTATATGTGTTTTCTATTCAAATATTATTGAGAGTCAGTTAACACTGTACTTAACACTGATTTGAAAACCAAACTCATAATGATCAATCAAAAATTAATTACCATATTCAAATTCCTTTATTAATTATTTAAAATAAATTAAAATGTACTCACACGCAAATAAATTGTTCATATAAAGATTGGTAAATCAATACATAAAAATAACGACAGTGTAAATTTTAAATAGTGTATTTCAATAATATTTCCCAATATATATTTAATCAAATAAAAACGTTGAGGTAGATTTCAATCAAACGGTAACACACACTTTCTACATATAAATGTCAACTTTCTTTTTCGCCCATAAAGGAAAAAAACCACATTGTTGTTCAAATAAATCAAAAGGGAACACAGGTGGTCCTAAAAAAAGATTGGCTAGAGGGGGAGAGAAATTTTTTTTTAAATGATGAAAAAATCAATTTGAGACATATTTTCTTCAAACTGAGGCTTCAAACGATTTTACAAAGTTCAAAAGGTTAAATTGAAGCAATAGAAAAAGGAAGGCGCCAAAAGGGTTTGTAGGTTCACCCAGCCGACCGATAGATCAAAGCTAGAGCAAGTTGAAATTTTACGAGAGCAAACTTTTGAGGTGATTTTATTTTTTATTTTATAGAATTTTTTTTTTTATCCTTTGTTGAGCTTCTGATTGATAAGTTGGAGACCGAAGGCTGGGAAGCCCAATTTACTGGCGCACCTCGATGTTGGGACATGTCACAGCATGGTGTCGAAGGGAACCGTATATTCAAATATTTTATTTCAATGCCATATCTTTGAGATGACTTAGTATGCATAGTAGAATTACAGTTAACTTAAGCAATTTTCCTGATAACTTCTCACCATGCATAATTTCGCTGACAGTCAAAAACTATCATTTAGAGATTGTTCGTATTTGCTAAAGACGATGTCGTGGAATGTTCACAGATTCCAATCTGCGCATTGTGCCCAGAGATACATTTTAGTGCATTATTACAAAGGGAGAGGTGCCTCTTTTGTAAATGGAGAGAAATAGAGTAATCTTTGATTACATAATTGAACATCTCTTTTTGGGTTTTCAAGGTATAAACAAATTTTGATTCAAAATATTGTTAACTAGGCCACGGTTTGCCAACTTTTCTATTTAAGAAATTAAGAAAGTTACCACCCTTGAAAAAGAATAACTATATATCCCGAAAACTTATCAGATATTAATTTTTAAAAACGCATTACATATTTGGCATTCTTAAATTATTCAAATATTTAAAAGCCCTTTTCAATGATGATAATAATATCTATATCTATTTACATATTGTTTGTTTCCTTCGCTATTTAATTTACTGCTCTCTCCCCTTCCCTTTAATCTATTTTATATATTCTTGCAAAAGTCCAACCTCACCAGTGAGTTTAAGTAACCAAACGTCGTTCTGGAACATTTGTAATTCAAACAGCTTTCCATATGTTTAGATATATGGTGCACTTACAGTTAAATCAGTTACCAACCACTACTGACCATGATTATCATGGCCTGTACCATGTGTACTAGGAAAATAATATAAAAATATATGGTTTCAACGTTACAGATACATGGATAACTTTTTTCAATATTTTGGTGTGTATTAGATATCGTATGGGGTGACTGTGAGATTTAATTCTCTCTCTCTAGTATACTTAAAAATATAGATATAATGTTGCGGTAGAGGAAGGTATTCAGTAAAGGGAGAGGTGCCTTATTTGGTGCATATAGAGATACGTTATATAATTTACAGGTTTCCTAGCCCAATACATATATTCTAACATGCTGATTGGAAGTTGTATGTTAAACTATATTATTATATCACATTAGAATTATATTCTCAATTGACACTCTATAGATAAATGTTTGCATTTATATACGTCTATATTTTTTTAATATATCTTATACGTTATGAGAAACATAATGCCCATTGGCTCTGTACAAGTTTTACAGGACGGCGCAAGAGAAGAAACATTGAGAAAGGAGAGCCGTATGTAAATTTATATGTAAATAATTAATCACCTGTAAATAACTAACTAATCCAAGCAATTATGCATCTAGGTGAATCCTGTTTAGGGCATAGGTCCTCTAATAAAAAATAAACATAACGACGGTAAAACCGTATATCTAAAATGGAGACAATAAAGTAAACCTTCTCTAGGTATAAAAAGATAGGTATAGATAGAATGGATAAATATATGTTTGCTTAAATATATATGATATATTTGTTATTTAAGAAACCTCAAGGTTAAATAGAAGATAATGAAAAAACTTTGGTGGTGAATTAGAAACAGAGGAAAAGGTAGCTGCAAATTGTTGCTTCTAGAATCAAGAGATCAAAAGTAAATCTAGAAAAAAAAGGCAGACATTAGCGATATAAAGAGAAAACCTCTATGAGTAGACCAAAAATATATAAATATGAAAATACATTCGCTGCATACTACATTCAAAAATTAAGTGTATATTCTTTCCAACATCACTTCGAGACAAATGTCGCGCAATTTGTGAATTTCACCAACCAGCCTATTTCAATCCAATGGCACGACTTCTTTCAAACTCTAACATATGTTCGTAATGTGCACGGATCTTCAACGAGGCATTGAAACAGTATAAATTGGCTTACTGCATAAAATATAAACGTAAATTTTGAAAATCAGCTCGTGCTGCGCCGAATATCGAGTCTAGAATACTCGTTCTAGACGTGCAGTTCAGATGAATTGGAGCTCTTGCTTTGCAATTAAACGCTAACAATTTTTTAAAAATTCTATGAGTAGACAAAAAATAGGTATATTCGAAATTATTTTCGCTTCATACAACATTCAAAAATTAAGTGTAGATTATTTATTCAAGAAGCATTCTAGAATGGGTGATAAATCTGGAATGGAGAATATGAATCTTCGGTGTGCCATAAACAAAAGATGAGATCGTCTATCAAATAAACACCAAAATACCATAGTAGCATACAAGTATTCGCAGTTCGCCAGAAACTACAAGAAAAAGGTAAACGCTATTTTTATTTTAAATTTAAAAGCATCATAGCTGTGGATAGCATATTATCAAATAATAATATTTCGACGTAATTGATATATAAATAACTAACAAAAAGATATACAAAAATAATAATTATATCTAGATAAGAAAGACATTATAGCTTAATTGAACATCTAGAAATAAGGAGATACCCATTCTGTCCAACATTTGCATAGATTAAGGCCACTTCTTTGATACACTAATGATTTTTAGTTTATTCAACAAAATTATAAATGTGAGAGGGTTCAATAGATTAATCTTATTTACATAAGGTTCAAAAACGAACTAAAACTTTTTATTTATTTTATATACTAACCTACTCTAGAAAACAGCACAGAAAATAGGTGCAACACAGATGATGGATCCAAAACTTGAAGAAAAGTCAACCTTAATCTCTACTTTTTATATATAACTGTTATGTTTACCTCTATTTACACATCTGGGAGAATCCTGTATAGGACAAGAGTCCTTGATGAAGGTCTCTTTGTTGTATATTTACTAACCTACTTACTAACTCACTAAAACATTTATCAAGTTATATATAAATCTTGAGAAATTTAAAGCTATTTAAAATTAATTAAACGTAAAAATATATGTACAATTAATTATAACTAATTCCCTTAATCCTAAATCTAAACAGTGATATTTCTCAAATTTTCCAGAAGAAATGAGATAAAGATGCGAAGGTTATTGATCCAAAAAGTATTATAAATAAATAAAAAAACATATAGAAAGAAATACTAACATTCGCAACAAACCAAAAATCAATAAAAAAAAAAGGTATGTAAAGTTTGGTTATTCAGAGATCAATATGAGAATATAAATATAAAAGGGAAAGAACTGGCATCCTCTGTTTTCAAGAAACATTGAGAATGGTATGTACAGATTGTTGATTTAAGTATCATTATAAATTGAAATGAATCTATAGAAAGGAATTCAAATATCCGTAACACACTAAATACCTATTGAAAGGTAGGTAGATACACGTATATCTTGTATATCCAGGTAGTATTATATACAAGGAAACTGTACATCTAGTGTAATATCGATAGAAGTCCGCGCTTAACCAGCAAGTTCTACGGAGACTTGTTATTCAAGAATGGAGGGAGGGAGGGACGATGCATCAGGACGGCCTGCCCCAGAGGGGAACGGATCACCAACAAAGGAAGGATAATCCTTTCCAGATCGCTTATTGACTGAGGCTGCCTCAACCATTCATCATCGTAAACGTCAGGTTGGCGCAAAAAATGTAAACAGGGGGCTCTTTAATAGCCCATTTGTAGCCGATAGACGGGCAACAACCTCTGGCAGATGGAGTCTTGCACAGGCACGTTCCTATAGTATAGCCACAACTCAACAAGATTATGTAATGGAAGAGATCCCAATGGTTGGTATTGTACTTATATATCTCTTGTTAGATAAGTTTGAAACTTGATTTCAACTTTAACTACAATTTTTTAAAATTATTTTATCCCTAGTACACCTGGTAAAGGCCACGATAAAAAAATGGTGGGTAGTAGTTGGCGACTGCTTTTACTGTGAGTGATCACATGTCTACATATGTAGGCAGTTAGACTTTTGCACTCACAAATATGCTAGAGTCCCGTTTGGTTACTTGTACTCACTGGAAGGGTTGGACTTTTGCAAGACTCAGGAGCCATTGGGGCCCTTTTTTCATTTAAAAAAGTACCCAATACTAGATTCGATCCCCGGGTCGTGGCTGTCAGAGAAATCGGCGGTTATATATATAAATATGAAAAAAATGATAGAAAAAAAATTATTGGTTTCTCCCATTTCTTGGTTTTTCAAGAAGCCTCTGGGACCAAAAATATTTTTGGTCGCAGTGGTACAGCCTACTCCACGCTGACGAGCGCCAAAAGCGCGAAACGTGTTCGTGGATGGCTTTTCTTGATTTATCAAGAAATTGGGTTGGCCAAATATTAGGGAACAGGCTAAATCCATGTTTAGTTGATTTCTGTTCCACCAGATGGCGCTCTACCTTCTGTAAAGCACATGTGCTCCTGGTCAGGATATGCCAATTAAAAAAAAAAATATATATATATATATATTGTTTTCTCATATATATATATATATATATATATATTTATTTATATTAAGAGTATGTCTAAATGACGGGTAAAAGCCGATGCTAAAAGACGTTACGTTGTTAAATCTTCTTTTCTTGTTAAATTTTCTTTTTATTTTTCAAAAAAATTTTTTTTTTCTATCTAAAATAAAAACATATTATTCTAACATATAATTACTTTTATTACATTTTTCTCTCCTAAATAAGATATAAAAATAATACATATAAACAACTTTTTAATCTCATCTAACTTAAACACAAAAATAATTATCAACTTTTATCTTATATATATATATATATATATGTAAGCGCATATATAGTGTGAATAGAAAACGTACGATATTATAAAGAGGGTTTTTACGAAAAATGTTTTTAATTTCCATGAGCATTATTACCATATATAGTACATACGTTATTTGAAACCTTTATACATGAATTAAAACAAGAATATATTAAGTAAGCATTTAATTGAAAGGTGAATATTAATGAGTGTGAGATTTTATATTGTATGATGCAATAATTAAGATATTTTTACCCTGTGAAAACATCAACCAGAATCGATTTGTAGCTTTTAGTATTTGACTTAAAGCTTTAGTTTTATATAGAAGATCATTTTTCAAAAAGAATCAACACAGTCAGACAAAAATTTGTTATTTGCATAGAATAAATCAATAAAAAGATGAATAATTAATTCCCAGTTTCTCAAAAAAAGAGAGTCAGCCATACACACGGAGTGTTTATATAGAAAAGATTTAAGATGGTACAAAATTATATGTCTAGAAAGTCTTCATATAAATACTTTGAGAGAATCATTATTGTAGATCGAAAATGTTTATATATATATATAAATCATATTTCATATAAATCAAAAGTCCTTATAACGAATAATTACCAGTTTTAATGGATCATTCCCCATGGTTCTGAGAAAATTGTCTATATATAGGATATATTAAACGAGTATTAGTAATTTAGCGTGTGGTAAACGTGGATAAATAAATGTAAGCGCGGGGTAAATAGAGGATGTAAAGCGGCGTACAAATAAAGAAAGAAAAAAGGTGTTTCAATAAGATATGAGGCCAATTTGACGTCTGGGGTCCTACATATTTGATGGCCATTTAGACAGCAGGACACCTTGCCTGTCAGCCAACTCTATTAAAAACGGATTAACAAGACACCCAGAGACCAAACCCAATTTTTGTTCTTAAGCCTCTTGTTTTTAAACAAGAATAAGCCCGTGTGCTTAGCAAAATATCTTAGTTTTTACCGTATTTGTTTTATTCTACACTGCTTGCTTATTCTGAAAGTTTTGGTGAAACTATTTGATTTGTATTTCTTTATTTAACTCTATTTTGCTGAATATTTGTAGTTAAATATATGTATTTTTAATTTAAGATAGAATGTACAAATGAGTATACTGCACATTTCTCGTATTCAAGATTTTAAAATGATGGGTTTTTCTCAATTAAGATGGAAAGATATGAATAAATGTGTGTGTTTGATTTTGTTTTATCTTGGTTTAATATATATATATATGATATAATATTCTGAGAGTTTAACTAAAGTATAATACTTCTACACTTGTTATAATCTCATTTATTCAATAATCAATGATTGCATATTTGCTCTGGTGTCGGAGATACATTAAAGGTATTGTTCTCCGATATACTTTGCATATTTTATCCTGCTCGACAATATGGCGGAGATGGACTGGGTACCTAAAGAAGAAGAACGCTCTACTAGACCCAGGAGCAGACGACTACCAGGACTTACCCCGAGAACATAACAACCATGACCAACAGAAGCGACTCAGGTGAATCCGCTCTTTTGCCAGAATGTGGTGCGGTTCCATGTCCCCTGGTGAGATCAGCGAAGACCCCCTCAAGCCTTGCTGAAAGGTTATAAGAGAATGGCAAGACATAACCATCGGGACGATTCGCTCAGTCTGGCTGATAATCCATCCATCCTTTCCAAATGGCGATGCATTTACAACTCACAATATATAATAAAGATTTTACATCATTATCCCAAGTGTACACATGGTACAGGCCATGATAATAATGGTGAGCAGAAGTTGGCGACTGATTTAACGGTAAGTGAATCACATGTCCACACATGTAAAAAGCAGTTCGACTTTTGAACTTATAAGTAAATTTTGGTTACTTACACTCGCTGGTGGGGTTGAACTTTAGCAAGAATCGGGAGCCATTCAAGCAATTTTTTTTTTTTCAATTATAAAAAGTGTTCAATATAATAAAGATTGGCCAGTTGTTCGTGTTGCATGTTTTATTTTATTTCTTTCTACACATACATGTTTTTTTAGAATTACATAAAATGTCTATATCATTTAATTCATCTCTTTCTTAGCTTTTAATTATAATCAAAACACCATCAAAAAACTGTTTAGAATACCTATATAACAAAGTTCCTCAAGAACAATAAAGAGACACCTCTACCTTTAAAATTCACTAAACGATGATTTTTTGTTTATCACTCCATTAATACCGTACTGTTGGTGATTAAGGAAAATGTGTCATAACACTAGGTTTTTTAGTACAAGTTCAGACAAAAATAAAACTGTAATTCCGTAGTTTCGGGATCCATGGCCTTCGTCAATATAGGAACGTCTTCGATTTTGTAGCAGTAAATACAAATGAAAGAAATATATGAGAATTGCATAATATATATTTTGGGAAATTACGGTTTAAGATATAATAGAAGTGTGTGTGTGTTTGTAAAAAATCTCTAAGTATAATTGCCTTAGCACATCGTTAAATCAGTATCAACCGAAAAATGATTATGCTGATGATAATGAAAATCATTTTCAAGGTGAAACATCTTTTGCTGTCGTTTTATAGATCGTTCTATATACATATACAATGTACATAGTTGCATATATCTAATTATCATTTTTAAAAAAAATAGTTCAGACTGTGCGCTTTTACATGTATTGTCAAGATGTCAATAAAATTATGTTGATTGTCAATTTTCTAGATTTGTTCGTAGAACGGACTTTCTTCTTTCAATATAAATATAAAATTCTGTTCGGTTGTCAGCAATGTGGAAAGTAAATACCATCGCAGATAATAATGATGCTACGTGAATAAACTTATGAATTAAACTTCAAATATCCTATTTACAAAGCTTATATTCTATATATTCGGGTAAACACCCACGAATTCCACGAGACATTCATCTAAATATAAAATAATAACTATTTGTTTAATAAACAATACACAACAAATCATTAAAGTTATCATCATAAATTTGAATTAATAAAATATTGATAACTCATTAATAAAAAAATTTTGGATTCAAAACAATCATTCCAAACGACCCTATATAGAAAACAAAATGGCGAGACGCAGTCAGACGAGGGATCTGTGTTAATGAAGGCCTCTCATTACGTCGCAGGAAAAAAAGTACAGACGACCAGTTTTAGATTAGCAGACGAAATGCCCAGGCAAACCATTAGCGCCAAATCGATAAATATAAAAACTATTAAGTTCAATTGATTTATCGGAAAAGGAATTAAGCGTTTTTTCTGGACAACATGAATTCAATTATTAGTAACTTCTTCGTTTTATATAATTTTGTTTGTTCCTTATGACTCTATATTTCTTTTATTTTTTCAAAAAAGGCCTTGAAAATATCTTTGAGAGTAACTGTGTTTAATTACCTTCATCAATTTAAAAACGCTGTTGATATTAGAATTATTTAAAATAAGACTTCCTTTAATGATATTGTGTGTATAAAAATATCAAAATATATTTGTTATATTTATTTCATGGTCGCAATATTCTGTTCATTTATTTCATATTTATTACATTTTTGCTTTTTTACATTTTAACTTCCGCCTTCACGTTGAATACGTAGTGAGTTCATGCTGGATTTGGTTATTTTATATCAATATATATGCGAAAAAAATAATAATAAATAAAATAATAAAAAGGTTAAGTTTTTGTTATTGATATCAAAAAGACCTATCCTGATCATGTTCAACTATATAGCGCTCTGCCATTTAAAAGTTCACGTCAACCTAGTCAGGATATGCCTTTTTCTGATTTTATTATATATATAATTTTAATAAGGCTTATTTTGAATTTAATAAGAGTTATATATATATATTTATCCAATATTACATTGGATTAATCTTCCATATTTTTTACTAGGTGTTTTGTTTTAAAACACACAGCAGGTCGTACGCTTCAGGTGAGCCATGGACGTCTTACAAGCTTATTGGGCGATAAAATATATATATTTATATGAAATTTGAAGCTGTTATAAAGGGGTATGATTCTTTCAAAAATAAAACAATTTCTACTGCCCTCACTGCAATGGAAAAATTAATGGGAGGAATCACCACTGATGAATCAGCCCCTCCCATTAATATTTCCATTGCAGTAAGGGCAGTAGAAATTGTTTAATTTTAAAAGAATGATACACGTCTATAATGGTTTCGAATTTTCATAACAGATGGCGCGCTAATGTATCATAGTATATATATTTATATATTTTAGTACTTATCATTTATGCGAGTCGATGTGTTTATTATTCATATTGATTTATTTTTCTCTATATAATTTATTACATAATATTTATAATCAAATTTCTTTAAAAACTAGCTAAATTCTATTTAAAATGGCTATCATATTACAAAATATTTTCGTTAAACAAAAAATCTTGATCGTAATTAGCATTTTAATATCATTCGTATAATAAACAGAACATTATGCACATATTTAAAGCAGACGATGAAATGCAAGTGTATGAATAACAATTATCATTTTTTTAAAAGGAGTTCCAAGATTGATTAGAGGCCATTTGGAATGCTGAAATGATTCCGTCTCATCTTCTATTCCTGTTTGGTCGTATCTCTATTCTAACAGGACAATACATCATTATATATACGGGAATACAATTCTAGCAGGTTTATCATTATCATAATAATACATATAATCATGATTACTATTGACACGAATGATTCTTGATTTAAGGCCTACCTAATAAATAACCAAAACTACTATTTCGACTCGATAATTAATCATTCATTTTATAGATAAACATTCTTCCAGAAAATTCCCATTTATACATATCCATTTTTTTCGAGTAATATGAATTAATTCTGAATTAAATAACCTTTTGGTTACATCTTCAGGAATCTCAATTTGAATCGATTATAATTTGAAAAATGAATAGAAATAAAACTATTCAAAAATGTATATAAACTTTTATATCTCTTTTCGACCTCTCTTATTAATAATTCGATATAAACACGCGTGTAAATAATACATCATGTAAATAAAATAAAAAATATTTGAAAATATATATATGATTAAATCTGTCTATATGAATCGACATCGGGAAAAAACATTACCAATATCACATAGTTTAGTTTTCATTTTTGCAAACACTGCTTCTGTATTCCTATAAAACACCAAACTTCTATCATATTCTAAAGTAGATGTTATTACTGATATGTTGTTAAGTTTATATCTAACACCACTGTGTATCAATTAATACTTGATGACTTTTAAGAGTTTTTTTTTTTTTTTTTTCAAAAGATAGAGGAACCTATATTTAAAGTTAATACTTCTTCCAACCGCTAGGGGGCTATATCACGTGACTACCAAATTAAAACAAGATGGATGACCTTCCGGTAATAGATCAAACTAATTTCCGAGCAGACGCCTGCGTACATTTTATACCTCTTAGATAGATAGAGTTTCGCCATCCATTATCCCGTCTTTAAAACCACTAACATCTCCAGTAAATCTATAGAACGGTAGGTTATACTCACTAAGACACTCGTGCTTATATTCACTGAGTTATTGAAATATCGGTCCAACACTTCCCATCTGAACATCTAAACTACCTAACCAAACACTCTCTTTAAACCCCATTTGTGTGAATGCTAAGGAGAACTCCGTTGTAACATGGATTTGATATAAATCCAAAAATTCAAATATTCAGACGACTATGTGTTCATTGTATATATATAAATCAAAATGCCATGTTATACGTTTCTTTATATATCATAAGGCATAAACACAATAACGTAAAAAAGGTTTGACACATTTTGCTTTATAATTGTATAAATTATGTTGAAATTTATATAATAATTTTACTAAGTGTTTTATCTAAATACACATGTGAAGAACATTCCAAAATTTAAAAAAAAATGAAATTATTCATATTGACGGTCTACACTGATTATTTCTGCAAGATAATTATGTGCATTTCTGAGCTCTTAAGTGGGATGTTAGTTGGAAATATTTATATGAAAAATAGACACTTAGGCCAGTTGGAGTTTTTTTATTTTCTCAACGTTTCGACAAAAATCTTTTGTCTTCGTCAGAAGAAGTAAATAAAATAAAACATTTGGCAAGGCGTTAAAAAATGTTCTGAGGTTGCAAGGGCGTTCTCTCGTGATATATGAATGCCGGCCAGGCAGCCTCTATATTTACGATTAGTTGTAACTGTTTAAAAATATCGTTATAAATTACTTGAACTTGTTAAAAGTTTTGAAGAAAATCTAGCAATATCATTTTTCATATTTCCATTTTTATATGGAATTTATGAATTTGTTAATACAGTATATATCAATGTTAAGAAAAGGGATTTTTTTCCCAGAAATATCAATGTGTTTCACATTTTATTAATAAGTACTATAAAAATAAGTTTTAGAATATATGTAGACATAATATTTCTTAAAATTAACTAGGCCTGTGGAAGAACGATTCACAATATCAAAAGTTCAAAGTGTTTTGAAATAAAATATAATTTATGGTTAAAATATTTGAAACTCTTGTTTCTTCAATAACGTTAATTAAAATAAGTTAATTGTTGAATAAAGGTGCATATTATAATTCGCTTTTTAATCGAGACTATTGAAAACCTTCGTTAATTCGAGAAAATTGTTAAATTCTAGAGATCGTTAAATCTAATTTACACTTTATATCATTTTTTTCAAAAAAGCAGTAGTATTTTTTTCCGTATTGGCGTAAAAGAGACTGAGGCGATATATTAGAGTGGGGATCAAAAAGTTGAAACATTTTTTGAAAAAAAAAAGAAATCTGGCAAGTTTGGAATGGAAAAGAAAGAAGTCCATTCTAATTAAATAGCAGCCGAAGGAACGACTAGAATCTAACCTTTGCCCTCCAGTCACCAATCTATCTTATTTTTTGAAGCTCAGAAAAAAAGGAGTAGGAAAGTAGCACTTGAAGCAGTTGGCTAACAAGGTTTAAAGCGCCAGCACTTTAAAAATAAATCTTTAAATTTTATCGCACCATTTTTTCTCAACTTCGTCACCCCATATAGGCAGAGTTGAATTTATCGAGTCAGGGTTTAAAGTCGCCTTTAATTAAAATGGCCGCTTGGTATTACACAACACTCTGCCTCGAAAATGGGAAAAAGATAAAAGCCAATTAAATAGAGAAATTACCCAACATTTTAGAACTGGGGAACGTTTATCTAATTTTGGGTATAAAGCTTGATCTAGTTTCCTGAATTAGAAAAAATATATTTCTGGAAAATGTACGTTAATTCAATATAGGTCTTTGTTTTCTTGAAACTCTAGTAATAGCTCTTAGAGTGTGGATTAATTATAAAATAAATTAATATAACCCAACACTTAGCATCAATAAAATGGTACATCTTGAAACTATGCAAATTATTTTATTCTCTCCAATATTTCAGGGAGGAGCAAGCTTACCTTCAATAAGGCACAACGATACTCATAGAGGCAAGGAGACTGATGGAGATATTTATGTACAGTATAGCTGTGATTAGAGTAAAAAATATAAATTATTGTCTATCTAAGAAGGTAAATCTATCAGATATTTATTTTGTATTATAAATTACCTTATATATAATATTTACGAACGGAAAAATATGTCCAGGGTAGCCTAGTGGACATGGAATCTGCCCGGTAAGCGGAACACTCTGGGTTCGATTCCTATCCCTGTACACTTCTATTTTTCCGTTTATCATTACTCTTCACAATTCATCTCCTTTTATACTTCATCCCTAAGGTTAGAAATAATCGTTATTTCTCCTTAAAAATAAATTTCGATTTTTCGTTTAAAAGAAACACATGCGGGATAATTTTCAAATGTCGTTTTACATTTAAATATATATAATCTTGTATGGACGTTTTTATAAAGTAGTTTCAATCTCTTATCAGAGAGAGAGAGAAAGTTTGTGGATGTTATAACAATTTCTTAGATAATTTGAAAACAAATAAATTATACAATAAATTAAAAATAAAGACGGCATATCCTGACACGTACTGACATGTACTTTATACAATACTAGACGGGTGACCCGGGCTTCGCCCCGGGATTGACCCGTGTGCATATCTACCCGAGTGATATATATTTAGATAAGATTTTTTAAATAATTGTTTGTTATTAGCATTATCTATTTGTTTTCATCAGCATAATTTAATCTAATCTTTGATAGAGGGCGCTGTTCGTGAGCTAAGTAGAATAATTTGAATATATAGTTTTAATAATTGATTTATATATTTTTTAAAATAGCCTATCGTCTTCCCCGTATTTTTTTAACTATGTATGGAAATTTTGGTTTGAATTAGTGAACTACTACGAATTTGTATACCGGACATACAAACAAACATACAAATATTCATTTATATATATATAGATATGTGCCTAGATAATGATGAAATAAACGGTATAAATATTTCCAGCACATCCATCCTTCTATTGAAGCTGTTTAGATTTTTCATTTTAATTTCATTTTTTACAATTTGAATGTGGACTAAAATCAGAAACAATATACTACTTTTATTTTACAAATATCAAAGAAATTTGTACATTGAGAGATCCACGAGTGTCCTTAACCCATAAATATGGAAACACCTGGTCTTTCCTGGAGGTGGTTTGTCATTGGAGGTTGGAATAATCAGGGAAATTTATTTTTCATTTTACCTAAGTCATTGCTCTTAGGGGTGGTCGCTATAGAATGTTCTCCAGTGAGAGGCTTCTTACTTTACAACCCAATATTTTTCCCCTTTGAACATTTGTTTTTTCGGTGCTTTATATATGTAAATAATAAATAATAGAGAATATTTATAAATCGTGGATTTCCATATATTGAAAACATATAATAACACACATACAAGCCTTTATTAAGACATTCCGTCTTATAAGACGATTCTCCTGTGAGAAATGAATCTAAAAAGAAATGAGAAGCAGGGGAAGAAACTGAATCCTCGCTAGAAAAGAGAAAAAGAAGAAAAGGATAGAATATCTATGTACAAAAGTTGAGACTATATACATCGTTTTTCGTGCATAGAACACAGTGAAGAAGTAGGATATTAAGTAAATGGTTGCATCTTGTGGAGAAGAAAATATTTCCACATAGTTCAGTTACTTTTAGGTCTTTTTTCCTTCTTTCAGTCTTTAAAAAATTAAAAAACATATAATTAACTACTTCCTATAACGAAACTAATATCAAAATATGAAAATTATGATTATTATAGCAAAATATGTATTATTTCACAAACATATTTCCAATTATATTCGGTATATTTTGCTACTATTTGAACTTCCCTCTTAACCTCTCTGGTATTTTATAAATAATAGTGCTGTGTGTGTCATTCTGAGTTTTGTCTTTCCTAATTTATAATTGACAATATTTATTTTAATATTCAATAGAGTTATTACGTGTAATGCAAAAGACCGGGAAAACATTTTGATAGCCTCTAGTAACAAAGATTTTACGCTTAGAAAATAATTTGTATTATTTGAATCAATTCTAAAATCTGTTTAACTAAATCTAATTCCAATAATGATGTACAAGTGCGCCAATAAAAACTCACAAATTGAAGTAAAAATGTCATATGATCGAACTTTCAGTAAGAGACCACCTTCAGGAGAAACCAGAAGTATATCAGGTTCTCAGGAGGTCTCTCATGATAGATAGGTCAGTCAGTGGGGTTTGAGTTTCACATTTAAACTTACAATAGATGGTATAAATGCAAGATTTCACGGTTTATACCATCTCTAAACCTGTGTCTGACACTCAATATACGTTGGTGTATCAATTCCACAATTGATTCTCTTAACCTGAGCCATCTAAAACACTTGAAAACAAACATTCAGAAGAAGAAAAAGAAAGCTTCCAATACAGCAGCGTAACAAAGAAGTACAATTAACAACGCCGGGTGGTGTTTGACAACTCCAGTTAGCAACGAGGCTTTAAACTTGGAGTTATGAAGCCAATTTAAAACTTCTCAGGTCGTGAGAGCAATTAGTGATCATACTTTGATGTTCAACTTCTTCTTACTCTTTATTTTCTAAGACGTTTTTTGTTTTCAACACGGCCACCTTTTGGGTGAAATACTTCCCGATAAGCTACCCATTCTTGTATACGTGGAAATTTAAAATACTAATGAATATATTTGAAGGCAATTATTGAAGTTTCTTGACCGTAGAAATTCTAGGTCTTTTAAATACGGCATAATATCAAATCTAATAGACATTAAATCGAGAATGAATTGCATGTTCTGATACTCCTCTCTCTATACTCTTACACAAAATCATATATGTATTTTCACATAAAATATCTCTTTTTATATTAAAATATTGATTTGATTCATTTTTACTTTGCTCGGTTTTTTTATATTCATCAAAATTTATTCTTCTCCTTATTACCCATCATGTTGTTGAGGTGTTTGATTCATTTGAAAGTAAAATAGTTATCTCTTCATCTTTGTCTTCACTTATTTTATACTCAATAACATTAATCATATAGATGTAGTGTGATGTAATTAATATATGAAAACCTCCCGTAAGTGTCCATATATAAACCATCACCTCCATGAGCGACCACTTCTGTAAAATAACTTATCCTGATCTAATTCTACCTTCCATGAAGGATTACTTCTTAGAGAACAGCCCTCATATTTTCTGGTGATCTCCTTTGACAAGTTCTACCGTCTTTGAGATTTCTAGGAAACCTATAGTGTTAGATGAAGGAGGAAAATGACCAATTTAGAAGCGACGAGGAAAACAAAATAGATTATGGCTCGAGGGGATGTGCAAAGGGGCGTGCGGAGTTTGATTCCCGTGCCAAGGTTATTCTTCCCTCCACCCTCAGGTACAAGGATAATAGCATTGATAAACCACATCTCCACTTTTCAATTACATGCTGCTTGAGCCTTAATATAAAACCACATTCCCTTCAAATCCACCTTTCCGAACTCTTCATGTAAAATAATTCAAAATTGATAATATATATATTAAAAAAAAAAAGAAAGAAATGGACATCATTTAAAATCAATTCTAAAATATGTTATGATTTCTAAAAATCACTAACGATCAAAGTATAAAATTAGAACCTGGAATGCACTAAATCGATTTTTTTTCTGGAAGGATTCACTCACAATTAATCTCTTAAAAAAGACGCATCTACCGTTAAAACAGACGCGAAAAACTGTACTCTATCTATATTTAGAACATAGAGAGAATTTGATAAGTTACTTTATGAACAAACCACTTCTTCGCTAAATTCCGAAGATTTCATTAATCCTTTGTAATTCTGATGAAATCGAATCCTGACGAGAGCAACATCCTGAAATTATGGCTCTCAGGTTAGGGTTCTAAATTTTCAAAAGCTGGTGTTGTATCTTCTACACTGATCTGAGTCTTTTAGATTGCAGACTGTCAAAATATAGCGCAGAACTTTAGGCATCTATTTGACGGTATACATTTATTTTCTATGGAATACATGATATAATCAAAACTATTAAAAGATAAACAAAATAACTTGGAATATATAATGTCTAAAAGAATAAAGTGTCGTGTCACACTTTCATGCCTATAAAATCACAAGATATTGTTTTTATATGAGTATTTAAAGATGTAATACATATTATATGTAGATTTATTAAAAATATTTATATGTATTGTAAAACCTTTAACACACTGATTTTGGGGGAAATATAACAATTATAAGAAAATGGTTATAAGCTGGTTTAATGTAATCGGTACTGTAGTGAAGTAGAGTTATACACTAATGCAAGATACCAAAATCAAGATGTTTCGGATTAAACAGAGAATTGGAGATCCAATCCAATTAAGACATTTTGCTCGCTACACCAAAATCTATTGGAAGTCTATGAGATCCAAAGAGCACCTGCACCATTAAGAACGGCAGTATATCAGAGAGCGCCAATATGAATATGGCAGAAGCAAGATGTTCCTGAATTCAGAGAAATAGAGATTCACCACCGCTAATTAAGTCATAGTTACTAATTACATCGTGACTCTTGATGAGGACGTCCACCTGCAGTAATCAGAATGATTTGGCAGAATCTCATTTCGAGGAGATGAAACAGCAGGTGCTGAGACAATTCCAGCTGTCCAGAACGTCAATCAGCACGACATGGTTTAATTATTGGTTGTTCTCCGTCTGTTTATACTTAGTAAATTGTATAGAATCTTTCTCAAAACCTTATAATATAGCCTTTTTGTATAAAATATACGTATATTTAAGTTTCTCTATTCTGGAATATACGAATTCGATAACACAAAATTACCATTTCTTCGCCTTTTAATAAAATTTAAATTCGTTGAAATACACAATTAATTAAAAATAAATCGACTTATATATTGGATGAATTTGTACTTGTTGAAAAACCAAGATTTCGACGAAGCCTGGACGCCCACCTATTTTTTCTGGAAAAACTTTATTAAAAACTTTCACTTCAAGAAATTCGACACGAGAATCAAGTTTATTAAATAAGTTACTTGGGAAACGCGAGTGAATTTTTTATTTCATATAAATTATTATTATTTAGTAAGAAAAGTATGTTCCACGAGCCTGGGTTACCTTTATGTTTTTACTATTATATTTTATATATAAGAAAAAATTAATCGGCTGTATATGTTCAATTACATATTAACTGTAAAATGATTGTGGAATATCAAATTTTATATTTACACTCATGGACAAAACTTATTGAAGTTTAGCATGTATACCAGAATACAGACAATAACTCCGAAAGATAACACAGTGACCTTTATTGAAGACATTCGTAATAACCAAGTGTGAACGAAATTGCCCTTTCTCCTTAGAAAAAAAAAACAGACAACTATCGACATCAAAGACTTTTCACTTCCTTAAGTTTTGTCTCTGAGTGTATTCTGTTTTTATTTTCGAAGGATGCTCAAATCTCTATAGAAAGGTTTATAGTAAATTTTATGTGTATTTATCGCATTTTTTGTTGTGTATAAATACGGATATAGGTGTAAATATGTATTTTTGTTGATATAACTGTGTGTATTTAGTTTACATTTCATCATTTAGTAGAAATGCCTCCTGTGCACTTCCCTGTCTTACCTTAAACTATCTTAAAATGTGGGGAGAGATATAACATTTATGTCTTGTACATAGTCGGCTATTGATGATAGATCGTCTAAATCTGTATGATATCTGTTAATATTAGCTGGGTGATCGTGATTATCATCAATCGATGATTAGTGAAGGCTAATTGTCTTCTACTTCAATCTTTATAACTGTTTCTGTTTAGAAATGTAAATCGACGCAATTATACCTAGCCGGGATATCGCGTTTTGTGTGTTTAAATAAATAAATAAATCCATGATTGGTATTCGAGCGTGTCGCATGTTGGTGAAGCAAACAGTAACAATAATTGTCAACTACACCAGTAAGGTAAAAAATAGCATCTATAAAGCTTAGCTTGTCAAATGATGTTTCAAAGAACCTTTCCATATATATCTCCTACTATATATTTAAATAGTATTGAAATACCTGGAAGGTGGTTGAGGTACATATACAGAATATTCGAACTGATAACAGCAACAAAAAGTTTTCTTATATCTTTCTCTACATTATTTTTTATTATATTAATATCACTAAAATAATTCATTTTATGAAAATCTTTAAACTTATTCTTTTCGAAATTTCCCGTATTTTGTTATTAGGAATTTTGATATAAAAGCAACATATATATGTGGGTAGGACGTGCAAGAAAAGATGGCGGTGATGAGATGGAAAAATTCAGAGGGTGGATTGAAAATTCGATAAATCCTCCCCCCACCCTAGAATAACATCCCCCAACGATCAATGCATTTTCACAATCTTTTTGTGTTTAGAAATGTCCCTCTCTCTTCTTTCTCCCATCCAGCCGATATTCCAGCCGTCTCCTCAGATAATCTTCTACATCGAGTACTGCATGGTGGTGTTTAACTACAGCCGTTTCTACTCTGTGTGCATTGTATTTCAAGACATGTTGTACCAGTTTGTGTGATAGAATCCAGGTTCTTGTATTGTGTATGTCGTGAGACTGTAAACACTTTTATACACATGAAAAATGTAGTAGACAATTATAATCATAATGTGTAGGTTGTTGAAATAGTTTTTACAGTTAAACTGCACTTTATTTCAAGACATGTACCAGGTTGTATGATAAAATCCAGGGGTCTGTTTCGTGAGACTGTTTGAAAACACTTTTCTATATACGCATGAAGTATCGGGAAATGATATTCATAGTTGGTAGGGTGTTGAAACTGTTTTTACAATTGAACTGTACTGAATTTCGAGAAATGTACCAGGTCGTGTGGTAAATTCCGGTTGTGTGTGAGTTTCGCGAGATTGTTTGTAAACACATTTCTACACATGTAGTACCGGGCAATAATAATCATATAATAGGTAGGGTGTTTTACACGAGAAACTTCACTGAATTTCAACAAATGCTGTAACAGGTCAAGATAACACGATAGGTAAAGTGTTGAGACAGTATATCTGGAAGTACTAGACAATGATAATCATGTGTTGGGTATTTACAGTGTTTGTAAGTACATTAAATGTGTCTACACGTGTACTATGCTAGGATAATCAGGGCAGGTAAGGAGGTTAAATACCACGATACATATAGAAAAAATTCACGGCAGATAGGAACTCTTTGTTGATACACACGTGAAGTACCAGGGTAAGGAAAGCGCATCCAAGCGCATTAAACGTCTAGAAGTACAGTACTAGGCTATACTAATCAGGGAATATAATGAGCTAGACTCGCTGCTGTGTGAGGGTGGCATAGGGTCACAATAGTGGAAGTTCAACGGTGTTCCATTCTTAAGTCGAAACGTCGTAAAAAAATCCCTTTTCTGTCCTATAAAGTATTTTTAATTATACATTCTAGAAGTAGACCAATGTCACACAACTCCCAGTGTTTCATAGATCCTGTGCTGTGAAAGGTTTATTCATTCTTCTGATACTAAAACATGTCAATGATCTCTATCAAGACTAATTTTGTTCTTATAAATCATCTCTTTAAATTACACAGAAAACCAATATGTATAGCATGTAAATATATAGTGTTCGACTTATAATCTATCTCTCCTAACACACACATATAGGATATATTCAGTTCTTTCCCTATATATTTATACGTATTAAGTTTTGAGAAAAATATTATTTAGTATTAATATATTGTTTATCGTGTCATAGTATTGTATATAGCATGAATTGTGTTTCGATAGTATCTTCTAACAATTAGTTATCACGAAATTTCTTATCATATTTTTCTCTAGATATATATAGTATATATATATTAATTATGATAAAAGGATTTATGAATAATTATAAGGATATAAATGTGAAAAAAAGGAGAAGATTAATATTCAAAATACTGAGTTTTCCCATATATATTTTAATAAATTTGAATAAAATTCAAATATATTTACACATCGCCATATCCCAGCGGATGTACAGAGCATCATTAAATCATTAACAACCAGAAAAAAAAGAGTAAAAATCGATAATTATCTCTATCATGTGATAGCAATTCGGAGAAATGTCGGGAGAAATTTTTTTTATTTTAAAAGATATCGCAACGATTGGAAGTAAAAAATCATGCCTTAAAAAAGAAAGGAGCATTGTTTCGACTTTGCAACATCAGGGCGGGAGAAAGAGCATTAGCATGAGGGCGGTATCGCAGGGTGGGCGTAATTTTACATTTGAAGATATCGATTTAAATTGTAGGCGGGATGTTTGAATATGTCGTTGCCATAGCAACGCTCTAGCCAATAGGCGCACAGTTCAGGCTAGCTTATTGAATTAGAAGAGATTTAGCTGGAAGGAGACGTTTTTCCAGCGACCAATTATAAAATTTCAGGCTACTTGCATCTCCCAAGAAATCCCTCCTTTGAATGTTATTTGGATAAGTTTATCTTTTAATTAATTTCTTCATTTCTTGGTAATGACATCTCTTTTAAAATTTAGAATTCTTCAATTTTAAAGATTTTTACCTCTCGGTTTTCTAAAGCGATTCTGGTTTATTATATATAACAAATATGCAAATAAAATATATAAATATGTGGCCATTAACATGATATAAATAAATTGACAGATTATATGGCGAAGTTTTAATAGTAGAAACTTTACGCACAAAACAACTTCCAATTTTTGGTAAAACGAATTGAAGGCAATTTAGATATTCATAAGAAGTTATATATTCCACTTTGTTGGTCACACTAAAAACAAGCAGTTTTAATTAAGGTAACTAGTTATAAATACCAAATTTTAAGTATGTATTTTTATTCTCTGTATCATATAAGGTTATCCTAAAAGTTCGTAAACACCTGCAATAAATTTTGTTTTTCTTACAACGCTTTTTTTCTTATTACTTGGCGAATAATATTATTATACGGCGAATACATAATACAATTACTTTATACATAATACAAAGACATTATACATAACGGTAAATAATATTATGGCGAAAAATATTGGTATTTCAATTTTTGCAAGTGTTTACGAACTTTTGGGACATCCTTGTATTACCAAGTTATAAGAATGCTAAACTAGAGAATTGCCCGTACTAGGTAATGATCTAGAACTTAAAACCAGCCCTAAGTCTTAATCAAGTTTTAACTTAATCATTATTGTATTGAAACATTACACTTCTTGTGGGTAAAAGTTAAAAAGGTAAAAATCTTTGATATTGCTAGTAGTCTTTTTTTTTTTTTTTTTTGAAGGAGGCAATTATTTTCACACTTGGTTATTTCGTGTATATTCAATAAAGATCACTGTGTATCAAATATCTTTCAGAGTTATTGTATGAACCCATGCTGAAATGTACAACTTCCTTAAATTTTGTCCCATGAGTGTATATTATTATTATTAATATTTCACAAAAATAAAAATGGGTGCGTCCAATAAAGGAATATTTTGGTATATATATCATCACTACGTAGAGTTCAAACAATGATTGAATAAATAATATAAAAAGTCAATGTGTTAAAGACTTTTATATTAAAATTAAGTACCATTAGTTGAGTATTTTTGAAATAAAAATGCGGGTTTGTTGCCAATAAATAAAAATTAAGGAAAATTTTGGAATATAAATCATTCTATATAGTTGAATATCTTGGGACTCTCTGAAAACTGTTGGCGTATTATACTGTTACACGGCGATGAAAGAAAGAAAGATTCGACATTGCCATGGTGGAAAGCAGGGTCAGTTCGGACACATGTGTTCATCTTCAAGAATAGCTGAGGGGGACCAGTCAAGAAGGAAGAAGCCCACTTGACGACCAAGGAAGAAGTTGTCCTCCCTGTTGTTGAGGGCGGCTGTTGGATCATGCTCTCTGCATGTTACTTGCTTTGTTCTCCATGTGAATACACGACAGAGATTCTTACCGACCCCGCGGACTTATTTAACCATCCCTATGACAAGGCGGTGGCGCAACAATATGTATATAAGCATAGGGTCCCTCTCCTTTCAAATAAAACTCCAAAACCAAACTCCATCTATTAACCGTCTCGGCAAACGAGCGGCCTCGAGTCGGTGAGATATATATGACTTGAAATCATCTCCAGGAACGATTACTTTTGTAAAATAATCAATAACCTTTCATCTCAACTATTCAGAACTCCAATCAGAGACCATCTTCAGGAGAAACCTGAGATATCCATATTTCTGGCTGTCAAATAAACTTTCATTTTATTGATAGATAAAATCATTTTCACATTGGAAATTCTATTTAAACTTCATATTAGCTAATGATATTAACTTCTTTTTGTTCCTCACTATACATTTGGTGACTATCTCCCTTTGTCACCTTTGACAAGGGAAAGAAAGGTTACGGAGTTACCGCAGGTGTCGAATAAAATAAACTTGTCATTTTTTATGTTGAAGATATTATCCACGTCCTATCTTTTTTTATATATATATAATCTTTCTAAAGACAATAAAGCGAATCAATTTGATGATAAATACATATTCAAATTACAATCAAAATTATTCTCTCTTCAAATGTATCAGAAGATCTTAATAAGGAATCCTAATCTGATTGGGTAATTAAAATATTTCCGAGATGACCGGTTTGAAGCTCCGGAAATTGCGGGGTAATGATGACCTGTCCGTCGACTTAATTGATATTTTAACACATTCAGTTTTTAAATGGTCGCAGCTTGGACATCTGGGAGGATTGGATTGATTAAGATTTCGGAAGACTGACCGGTTTTTTTCTTTCTTGTAAGTTAAGAAACACGAGCTAAGGAAATGCAATCAACTCATTTAAAATCTCGTTTGATTCATAGAAAATTGGATTAATGTTTGATAATCTGAATATAAGTGAGAATTAAGCCTGTTTTTGAACTACTTTTATTTATTTAAATAGAAAAAATATTAAATTCTTAATATCTCTACAGAAAATCCAAGGTTTTTAATGATTTTCCTAAATGATTATTCTAGAGTTTGTTGTCTTCATTAGTTCTGGTAGATAAAACTGGTGAAGCCGTTGGATAATTTCACCACTGTCTTTGCTGAATTAGAACTCTAAAATGTATAATGAATACTTATATATGACAGGTTAAATAAACTTTAATTGAAATTAAAATATTCATTAACCATTTTCATGAGCATTTTTCAGAGTATTATTTTCTTTTTATTTTCTATACGTTTTATAATTAAAATATTATATATATAATTCATAGCTTTAAAACGCGCCATCTATATAATAGGAATCAAAACACCAAAACGCGAATGTTTCTTTTCACACACTGCGTTATAGCTATGTGTTAATTTATTCTTAACTGGCCTTGTCCTTATTGTTTGCGGAAGAGCAAATATGCAAGAGCAAATAAAGATGCAAATATTTAAATGTAATTCTGCTGTCCTAAAATCTTATGTCCATAGTTTGCTTAAATACCATTTCTAAGATTCCACCCTTCAGTGTTGCATATTAAATCAGAATGATCCAATACAGTATTAGAGCTCTAAAGAAGCGGTCTGGTAGATTAAATTGACGAAACCGCAGGGAGGGTTCACCTCTGATAAGTCAAGCCCTCCAAATATAGTTTTTCATGGCAGTAAGGGCAGTAAAGAAGTTTGATTTATTTGTGAAAAGAAACATTCGCCTTTTGGTGTTTTCATTTGTCTTATATTATATAATTATTATGAATATAAAATTAATATGAGGAGGTGCCAAGAAGACTGGAGGAGGAGCCTCTCAAGCTGGCGGAGTTTCCATTAAGATGTAAATATTGATGTGTTTTAACTACTGACCAGGAGTCAATAAAGATGTTGTAAACTATACATGTGCGTTTGGGAATCAAAAGATTTTCTATATATGGTGTATAATAGATTTAAGACCTACCGATCTTGGTATCAGATCGCATTCAGTCCCTAGGTCTTAAACATTCAATTCTGGAACGATATTTAATTGTAAATATGACGTATCTAATTCAAGACCAAGATTTTAAATTGCAGCGCTATAAATTTTATATACATATTGATAATGTGTTTGAGATCAAAATGTTTTCTACGAAATTATGCATCCTTGATATCAAATAAAAAGGCACATATCACTTTATAATCGAAAGTTTTATCTACTAATAAACAAAATATATATGATATACCTAAATAAAATAATGTTTCAAAATTGCATATATACGAGTATGTTAAGGGTGTTATATAAGGCTGCAGTAGAATATTTGTGGGTTTGAATGTCAATTTACGCAATGATTTTCAATTATTTTTCAATTATTTTATTTTATTTCCAAAGCGCTATATCCCGCAAGGGATACTTGCTCCAAACAAGGAGAAAAGTTTATTTACATAAATTATTTACATTATTCAACGCATGAAAACATTAGAGATCCAGATTTTGTAGAAAGTTTAGAATGTATTTACAAAATGAATTGAACTTTAAATATGATTTTTTTATCGGAAATCAAATCGTTAAGTTCACAAACAACTAGTTCATTTTTCATTCTATAATCTTGAAATGCTGGGCAATCGATCAGTAGATGTCTTGAGGTTTGTTCCTCAATACCACAAAAGCTACTTGAATCCTCCACTGCCTTTATTCTATTTAAAAACCTTTGAAATTTCCGTGGTCTGTAACAGATTGTGTTACAAATGATAAAATGATAAAATATTCAATTTAAACCAGAAAATTCTTGTCCACAATTTCGGTCTTGAATCGAGAGCTGTGTATATATTATATATTCTAAAATGTATTTATATTAGGTGAATTAAAATATAATGTGTGTGTTCTTGAAGAATATTATAACCAATATACACTGCAGTATATTATAAAGAAGTAGCAAGTAAAATATTGTTGAAATGTTTATTCAGAAGCCATGTTAAAAATTCAGAAAGCGTCCGAGCATCATGGCATGTTACCATTTGTCTTGCCAACCTGGATGGCAATAATGGAAATGGAGGAAAAGTCATTTCTTGAACGCGGGGTGGAATTAGGATTCCTCTCTCTCTGCATTAGATCGCACAGTTCTCCTCGTCTCAATCTTTCTGTGTACGGCCGGGATCATATCTGTGGGACTGAATATATAACCTTTAAATTATAAGAATAGACTTTTTAAATCATTTTAACGGAGAGAGATCTTGTGTTAGAATATCGAATTTTTAAAATAGCGCATTTTCTAAATGAACCTACACCATTACAACATTTAGAAAAAATTATAAAAATTGTTTTCCATTTAAATAATAAGATCGTATATTTGTGTTTGTAAATTTTAAAAGTACACTCATGGACCAAACTTTAAAAAATGGAACGTATTTAATGTCGCCGGTCTTCTGTTTTTTTATTATTATTATTTATGAAGAAGAGTTTTTTTTTTTTTGCTTATCCCTAGTACACGTGGTACAGGCCATGATAATTATGGTGGGTAGTTAGCGACTGTTTTTAACTGTAAGCGCGCCACATGTCTACACATGTGAAAAGCAGTTCGACTTTGCACTTACAAATGACAGAGCCCCGTTTGGTTACTTGCACTCGCTGGTGGGGTTGGACTTTTGCAAGAATCGGGGGCCATTGGAGCTTTTTTTTTTAAACAGAAAAAAAAGTGTCCAATGCGGGAATCGAACCCGGGTCCTAGTGGTCGAAAACCAAACGGTTTAACCAACCTTCCACCGACCCCCATGAAGAAGAGTAATTTTGTTCGCACACGGTTATCTGGTGTGTCTTCAATTAAGATCATTATATATCAAATATCTTTAAGAGTTATTGTCTGAATACCGATATATATGCTAAAAGGTACATTCTTAAGTTTTGTCCATGAGTGTATTTTGTGATGTTTTGTAACTAATAAATTTCAAATTATTGTTTTAAAATATGCTATGGTATTATATGTGTGTGTGAGATTTCGTCTGCTATATAGATTGGTTACCAATTTTACTTTACTTTGACAGAAAGAGAATTCACAATATAAATTCAGTGCGAACGTATACAAGTCCTAGGAAAGAGATAAATAATAAGAGCAAAACATGAACTTTACTGAATTATTGAGATGCCCAATATATCCCTACATACAAATATGTGGAAGGAACATTATAGGACATCCCCAAGATTCATAGAGCCCTAACATTTGGCAGCTTTAGTTGTTCCTGATGTGCATTCAATAACTAAGAAATATCCGAATAACTCCAGTAGTGAAAAAATAATTACAAATTCTTTTTAATCGTTAATTCGTTTATTTTAACCTTCTTTTAAATTTAACGAAATGATCCTTTTTTTTCACAAATATTTACGAAACGTATAGAGATAATTTTCTATATCCTAATATTTTCGGGACAATTTTGGTTATTTTTTTTTTGAAAATGTAGAAGATTTACGTCTCGTGTATATTTGTGTGGAAAAATGGAAATTCCTCGAAATCTTTATACAAAAGGTCAATGTAAAATAATGAGATATTAAATAAATTGTAATTGGTTTTATAAGTTTTATATAAGGGAAGATGTCACTTACTAAACTCCAGTAGACATTTGCCAGACTCCGTTGAGGACCTAACCAGGACCAGCGATGTGCGGTAAAGAGAAGCACAACGATAGAGATTCAGTTAAACTACGTTTTTATTTACCATTTTCTTCCGAGTTCGACACACAAAACATTTTCAAAATTGATTATCTCATATAACCTAACTTATATTTAATTTTGGCTGATGGAGGAAGAGAAAGCTCCTTAATTCAAAGGTTATTCGAGTCCAATAGTACTCTAGGCTGCTCTGACATGACATGATCTAACTAGAGCCAGGGAGAGCCGTGCCGTGGGAGAGGCCAACAAACCCCTGGCTATCTGGAGGCCACGTGGGTAGAGGCCCCTAGTTGCGGCCCATGACGCAATCTCCGGGCTGCTAGACACGTTCTGTTGTCTGCGCCATGTTTCTGCTTTCTCATAGATTTGTCTCTCTCGCTTTGTACGGAAACTTCGGTGTCGATCCTTAGTCCGGGACATTAAGCTAGTGGTGGAAACAACCGTCTCTTTGTACAGACATCTGGGTCTTCAGATAGGTGGGTAGCTCCATATGGGAATGTACCCTGTCACTCCATTAAAAAGAACAAAGTACTTGGTACTTGTATTTTCCGCAGTGGAAGCCATGATGACCCATGTTCGACCCACTGATGAGACCCCACCTCTTTATAACTTTAACTTACATCAGCCAACCTCCAATGAAAGTTCACCTTCCTCCAGGAGAGACCTTGTGTTCCCATATAGGTATATTTATAACATTTCAAATTATATAATAAATTATTATCTACTTATATATTTGCCTTATTCTGTCTGTTTGTCTGAAGCTCACGGATAGAATGCGCGCTCATTGGCTGCAAGGGAACACGTGTCCTCCCTGCCCCCCTCTAGACAACCCTGTTATTCAAAAACCATACATCCAATCGCCATGAAATTCTGGGATATTATTAGGTATATCCCCGGAAAGGTTTTCGAAAAATAATTTCTTGAATATCTTGAATATCCTTAGAGTTATTTGCAGAATTGTAGATATAACTCGCAAGCAGCGCCGCCAGACGGTGATAGGCCTAAGCTTGCTGCTCCACCCCTGTTGACCTTGGGTCGGCGTGTGAGTCACAGCATGATGCAACAAAAAACACTCTCTCTGGGAATTGCGGCGTCAACAACCTGTAAGTTTGTGCCTCTCTCATAAACCTGTCTATACAGACCACCCTGTCTATAGCGACCACTCTAGACAACCCTGTTATCAGCTGTGTGATACATCCACCTGTCTATACAGACCACCCTGTTAATAGCGACCACCCAAGTCAACGTTTTTAGAATATATTCGCACTCGGGTAAACCCCGGGCGTTGCCCGGGCCATTCGTCTAGTATAACTATAAATGATGGAGAGAAAAAAGAGAAATATAATGAGTAAGATAAGTTTATAATATCATTTTTGAGGGGTAATAATTATGAATGCATCAAGAAATATATTTAAAATGTTTAACGGCAAGATTTAACAACGGAACTAAACATATATATATCTATTTATTTAAAAAGAAAAAATTAGAAATTTGGGGGAAAAAAATAACTTGAAATTAAAAAGGGTTTTGTTGGAATCTTGGGTAACACTTGAAGATCAAATATAAACAACCTTTCATGAATCGCTTTATATTTTCTAAAATTTTAAATTTTAAATGAGTAAAGAAAACATACGTGAAGTGTGATTCATAAAAGATATTTTTGGTTTACGCGAATATACTGAAAGAAAAAAAATATATATATCTCACATAAACAAACCAAAAAGACCAACTATATATGCATTTAAAAGATGATTAAAATGTGGTTAAGAATAAATAACATCCAGCTCGAGCCAGACAATTCTCCAAGATGGCAGAGTAGAAAACTGTGATAGAGATTGGATGCACACATATTATAATATTTACAAATTTTAAATGTGTGCATACATGTGATAAACTCTTATAAATAACCATAAATGCATATTTACACCCATGGACAAAACCTAAAGAAGTGGAAAGTCTTTGATGTCTCCGGTATTCTGTTTTTTAAGAAGGCAGAGACAATTTTGTTCACACTTTGTTATCTCGTGTTTCTTCAATAAAGATCACTGTGTATCAAAAAGCTTTCAGAGTCATTGTCTGAATTCTGAAATACATGCTAAAAGGTAAAACTTCCTTAATTTTTGTCCATGAGGGCATTATATAGTTTGTTCCTGGTGGACTAATAAAGTCAATTTATACTGAAAATAGATTCTAAACAGAATTGTCAGTTTTCTTTTAATTTTGATACAATAAAAAGAGATTTTAAAAGTTAAGAAAATAATAATATTTGTGAATAATCAAAAAATATCTTACGAAAAAAACGAGTTCTTTATAAATGAAGGCGTTTGAACTTCGAATGAGAAACCCGTTTATTAAAAGTCCATTAATAAAGAGTGGTATCTAAATAAGAGTCAAATTGGGAAGGTCAGTAATTACAGAAAGTCATAAATTATGACAATTAGCGAAGGCTAATTATGCCGACTCCCTACTGCGTCTTGGCTACCAGCCTGTCTGGTGGAGACATCATCTTGGTACGGCAGAACTGGCGTTTGTTGAGATATTGTAACCGCCCTACTGATAAACCTACATTGTGGACCTGGTGATAGAAACTTTGTTGAATCGCTGATTGGAACAATGAGCCATTCGACTACTGTTATCTCTACACCTCTAAATTATTTTTAGAACTTTCTCTCTCTCTCTCTCTCAGCAGAGCTGGATCTTCGGGCATGACCTGGAGGACAACGCCTTGGCCATCATGGCATTTGCCAAGACCCGCATTTACAAATACTTCCTGGCCCTGGAGTTGCGGGGGGTCCAAGAGGACCCTCTCCTGGTCTGGAGGAGAACCCTATCAAGATGGTGAAGCCTTCCTCACTCATAAATCATTGTAAATATTCCCATTATTCTTCATTAATTTTGTAAAACATAATTGACAGATGTCAATAAAAAGTATTTCAATCTGTCTCTCTCTTTCTTTTTAGAAATCTACTTTTTCTTCGTAGATCGCGAAATACGTGTTGTCGCTGAAGACCTGCTGGCGATTCTCCACCAAACTCTGCAGCGGTGGTAGAGGTGCCATATTCATTGTACGTAGTGTCATGCCTATATATATAATCATCTTTTAGAAATAGTGCAGACTGTGCACACAGTTGTATTGACAAGATGTTAATAAAATTATTTTAATTGTCTATTGTCTCTCTTTAGAATAGAATATTTTGTTAATATTAAGATAACGCAAACTTAATCTAGTTCACTATTGGAATCTACACTTCTGACTATTTTTAGAACTCCCTTTAGAATAAAATAGCTTGTGATTAATAAAATAAGGTAAAGTGAGATTCTGGCTCACTACTGAGATCTACATCTTTAAACTATTTCTAGAAGTTTCTCTTAATAATAGAAGAGTTTGTGAATAATAAGATAACGCAAAGTGAGATTCTAGCTAACTATACTGGGATCTACATCTCTAAGCTATTTCTAGAACTTTCTTTAGAATGGAAGAGTTTGTGAATAATAAACTAAGGCAAAGTGAGATTCTAGCTAACTCTCTCTCTCTCTCTCTATACTGGGATCTACACCTCTAAGCTATTTCTAGAACTTTCTTTAGAATGGAAGAGTTTGTGAATGATAAACTAAGGGAAAGTGAGATTCTAGCTAACTATACTGGGATCTACACCTCTAAGCTATTTCTAGAACTTTCTTTAGAATGGAAGAGTTTGTGAATGATAAACTAAGGGAAAGTGAGATTCTAGCTAACTCTCTCTCTCTCTCTCTATACTGGGATCTACACCTCTAAGCTATTTCTAGAACTTTCTTTAGAATGGAAGAGTTTGTGAATGATAAACTAAGGGAAAGTGAGATTCTAGCTAACTCTCTCTCTCTCTCTCTATACTGGGATCTACACCTCTAAGCTATTTCTAGAACTTTCTTTAGAATGGAAGAGTTTGTGAATGATAAACTAAGGGAAAGTGAGATTCTAGCTAACTATACTGGGATCTACACCTCTAAGCTATTTCTAGAACTTTCTTTAGAATGGAAGAGTTTGTGAATGATAAACTAAGGGAAAGTGAGATTCTAGCTAACTATACTGGGATCTACACCTCTAAGCTATTTCTAGAACTTTCTTTAGAATGGAAGGGTTTGTGAATAATAAACTAAGGCAAAGTGAGATTCTAGCTAACTCTCTCTATACTGGGATCTACACCTCTAAGCTATTTCTAGAACTTTCTTTAGAATGGAAGAGTTTGTGAATAAGGAGGTTAAGCAAAGTTATTCTAGCTAACTATACTGAGATCTACAACTCTTAACCATTTCTAAAGCTTTACTTAGAATGGAAGAGTTTGTGAATAAGGAGGTTAAGCAAAGTTATTCTAGTTTAATACTGTTATCTAGTATGGATGGCACTAAGAACAAGCTTTAGGATAAAATAGTTTGTTTTGTTATGTCATCATCGGGCGAAGAAGTCTTTTCCATTATTGGTATCGAACGTTAAACAATTTCAAAAGATACTTTAAAATGATAGAGTTTTCTGAACGGGTTATTTTGGAGCGAAGAAACTAAATTCGACTACTAGAATCTATTAGCGAAAAAAAAATCAAGAACTATCCTAAGAATGAAAAAGTATCCTTTACGTATAATTCTACATTTTTCTCTTTTAGTAATCTAAAAATATCCTTTTTTTATAACTTAATTTCATAAAATAGAATATAATTTTTAAGCGCACGGACAAATAAAAATTCCCCAAGTTTTCTCTTTAAGAGAGTTAGCTAATTTTCTATTCAACTCTATTACAGATAAAGAATCATACATTTTATCTTTTGCATATCTACAAACAACAACGTTACAAAAATCAACTAGAATTTGGAGAATCAATAGAGTGTCTACCCTCTTTTTTTATCAAAGAAAGTAAATTCCATTTTTCTACTTTATATACCCATGAAGGAATGAAAGAATTTGTTGTCATGAGTTAAAAGCAAGGAAATTATGAGCTATCTTCGAAAGATTTTGAAGTTTAATGATTATCGGACGAAGCAATGGTGGTTTTATGTCTCAATGAGCCATTTTAAGCTTCAAATAAGAATATTTTGTTTAGTGAAAAATAAATAAGGAAGTCTTCCATTTAACAATACCTAACTTCAGAATAAAGGCTTGTCTGAATATATAGGTGTCAGAAATAGATATAATACAAACGAAAGAATACTCCACAAACTTACCTGAAGAGATATCAGATAGTTTCAGAATGAAAAACGGACTGTTAGTAACACACGGAATAAAACGATAACCATTATCTCAACCAATAAGAAAAAAAGAACCATCAAAAATCATCAAAGAGGGAAAAAGGAAATAGAAAATTTCCATTAGATCTAAATAAAGATGAATATGAAAATAATGATAGTTTGACTTGATAAGTAGTGGTTGCCATTCAAATGTTTTTTTCAATTTATTCTCCAATGTTTCTCCGAATGAATATTTAATACGAGACAGGACGATTATCAAGGAAAACAACACAATAAAATTGATGTAATTTCCATAATTGAGATGCACACACACAAACAAGAGATCTCTAATTAACTTTATTGTTAGGAAGATAGATGCTGTTATAAGGATAGAATATGTAAATGAAGGAGTTATTGATGACATCTTCCATTGTTGAACTTTTGTCACATTGCGTGTGGGACAACACCTCGTGTGACAGAAATATCTATTCTTTAAATGAAGAAAGTGACCTCCCATACACATGATGTTTGAACAAATTATTTCTACTTCAAACTTTAAACTATCGAAACCACTCTTTATCAAACCTTTTTTTTTCTTTCATTCTCATTGTTAATACCATATGACTATTCTATTCACGGCCTAAAATTATTGTATATATATATATATAGACAAATGTAAAGGCATACATGTATGACAGCGCAAGTGTCCCTAGGATGACATAGCGCTTTAAATTGAAATAAAATAAAATCAAACCTATAATTGTTGAAGAAACCAATAAAGTTAATGATAATATACAATAATGATGTTTATTTAAATGGTTTAATAATTTTTCTAACATTTTGTAAATATCTATTAAATTGTTTTTAGTTTTTTGAGGTAAAATCTACATAAAACTATTTTGCTAAGATAAAAGGTTTAGAAATATCCCATTTAAATATTGTATTCACTTCATGGATTCTATTTTGTTCATGGCTCTTGAATAAATAATTCAGAAATTCAACAACTATCAAAATTAAACTTATTACAATTTGTTTCTTTTATAATAAAATAAGCAATCAATCCAGGGCTAAGTTTCTTATGCGAATTCTAAGTTTGAAGCGTTCGGACTTGTCAGCCTTTCAATAGGAGTTTAACATTAACGTCTTGATGATGATATTTTCTACAAATTATTATTTACATATTTCTTTTATACAAAATATCTATATCAATCAAGTAATTTTTACATACATAGTTAAAAAAATAAATTATTATTTGAAAATTTATTATATAATTTATAATATAGATATTTTAATATGGGGCCTTAATCGGCTGATTCGGCCTATCTCTCATAATTCTTTTCATATATAGGGAAGTAAAAATTAGAGTTTCAGGTTGGCATTTGATATGTATGCTGGTAACACTCTTCAACCTGGATGTGTGATAAGTTTTACTGAACCATGTACTGTACGTACATCACTGTTTACTTTGAGAATGGTAATAGTAGGTCATTGAAACGTGGGTCAATAAGTATTTACCCATTAGAGTAGCTGACGAGTGTCTATATCTCTATCAATATATTCTCTCATAGGATGTTATGAAATCTTTGTTGCCCCTATACTGATGAAGGCCATAGTCCGAACTCATGGTATACAGTTTATTGAATTTTTGTTTGAATTTGTAAAAATTTTTGCTATTCGTTGATCTAAAACTAAGCGTTTCTTACATGGAATATCAAAAGATACATTGTTTTAATGCATTGAATAAATGAATTTTATACAATGTTCGAAATATATGTGCGCTTTTTGTACATATCAATATATTAGTGTTTGTCCATTATATCTATGTATGATAGACGCATATTTACTTCAATATATTTTTTAATATTATATTTTTAATTAATTTAATTATTCATTTATATTCAGCCTATTATTTTTATATAACTATCATTTATATTCCTTACTACTATCATATTAAACTTCCTCGAACGTTGACGTGGCGTGAAAGAATAAATTGATTATAATATAGGTATTATTCACTTAATTAACTTTGTATGCTGGGGTTAAAACTCGCGAGGCTAATTACATGAGTGAAAATTAAATAAAGGTTAAAGAACCCTCCAAGCCACAACTTGGTGCAACACTTGATGTTGGATTCCACAAGATTTGATCATTGTCGATATTATCGCCAACTTACCTCAGAATAAACTCCATATTGGCTCTATGTGAGGCTATATAAATCTCCAAACCAGGTGGCTCCCACCATTTGTTTTTCCAACGATATATTTGATGTTAAATATATTTTTTTATCGCATATTATTCTCTGCTGATACGAATTCTGAGTTTATACCAGGCATGAATGAACGTATTATTTGAAACCTTCCATAATTATCTGTAAGTGTATGTATAATTGCTTTTTACGTGTATTTTCACATCAGTTTTATATTTGAAAGCACATACTTTGGTAAGCCCAAGAGTACATTGCTTCGCGCCCAATAAATGCAATGACAAAGTTGATAAAACACCTGCTCTCTCTATTATTTTAATATACGACCAACTCTCTGAAATTGTAATGGGTATAGCGCTATACTTCTTACATATTGACCGTATATTTCTACATTACATTAATATAAGACTATGGCTTATTATATAATGCCGAACGTTTTTAGTGGTTTAACCAGTTTATTTTTTATTAGACCTCTCTACTTTTGATTTAAGTGTCTTATATAGTCTCCTTATATTCAAGAAATACAATATGTATAAAAATATGTGGTTATAGGTTTTTCAGGAGTCCAAAATATATACATAAATTAATAAATAAATGTTCATTGAGGAATTCTCTAACTTATATAGTTTAAGCCGATAATTTACAGCATTGTGTGTTGTATTAATTGAACTACCAAAATTTTCACAATCGAAAAGTATTCCCAACACAATAGACTGCCTGAAACATGGCAGTTTCTGATCTTTCCTGGAGGTCTCTCATTGGAGATTTGTAGACTATGGCGGGTAAATTCTACAAAGTTGTTCGCTCATGGGAAGTTTTAACAGCTCACACAGTGTGTACTCACAATAAAGATAAATAATAAGAAAATATAGTAAACAAACAACAAACTACCCACCCGGCTTCGCTCTTGTTTTGCTCGCTTGAATTTTTGAATAACGATCAGGATTTTACCATAACTATTAATCATTATTAATCGTGATGATAAATAATTGATATTTTATTCACCGGCATCACTTAGAAAAATATATTTTTAAATAATTTAATTCTCAAATTATATTGATTTTAATGTACATCAACCTTCTCAGAAAGATGTACTACCATATGGCTAAAACTGCTATCCGAATTGGCCAAGTAAGCCTCGACTTTTCAACCTACCACAATATCGACTTCAAATATATTTACATATACTACCATATATTATATTCTATCGTGTAGTTTGTCTTTCTTCTTTTTTTTTTTTTTTTGCTTATCCCTAGTACACGTGGTACAGGTCATGATAATCATGGTGGGTAGAAGTAGGCGACTGCTTTTACTGTAGGTGCACCACATGTCTACACATGTTAAAAGTAGTTCGACTTTACACTGCTTTTAACATGTGTAGACATGTGATTCACCGACAGTAAAAGCAGTCGTCTACTTCTACCCACCATGATTATCATGACCTGTACAACGTGTACTAGGGATAAGCAAAAAAAAAGGAAAAAAGATAAACTTTTTCTTATATATAAAAGCCAATGTCTGTTATCTGTTTCGCGATAAACTCAAAAACTACTGAACCAATTGGTACCAAATTTTGCATGTCTCTTCTTATATATCTGAGGAAAATTTTCGGCTACATTTTGAATAGTATTTATGGCTATTTATGTTTTCATTTGAAGAATTTTTTACGGGGGGGCAAATAAGAGGCGAAGTAACAACACCAGGCCAATCAAGCGACCAATGAGCATTCTGCATTTTTTTTTTTTTTTCAAGTTGCTTGTGTCCTTTTTTTTTTTTTTTGAAATATCTTTTTATACGAGTGTTACTTTTTTTTACAAAAGTATTAAGTGTTGAGAGATAAATTTATATTACTAAGTTACGGTAAGTGCACACAATGCAATTTAAAAAGAAAACTTAACAAAATTAGCGTTGCTGTATGTAAATAATGACTTTTGTATTTTTGATTAATTTTTGTTCTGGCCTTTGTTCGTCCATCGTTCAAAATGCAGTCGCAATCATTAGCGAACACATATGTTTGACAAATTCCACGTGTTCTTTTATTTTTTACAGAAAAATATTATACATGCCAGTATTTTTTATTATTTTTTTTTTATTAACCTATTTTTCTTATTCTTACTGAGAAGATGGGCATCGCAGTCAAGATTCATCGCAGTCACTCACTCGACTCAGGCAATTTCAAGGCTAAATGCGCTGGGGCGGGTACCTCGGGGGTTGGGTGGAAAAGCTGCCATCTATTTAAACTATATTGCTTTTGAAACAACTAAAGGGATTGCGAAAAATAATTAAAACAAATACCTAAACACTAATATAAAGCAATATTTGCCATCACACACACTTTTTGCCTGTGGCTTATGTGTTACTTCTATATTGCTATTCTATGGCACTTCTACTATTTATTATTGATGTACTTTTAGTATAAAGAAAGTTGCACTCGGGGGAATTCTCGGGCGAAGCCGGGTCATTCATCTAGTACTAAATAAAACTATAATTCTGCCTCCTAGAGTTTAATTATTATCTTTCTCTATGTTTTCAACACTATATGGATAATATTTTTAAAATGTTGATGATTTATTTAATAGACGTTTCTTATACAAATGTTCGCCAAAGTATCAATCAAAGAGAAATATTTTCGACAGCTCAGAATCATAATTCAGAGAATTTGAGATAACCATTTTTGCCACCTTTTTTAAAAGGTGAATATATTCCGTTTCAAATACAAATATTAGTTCTTTATTTATACCAGAGTTTTTCGTAGATTCTCTGCCGTCCTTAGTGAGGTTTATATTGATTGTTACTAGGGTGCTTTGTCGCGCGGCGACAATAAGTAACAAATAAACAAATAAACTAACTTACCATGTTCATTTTTCTTTTTCCAGAACTTCCATCTACCTAAAGTCGTCATTTCTATAATCCATCAATTTTTTTGAAATCGTATTATTCTCTTTCGAAGTTGTATAGCCATTATAATTATCCCATATTTGGAGATATTTAACCTTGAGATATTGGTATACAATGTGTAATTTTGATAATAAGGTTTGTAAGGTATTGGAGCTCTCTGCTAGGAATACTGTATGGCATGGAATCGTCATTGGTAGCGAATGGCTGATCAGGTGTCTCGTGCCCTAGATGTGCTGATGATCAATCACAGAGCCGCGTGCAGCGGAGGAACTTCGCATTTTCTAAGTGGCTGACGCCAGAAGGACTCATCGATCACCACAAGTGAGACAACCACCACACACACAACAACAGAGTAAAAAACCGGCGAAGAATGACAAAAAAACGTGGGGTGAAGGTTAGCGCGGCCCAGGTGGCATACGCACGTGGCCACACACAAAAAGCGTGTTCGACTAATCCAGTGCCTTACCTTTGCGTGGAGGGAGGGAGCGCGCGCTCCTGCTGAAAAGAAATCCGGCGAACGCACATCCACGTCTCTCTGTAGCAGCTCCACCGGTGGGGCAGCCTTTTTTTTTCAACCCCCCCCCCCCCCCTTCCCGCCCCACCATCCTGGGGTGGCATAAAAAACCCCAGTCGGGACCTCTGGCCTTGAAATATTGAGACTCGCCACTTCGAATTACCATGAAGATATTCAGATGCCGAAGATTCCTCCTTTTGATACTCCTTTAAGGCCTTGATGTAGTTTTCTTGGGGCCTTTCTTGTTTGATGGTCTTTGTGATATGACGCAGTGTTTTTTCCCCCTTCTTAGAACATGCATATTGTTATTGTAAGAGTTTTATCGTGTTTATTAACAAAAACGTAATTAAATATAAATTTTATGTCTTAATAAAAATATATATAATAGTTTATTTTTACAAATAAAATAGTATGTTAAATATGTTTACACTTATGTGCTTCATAAACCACCCTAGATGTTGTATCCGTATTCCACTAGGGTAGTTGTGTGGAGGAACTATAAAACAATACAGATTCAGTGATTATATAGTGTCAATGAGTCAGTATAGATGTTGTGACCATAAGTTAGTATAGTTGCAATGATCGCCAGATAGTAAAGATTTATTGGGAGTGAGTTATAAGTGTAGAGTTCGCAATCCTGGTATGGTGATAGAGACCATACACCATTATAGATGAAAAGGCTGTAAGCCAGTTAAAATGTAGTGACCGTAAATCCATATTGTTTTAGTGTGGCCATATATGTGTATAGTGGGAGAAAAATATTATGACTGTAGTGGCTGTAAGCCAGTATGAATGTAGTGGCAGTGAGCCAGTATAAATGTAGTTGGCAGCGAGCCATTATAGATGTAGTGTCAGCGATAAAGTGTAAATATAGTGGCAGTGAGCCAGTATAGATGTAGAGACCGTAAGGAAAAATAGATGTAGCGGCAGCGAGCCAGTATAAATATAGTGGCAGCGAGCCAATATAAATATAGTGGCAGCGAGCCAGTATAGATGTAGTATCAGCGATAAAGTATAAATATAGTGGCAGTGAGCCAGTATAGATGTAGCGGAAGCGAGCCAGTATGGATGTAGCGGCAGCGAGCCAGTATGGATGTAGCGGCAGCGAGCCAGTATAGATGTAGTGTCAGCGAACCAGTATAGATATAGTGGCAGCGAGCCAGTATCGATATAGTGGCAACGAGCTAGTATAGATATAGCGGCAGTGAGCCAGTATAGATGTAGCGGCAGCGAGCCAGTATAGATGTAGTGGCAGCGAGCCAGTATAGATGTAGTGCCAGTGAGCCAGTATAGATGTAGTGGCAGTGAGCCAGTATTGATTTAGTGGCAGCGAGCCAGTATAGATATAGCGGCAGTGAGCCAGTATAGATGTAGCGGCAGCGAGCCAGTATAGATGTAGTGGCAGCGAGCCAGTACAGATGTAATGGCAGCGAGTCAGTATGGATGTAGTGGCAGCGAGCCAGTATAGATGTAGTGGCAGCGAGCCAGTATATATGTAGTGGCAGTGAGCCAGTATAGATGTAGTGGCAGCGAGCCAGTATAGATGTAGTGGCAGCGAGCCAGTATAGATGTAGTGGCAGCGAGCCAGTATAGATGTAGTGGCAGTGAGCCAGTATAGATGTAGTGGCAGCGAGCCAGTATAGATGTAGTGGCAGCGAGCCAGTATAGATGTAGTGGCAGCGAGCCAGTATAGATGTAGTGGCAGCGAGCCAGTATAGATGTAGTGGCAGCGAGCTAGTATAGATGTAGTGGCAGCGACCCAGTATAGATGTAGTGGCAGCGAGCCAGTATAGATGTAGTGGCAGCGAGCCAGTATAGATGTAGTGGCAGTGAGCCAGTATAGATGTAGTGGCAGCGAGTCAGTATAGATGTAGTGGCAGCGAGCCAGTATAGATGTAGTGGCAGCGACCCAGTATAGATGTAGTGGCAGTGAGCCAGTATAGATGTAGTGGCAGTGAGCCAGTATAGATGTAGTGGCAGCGAGTCAGTATAGATGTAGTGGCAGCGAGCCAGTATAGATGTAGTGGCAGCGACCCAGTATAGATGTAGTGGCAGCGAGTCAGTATAGATGTAGTGGCAGCGAGCCAGTATAGATGTAGTGGCAGCGACCCAGTATAGATGTAGTGGCAGTGAGCCAGTATAGATGTAGTGGCAGTGAGCCAGTATAGATGTAGTGGCAGCGAGTCAGTATAGATGTAGTGGCAGCGAGCCAGTATAGATGTAGTGGCAGCGACCCAGTATAGATGTAGTGGCAGTGAGCCAGTATAGATGTAGTGGCAGTGAGCCAGTATAGATGTAGTGGCAGCGAGTCAGTATAGATGTAGTGGCAGCGAGCCAGTATAGATGTAGTGGCAGCGACCCAGTATAGATGTAGTGGCAGTGAGCCAGTATAAATGTGGTGGCAGCGAGCCAGTATATATGTAGTGCTACGCAGCTCTAATTTGGGCAAACAACCAAAAAAACTTGGTTGACAGGGTACAAGACAATTTCTTACGGAGACTTCTAAATTTACCCAGATATACTCCTGGTTTTATTCTACGTATGGAGTGCGGAAGAACGTCACTGGGAGTTACGGTGCTGAAACTTACACTCGGGTTCTGGCTTAGAATTCTAAAAATGAACAGCAGCCGACTCCCCCATATATGCTTAGCTCAACTATATGAGATATCAAGAAATAGAAATATATATTGGATGTGCGGAAAGTTTGGCCAACATACTCAACAGGATTTTCTTGGTTAATTAACTGCAACGATGCAAGGATTATCCGGCAAGAAATACCTTTAATAACTAAAATTGCAATAGAACAATCTATTCAAAGTGACCAGGCAAAAATAGAGAATTCTAAATTCTACCCTCACTATAAGTATTTACACAGTTCATTCCGAATTGAAAACTATTTACTCGGCAACTTTCCATTCCCAGTAAAATGCTATATCGCACAACAGAGAATACTATATTCGTTTTTCAAGGAAAACCATATAAACATTTTCAAAGAGGGTGATAAGATTTGTGATCTCTGCAAAGAAAATATGGAAACTGAACTATCTCATTATATATATGAATGCCAAGATATATTAGTGAGGAGAGAAGGACATTCCTTTCAATGGTAGAAACCAGCCAACTTAGGTCAATCCAAATGATGTTAACCAGTGCCCAAACAGGCAGACTAGTTGCTCAGGCCCTATATAATTTTTACAAGGCAGTAGGCGTAAAGAGGGAGAAAAGAGAACTTGGAAGCTATTGTTCTTACACCTCAGAATGATGACGAAACATCGAGGGGCCATCGTGTTGGTCGACGATGAGATTGCGGAGCTGGTAATATGAATGGCTGTGCTGGAGTAAACCTCCTTTTTTGTGTCTGGATGCTATATTTATGCCGAACTAAATAATTTAACCCCTATTTCTGCTCCGCGCTTATGGAATTGAAGACTTGGGGAGATGGCGTCGACCTTTTATATTAAATCTTACTTTTCTTTATTACTAATAATTGTATATAGTTGCGGAACTACTGGTTTCCTGTGCTGCTCTTTTCCTGATATTGCACCTTGTACGGAGAATCTGTATAAGACTAATGTCTTAATAAAGGCTTTGTGTGTGTGTGTGTGTGTATATATATATGTAGTGGCAGCGAGCCAGTATAGATGTAGTCGCAGCGAGACAATATGGATGTAGTGGCAGCGAGCCAGTATGGATGTAGTGGCAGCGAACCAGTATAGATATAGTGGCAGGGAGCCGGTATAGATGTAGCGGCAGCGAGCCAGTATGGATGTAGTGGCAGCGAGCCAGTATAGATATAGTGGCAGGGAGCCGGTATAGATGTAGCGGCAGCGAGCCAGTATATATGTAGTGGCAGCGAGCCAGTATATATGTAGTGGCAGCGAGCCAGTATAGATGTAGTGGCAGTGAGCCAGTATAGATGTAGCGGCAGCGAGCCAGTATAGATGTAGTGGCAGCGAGCCAGTATAGATGTAGTGGCAGCGAGCCAGTATAGATGAAGTCGCAGCGAGACAATATGGATGTAGTGGCAGCGAGCCAGTATGGATGTAGTGGCAGCGAACCAGTATAGATATAGTGGCAGGGAGCCGGTATAGATGTAGCTGCAGCGAGCCAGTATATATGTAGTGGCAGCGAGCCAGTATATATGTATTGGCAGCGAGCCAGTATAGATGAAGTCGCAGCGAGACAATATGGATGTAGTGGCAGCGAGCCAGTATGGATGTAGTGGCAGCGAACCAGTATAGATATAGTGGCAGGGAGCCGGTATAGATGTAGCGGCAGCGAGCCAGTATATATGTAGTGGCAGCGAGCCAGTATAGATGTAGTCGCAGCGAGACAATATGGATGTAGTGGCAGCGAGCCAGTATGGATGTAGTGGCAGCGAACCAGTATAGATATAGTGGCTGGGAGCCGGTATAGATGTAGCGGCAGCGAGCCAGTATAGATGTAATGGCAGTGCGCCAGTATAGATGTAGTGGCAGCGAGCCAGTATAGATGTAGTGGCAGCGAGCCAGTATAGATGTAGTGGCAGCGAGCCAGTATAGATGTAGTGGCAGAGAGCCAGTATAGAAGTAGTGGCCTGCGACAGTATGAATATAGTGGCAGGGAGCCAGTATAGATATAGTGGCAGCGAGCAAGTATAGATGTAGTGGCAGCGAGCCAGTATAGAAGTAGTGGCCTGCGACAGTATGAATATAGTGGCAGGGAGCCAGTATAGATATAGTGGCAGCGAGCCAATATGGATGTAGTGGCAGCGAGCCAATATGGATGTAGTGGCAGCGAGCCAATATGGATGTAGTGGCAGCGAGCCAGTATGGATGTAGTGGCAGCGAGCCAGTATAGATGTAGTGGCAGCGAGTCAGTATAAATATAGGGGTAATAGTTTCGTGCAGGTGTAGTGATAGTGGAAAAATGATATATATTTTGTGTTTTTTCCTTTTTTTTTTTCAAAAATATAGATGTAATGATTTATATGGAAATGTTTAATTCTCTTTCTATATAATATTCATATAAATTTTGTGTGATTATAATTAGGTACTCCGTTCACATTCCTCTCACAAAAACTAGCCCAATAAACCATCTAAGATTTGCTAACACCTAACTTCTTTTTGTCTTATACTTATATATTACTCAAGCACCAGGCCTAACAACCCCCGCCACATAAAAACTAAAAGGACCATCAAAGTTTAACGGATCATAATTCCTTGAAGAGAAAGCCCCCAAGAAAGTAGCGTCCAACTTCTAACAAGGAACGAACCGCAATAAAAATATATTTCGGAGACGACTTGTTTGCAATTTGAGGAAAGTTATTTCACAGGAAGCGGTTGCCGCCTCGAGTCTAAAGTCGGGAGGTTAAAATTGAAAGGAGGAAGAAATCGATGGGCAGCAGCCTCGGATTACTGGACGACGGATCATTCCCTAGCTCCACACAAATATATATTCGACCTATTATTTCTCTCAAATATTTTCATTTGTTTCATTTCACACTAATTCAGTTTTGTTGCATATATTTTATGATATTTAAAAATTAACTCAGGCGTTTAGCTATTTCATGAAATCACTTCAAGCCTGGCCTCAGAAAAAGTAATTGGTTATCACCATTTTATTTATTAGACGTCAATATTCAGAAATATTTTTCATTCATATCTTCATTATTCATTACTACGATGAAGCCTTTTTTCCCCTGAATATTTATCATAAAAGTTATTGATATCAAGAACCAGCTGCTAAACATATCGCAGATATTGCAATAATGAGTATTTTATAACACTCGAATTGTATAAGTTCTTTGAACACAAAGAAAAGATAAATGATATAACAATAATGTCTTATCATTTATTTATATCAACTATAAAGACAAAGAATTCATGATAAAACAATAATAAGTTTTATATTTTAATTATAATATCTATTTGAATCAAAAGAAATTTTAAGGATATGGCAATAATAAATCATGAAATGTGTATTTAATTGTAGCAGCTACGAAGCCAAAGAAAAGACATTTTGCTATAATATAGAAGTCGTGAATCCGCAAATAAATTATTAAACTAACCAAAAATAAACCCAAACATCTCACATAGCTGTGAATATAGAAATATACTAGGATATAACTAAGTGAAATTCATACATTTCTCTATTGTTACACAATCGTCAGGCCAAAGGACTGGAACCATATAAGCCCTAGCATTTAGGATCACTATCAAACAATATAGATAAGATATAGCATAGCAACAATGGACTCAATGCCATTCAATTGTGGAAACCATGACATTAACAAAGATAAATTAATATTTTAATAAAAATCTGTAAAATTTGCATAACGGCTCTATGGCCAACTAAAACATTATAAAAGAGAAATAATGTTCGCTATAGCATGTAATTGTAGCAGTTTTAAAATAAACAAATGGACATTATGATAATAAAATGTATATAAAAAAGATATAGAATTAAGACAACGATAATCTCCCTATTAGCTATAGAAAAAGAAGAGAAGACGGAGAGAAGAGATTCTTTCTATAAGAGGATGATTGTACAAGACGCCCTTCTACGGGTACAAAATGTAGAAGGGTGTCTTGCCTGAAAGCTTGTCTTATACATATATATATACTAGCCGAATGACCCGGGCAACGCCCGTGTTTTACCCGATTGAATGTTTTGATTCAAATACTATTAGTCACAATTATAAATTGGCGCCTTAAATAAATGCATATTTTAGTTAATAACTATAGCCTATGTGCTTTATCTGTCTATGTACTGTTGGCTTCCGTAGGCGTCTCTTACTGGGAAAAAGAAAGAGAGGATTCCATTTGGTTATTAACTAATATATGCATTTATTTAAGGAGCGACCCGCTCCAACACAATGGTTATAAAAACGAAAAAGCGAGTGGGGGGGGGGGGGGGGGGGGCAAAGGTGGCGTGATCGTAGCCGACCAATAGGAGGGCGCCATTCCAAAAAAAAAAAAAAGCAAACGGTGACAGAGATGACTGATGAAGAATGACGCTCGTAACTGTATCTATATATATAATTGCCTTATTCTGTCTGAAGCTCACGGATAGAATGCGCGCCCATTGGCTGCCGGCGAACACGTGTCCTCCCTGCCCCCCTCTAGACAACCCTGTTATCAGCTGTGTGATACATACACCTGTCTATAGCGGCCATTCTAGACAACCCTGTTATCAGCAGTGTGTTACATCCACCTGTCTATACAGACCACCCTGTCTATAGCGACCACTGACCACCCTGCCTATAGCGACCACTCTAGACAACCCTGTTATCAGCTGTGTGATACATCCACCTGTCTTTACAGATCACCCTGTATATAGCGGCCATTCTAGATAACCCTGTTATCAGCTGTGTGATACATACACCTGTCTATAGCGGCCACTCTAGACAACCCTGTTATCAGCTGTGTGATACATCCACCTGGCTATACAGTCCACCCTGTCTATAGCGGTCACTTTAGGCAACCCTGTTATCATCAGTGTGTTACATTCACCTGTCTATACAGACCACCCTGTCTATAGCGGTCACTTTAGGCAACCCTGTTATCAGCAGTGTGATACATACACCTGTCTATACAGACCACCCTGTCTATAGCGGCCACTCTAGACAACCCTGTTATCAGCTGTGTGATACATACACCTGTCTATACAGACCACCCTGTCTATAGCGACCACCCAAGACAACGTTTTTAAAATATATTCGCACTCGGGTAAAATCCGGGCGTTGCCCGGGCCATTCGTCTAGTATAGAATATTGTAAAAAAGAGATTTATGTTGTATCTTGATCGTTATTTATATAGAATTATTATCTGTTGCTTGATTTTGTATACATGGGTATATTTCGATATTGTTCTGCAGTCGTGGGAATAAAAAATTAATTATCAAAAATACCTTTAATTGCGCAAAAGAAATATATAAAAAACATAGTTTGATAGAAGTAATGCCTGGCTTAAGGCGTAAGAATCTAAAAAATGAAAAACTTATTTACATGATGTACAAAAGATTTGAGCCGGCCAGCGGGAAACAACAACAATGAGTTTTATAGGGTAAGCGTGACCTCTAGGGGTCGATTTAACAATATTTGTATCTATGAAATATAATTTTAAACAAAATAATATTTTTATATAACACTAGCGGATGTGCCCGGCTTCGCCCGGGTTTTTACCCGAGTAAAGGTTTGTCTAACGAACATTTGTTAAAACAATTCTCTATAAACTTATTTAAAAAAGAAGAAATATTTTGATAATTTGAAACTTGTAAATTTGAATCTCTCGATAAAGTGAACATTTTTTCCCGGTCCCTGTGTGCCGTGTCATCCTGAATTTTGTCTTTCCTAATTTTCTACATTACAAAATCATCGTTTTATCTAGTGAACATTTTTTTCCGGTCCCTTGAAAAATACTCGATAAGTTGAATAAAATCAATATTAATTGGTTCCCTCGGTAATTGGAAGTTAAAGGAATAGTATCTTCGCCTTGGAATTGTATCATTATTCTTGTCTCAAATAAATTGCCGTGTCATCCTGAGATAATCTTACTTTTGATAAATAATATTTAAGATTTTATTATATATATTATATTATATATATATTACACGTTATTTGTTTTCTTGGCCGACTGTTTTACATATGGTGTTATCTTAAAATTGCTTGTTTTGGATATTTTTTTAGATTGAGATTATTAGCTAGTATGTAAAAAAATTAACTCTGTTGAAATTTAATTTTGTATTTATATATAAATAAAATTAACTCTGTTGATTTTTTTGTATTTAATCGATAACAGCGAAGTTACGCATGTTAATGTTAGAGAAAAATATTTTGATGTTAAGCAAAACCTGCTCCATCTCGTTTTACATAAATGTTGAAAATTTGGTTGAAATTGATGCATTGTAACGAAAGTTTTTAGTGACTTACACTTATGAAATTTGCATTTTATTAATATAGATATACTAGCCGAATGACCCGGGCAACGCCCGGGTTTTACCCTATTAAATGTACCCTGTTTCACCCGTGGTCTCTGTTTTTTGGAATTTTTCCCGATATAATTTTGTATCTGATAATCAAACATGATACAGCAAAATTTTTAAAAAGCAAAAATTTTAAAATAGCCTATCGTCTTCCCAGTATTCTTTTACCTATGTATGGGAATTTTGGTTTGAATTAGTGAACTACTGAGAATTTGTAGACGAATGACCCGGGCAACGCCCGGGTTTACACGATTAAATGTTTATTACATATGGAAGATGGACGTAGTTCCCGGAGGGCACCCGCGAGGTCACTCTGCCCCCGCGCAACTGTCCAACTGGGAGCGCCCCGCGCCGTCAAAATCGTCACGCGTTCTAGAGGGCGCTGCTCCGGCCGTCAGCCGGGAGCTCTCATTTACTCGGCGGGGGGGGGGGGGGGGGGGGGGGGGCAGGGGGAAGGGAAGTCACGTGCTGCGCCGGCAGCCAATCGTCGCGCGCCGCCATCGCCCGCCTGAGTGTTCTAGAGGGCGCTGCTCGTGAGCTAATTTTAATAATTTGAATATATAGTTTTAATAAATGATTTATATATATTTTAAAATAGCCTATCGTCATCCTCGTTATTTTTTACCTATGTATGGAAATTTTGGTTTGAATTAGTGATCTACTGCGAATTTGTATAGGAGTCATACAAACAAAGACACAGACAAACAAACATACAAACATTCATTTTTATTCATGGTAAACGGTTTGCGGATTTCGACAAATTAGAAAGAAGGAATCATATATCGCCGCATATTTAACCGCTATAATAATAAAAAGAGTTGCGGCGATATATGATTCCTTCTTTCTAATTCATTTTTATATATATAGAAGATATAACTCTTCTCCCCGTCCTGTGTTTATTCTTCTAAAAGGTATAATTTAAAGGAAACCTATATTGCCAAATGATTTATCTTTTTTACATAATATTTATTGAAATTTCTATAATATTAAATAAAATATGTATAGGAAATATACACCTCTAAATGATAATTAAACCTATTGAGAGCACAATTGTATTTTCCAAGTAAAACAACTTCTTTCTATCTTTACTATGATGAAAAATATTAGGAAGGCCTGGCCCATAAGTGGTAAACCCTCCCAGCGGTTTCGTCAGTATAATCTATCTTTTTTTCATCGAAGTAAGGACAGCAGAAAGTTGTTTTATTTGCAAAAAAAAACCGTGCTAAATAATTCTATTTTTCACATACAGATGGAGCGCTCTAATACCTTAAATCTATATATGCCTATATTGTAATCAAGTGAACAACTTTAATAAATATCGGAATATATAATAAATGTTTATATTTCAGCCCATACATATTTGATATCAATAATGATATGAATATGATAGTCTTGAAGATAGAGATTGTCTGACCGGCATTCATAGTTCTTATATTATGAAACACTTTGGCCAGAGGAACGGTTTTTATTATCTCGACGTTTCGACAAAAATCTTTTGTCCTCATCAAGAAAAAAAAAATAAAATCAAAGCATTTAGCAAGGCGTTATAAATGTATCTGAGGTTGCAACCCCGGGTTTCAATGCCTTTCCAAATGCTTTAATATTTTTTCTTGACGAGAACAAATGATTTTTGTCTAATCGTCTAAAAAATAAAAATATTTTCTAGCCAAAGTGTCTCTTATCTTATAAAACTATAAATATGATACGATAAATTATTTTTATTTAAGTGTCTATAAGAAGAGAATAAATTTTCTTCATATCCTACCCACATATAGGGTTCTAACAAATCAGTATATAGATAAGTTTAGATAAAACGTAAATGTTCGGACATCATTCTGTATTTACATATTTGTCAGAGAGAAATAATTTGTTTCCTAAAATATTGTATCAAAGATTCAATAAAATAATCTCTTCTTAAAATTATTAAGGTGAAAACATCAGGCTTGACGGGATACATTGATTTTATTTTTAATAAAAAGAAACTTCTGATTTCACCTTAATAATTGTATGGAAGAATCAACACTTTTTCGTAATTTAAATAAGAAAATATTACAAATCAACTTTTAAATTTCGAAAATAACGTTGAAAATTTAAACAACTACATAATCACTAATTATAAAACTTATTAGAATCGCATAAAAATGTTGCATAAAGTTGATCGCAAACGTTTTCATTTCCTGACACACACACATACGTAACATTATAACAATTTCATCAAACTTTGATTTCATTAATTTATTAACAATTCAGTTTTTTGTTTTCCTAAGTTTAAAATATTTTATTAAGAGCGTTTTTTAATATATACAAGTTTTTCAATGTTTTTTTCGGGGTATAAAAAAGTAAGAAAAGAAAATGTATAGGTAGACCGTGTAGAGAGGTACGATGAAAGAATTCTCCTTGGAACAGCAGCTACCATGTATAAACATCCATCTACCCCCTACAGTCAATATCATTGGTGCTCTATCAATTCCTCTAAATAAAGGTCTTACAGTATCTAAACCCTAGCAAATTAGGGTCTGCCCTAAGAATGCCTAATTCGACGCGGGGTTGCACACTAATTGATCACATAGTCGAATAATTACGGCTCTAATGAGGGCACTGAGAAATATCCTGGCAAATAGGATTCCTCTCTCGCTAGAGCTCGTTAAATCCTGGACGGTGGGAATATTTTCCTTTAATTTGGTGCCGGCACGTTCCTCCTTCAATAAATGCTCTCGCTGGACAGAATCTGGCAGATCCAATTATTTTATTGGTTTAATATTTAAATTTTATATACGTCTTCTTTCTTCAAGATACAATTTTGTTATTGTTCCTTAAAGATGAGAAGCGTGTATATAGCCAATCGTAATATCGAATAAGTTAATTATTTCGATGGCAGTTTATAATTAAACAAGAGAATGGAATGTTGCTCCATTAAATATCTTATTTTAATGAGGGACAAATCAATGAGAGCGACCACCTTTATAATGCGACCGACTCTATAAAAATTACTTAATCCATGATGATCCAATGATCTAATCCAACCTCCAATAACGCCCACCTCCAGAAGAGACCGGGAATATCCGTGAGTTTTGACGGCGCTTCAACGGAGAGATTTTCCTCTTATTAAAGTTTTTTTTTATCCCTAGTACACGGGGTACAGGCCATGATAATAATGGTGGGTAGAAGTTGTCGACTGCTTTTATTCTAAGTGCACCATATATCTACACGTGTGAAAAGCTGTTCGACTTTCGCACTTACAAATATGCTAGAGCCCTGTTTGGTTACTTGTACTCGCTGGTTGGGTTGGACTTTTGCATGAATCAAGGGCCGTTGGAACATTTTTTTAATCGGAAAAAAAGTGCCAAATGCGGGATTCGATCCTGGGTCGTAGCGGTCAAAACCCAACGGTTCAGACCATCCTTCCACCGACCACCTTCTTATTAAAGTGAAAACTTTAGGCTTCTAGGGATATAAGTTTCTCTTTTTTTTTAATTAATTCAGATTATCAGCTTTCGGTCATGAAAGCCCTTTTACAAGAGAGAAAAAAGGAGACCTTGTTTAGGTAAAAAATGTGTGATTTCATATATTTTTTTGGCGATAAATTCATTGTTAAACTTGAGTTCATATTTCAATAAAATAATCTCATGTATATCAATAGTAAAGTAAAAGCATTAGACTTCCAGTATCATATTTTCTCCTGTAGAAGATAATTCATACCCCAAAGTTAGAGATCTGAATTAAGTTTATTAAAAGAAATTATGTAAGCCTGATGTTTTCACTTTAATATTGATACAAGGGATTGTACAAGTATTGTATTGTACAAGTATTGTATTGTACAGTATTGTATTGTACTAGTATTGTATTGTACAGTATTGTATTGTACAGTATTGTATTGTGCAGTATTGTTTTGTACAGTATTGTATTGTACTAGTATTGTATTGTACAGTATTTTATTGTACAGTATTGTATTGTACAGTATTGTATTGTACAGTATTGTATTGTACAAGTATTGTATTGTACTAGTGTTGTATTGTACAGTATTGTATTGTACAGTATTGTATTGTACAGTATTGTATTGTACAAGTATTGTATTGTACTAGTATTGTATTGTACTAGTATTGTATTGTACAGTATTGTATTGTACTAGTATTGTGCAGTATTGTATTGTGCAGTATTGTATTGTACAGTATTGTATTGTACTAGTATTGTATTGTACTAGTATTGTATTGTACAGTATTGTATTGTACAGTATTGTATTGTACAGTATTGTATTGTACTAGTGTTGTATTGTACAGTATTGTATTGTACAGTATTGTATTGTACAGTATTGTATTGTACTAGTATTGTATTGTACTAGTATTGTATTGTACAGTATTGTATTGTACTAGTATTGTATTGTGCAGTATTGTATTGTACAGTATTGTATTGTACTAGTATTGTATTGTACTAGTATTGTATTGTACAGTATTGTATTGTACAAGTATTGTATTGTACTAGTATTGTATTGTACAGTATTGTATTGTACTAGTATTGTATTGTACTAGTATTGTATTGTACTAGTATTGTATTGTACAAGTATTGTATTGTACAGTATTGTATTGTACAAGTATATTGTATTGTATAAGTATTGTATTGTACAAGTATTGTATTGTACAAGTATTGTATTGTACAAGTATTGTATTGTACAAGTATTGTATTGTACTAGTATTGTATTGTACAGTATTGTATTGTACTAGTATTGTGCAGTATTGTATTGTGCAGTATTGTATTGTACAGTATTGTATTGTACTAGTATTGTATTGTACTAGTATTGTATTGTACAGTATTGTATTGTACAGTATTGTATTGTACAGTATTGTATTGTACTAGTGTTGTATTGTACAGTATTGTATTGTACAGTATTGTATTGTACAGTATTGTATTGTACTAGTATTGTATTGTACTAGTATTGTATTGTACAGTATTGTATTGTACTAGTATTGTATTGTGCAGTATTGTATTGTACAGTATTGTATTGTACTAGTATTGTATTGTACTAGTATTGTATTGTACAGTATTGTATTGTACAGTATTGTATTGTACTAGTATTGTATTGTACAGTATTGTATTGTACTAGTATTGTATTGTACTAGTATTGTATTGTACTAGTATTGTATTGTACAAGTATTGTATTGTACAGTATTGTATTGTACAAGTATTGTATTGTACAGTATTGTATTGTACAGTATTGTATTGTGCAGTATTGTATTGTACAAGTATTGTATTGTACAGTATTGTATTGTACAAGTATTGTATTGTACAAGTATTGTATTGTGCAGTATTGTATTGTACAAGTATATTGTATTGTATAAGTATTGTATTGTACAAGTATTGTATTTATTGTAAGAGATTTCCCTCTATATGAACAACTAGAGCATTAGTCCATTGTGCACTTACAACGGATAAATTGAAGGAGGTTTACACGGCAATCAATTTATCCTCTACATTATCCTATTACATACACAGATGTGTCCATATACATATACTTGTACACATATGTTAAAGTATGTTGTCCCAAAAGTTCGTGTTTTTCTTAAAACATTTTCTTATTACTTGAAGAATAATATTATTACGGCGAATAAATAATAATACATAATACAATTAGACATAATACAAAGACATTATACATAGTGGCGAATAATATTGGTATTTCAATTTTTTGAAAGTGTTTACGAACTTTTGGGACAACCTAAACTTGCTGGCCCATCTGGCTCTTTTTGACACATTATTCAAATATCCGTCAAGAGCAATGAGTTGTGATATTCAAACTGAGAGAGTAAGTATGTGTGGTAACTTACATAGGAATAGAAAATACATTATATTTAATTATAGTACCGCGATATATTATTCAGAACATAGAATAGAATATTTATATAATGCTTTTTAAATCAACAAATTATAGATGAAATATATATTTAAACTTATTTGTCGTAAAATTACATACGTAAGTGATTTTTTTATTTGAAAACATATCTTAATATTTGTGATATTATCTCTTTATCATATAAATTTATTATAAGGCAAAATAGCGCCATCTTTATATAATAAATAGAATTGTTAAGCACGAGTGGTTCTTTTAAAAAAAAATCTAGTATCCATACTGCGATTAAAAAAGGTTGTAACAACACATTGCCTCCGAGGAAAAGTTTCTGGCTTTATTTAAATAATCTTTCAAGATTTCTGGTATTATAAACCCTTCTATAAACCCTTCAGGGTAGCATATAAAAGCAGAATGATCCAATACAGTGTTGGATCTCCAAGGAAGGGGTCTGGTAGATTGAATTGGAGAAACCGATGGGAGGGTTCACCACTGGTGATCCAAGCCCTCCCAATATTTTTTCATTTCAGTAAGGACAGTAGAATTTTAATTTATTTGTTAAAATAAACATTCGCGTCTTAATGTTTTCATTTGTTATATATAGACGGCGCGTTATTGCTTTGTATTAATAAACACTTCTACAGAAGTAAGCAACGATTGTATACTCATGTAGACGGGTTTGCAATACCCTAAAACTTGAGAGATCGATCAAATAAAGAAAGAAACTTCTTCTCGGAGGCAGTGTGTTGCTAGAATTTATATTTCAGGGGATTCTATAGTCCGATTTAAAAAAGTATTGGGAGGGCATGTGTGTGTGTCTTATCAGTGGTGAACCCTCCAAGCAGTTTCGCCATTTTATTCTACCAGTCCGTTCGCTTTTTAGAGCTCTCATACTGTATTGGACGATTCTGATTATATAGGCGACACTATAAAAATGGAACCTTAGTTATGGAATTTGAGAACAAAACTATGTACATAATTTTAGTAAGTGTAAAAAAAAGTGTTTTCATTAATCATTCGTGCTTTTAGTGATATTATTTCTTAAATATTTAAAGGTTTATGTTGAGTATCACTAAACTAGAAAATTAGATGTCACACACATGCGAACATTTAAATAATAAATGAACCTGAAACGTGCGGTGTGATAGAATTGGTCTCTTTCAAGATATCCATCTTTGAAATAAAAGTTGGTTTTAAAACTTGTTGTGTTTTTATTCAGCACAATTATTTTATATAAGAAACATTAAAGTACGAGAATTTATTTTACACATAAGCAAACTTCTACTGTCCTTACTGCGATGAAAAAATATTGGGAGGGCTTGGCTCATCAGTGGTGAACCCTCCCAGCGGTTTCGCCAATTTAAACTACCTGACAGCTTCTTAGAGGTCTAATACTGTATTGGACGATTCTGCTTATATATGCTACACTGAAGGGCGGAATCTTAGAAATAGTATTCAAGTAAACTATATACATAAGCTTTTCGGATAGTAGAATTACATATAAATATTTGCATCGAGCAATTATCTTCTTTTAAGTTTATTGGGTCAAAGTCAACATTAATTGAATGGGCAGGGTCACGTGACAGTTTGACCTTAGCCAAAAGGCCGAGAAGCGTGACAGTAGAAAGTTAATGAAGTCACCAAAACACGGATCCTATATCTATAAAAACTAAGGCGTAAATAGTGTTGTAGATGGCTCAACATCTATAACCTGAAGTTACGGCGGGATGGTACCCATGTACCAGAGGTGGTGTCTTTCCCTTCAAATATGAATTAAAACAATGCGTTTTAGTTTATCACGCCAGTAAACAAACGTAATGGTGGTGATATAAAGAATGAACCACGACACTAATTTTAGAAAATTCAAACAAAAGGCCAACCTGTATACCATGGTTTCGTACTTTGATCCTCATCAGTACTGGGGCGGCTTTGAAAACATAAAATTTGACGAGAGAAGTTATGAAATCCTTCGAATTTTCCAAATAGGTTTATAGGCTGGTGAAGTGACAAGGATCAATTTTAAGGCTTAGAATACAACATAAGGTTGCGGGAGGATGGTCTTTACGAAAAAGTCCCTTCTCCCTTTTTGCCTGAATTTACCTAAACTGGTGTTGGGGCTCATACTTTATCACCACCTTTCCTTTTTTTACTGTGATGATAAACCAAATGCATTGTTTAATGATTTTTTTTTTGAAGGAGATGTGCAACTTTTGGTAAATTGATATCATTCTCCCACAACTTTATTGCTGTATAAAAATAAATGATAATTAATTTTAAGCCCTTTATAATCTTGAATGAACCTCAGTGGCAGAAGATTTCAATATCATTCTACAATCTCTTGTACCAATTCTTGTATCTCTTTTAACTTTTTTTTTTACATTATTCATAAACTTCTCTCTGAAATTCTTAATCTATGATATACTCTTAAAAATAAAAAGTTAAAAATTTTGAATAGATCTCTGGCATTCAAAATTTTAAATTGAATTCAAGTATTTAGATAATGTTTTGATATGTAATTATATAACCTAAGATAACGTAACGAATTTTGTTGAACTGTCTAACATCTAGCTAATGGGTCTCTGGTCAAAAGTTTTAATATATTTACGAATTCTCAGTGAATATTTAATCCATCTTATCTAGAAGAGCACGTATTTACTAATTATAGAAATAATTTAAAATTTAAAATATTTTCTTAAAAGACAATTATAAAATTCAAAGAATTTCACATTTTAAACGCAAAATATTTGGGTTCGTTATGTATTTTTAGTTTAAGAACAAAAATATTTGAGGAAAATTAAAACGTTACTGAAAATATCGAACTTTTCCAATTATTGAAAGCCAAATTAAATAGAAGCCATCGGGGCTGAAGTCAAGATTGAGTTCTGAAGTCCCACAATATTGTTGGGAACAAACAACAACTTGGATTTAATCCCAATAGAAAGCTAGTGATAGATATCTCCACAAATTGTATTTCTCCATAATGTGATATGATTTAAACATAATCGTTGATTTTTAAATTTACAAAATTCAGAGTTTTGTACTTATAAAATAATTGGTTTCTTTCGAATATGCCCTTTTTGAAGTTTTGATTTTCAATGGAACCCAAAGGTTTCTAAAACATTTATAAATATTTATGTTTGTGATCAAATCCTCTCAATGGTGAAATAATTATCTCCAATACTCAGTAAAGGTTGGAAAGAGAATTGGAAAATTAAAGATGAATATTCATACAACATATTTCTTTTACGCTGGCTTCCCGCAAAATTTGCACATACATAGGTTTCGGGCATAATGGAATTTTACAGCTTGGATTTTGATAACAATGGTAGATATATTTTAGGTAATGCGTGTTTGTTCTTTTAGTTTGATGACTTCCAAGATGTGGCCTTTGATGTATCAAGGTCAATGTTTCTTAATGTCGCATATTTTTTTTATAATTCTCTTCTGGATTTAATTCCGTATTAATCCCCGTATTCTACAATATTACCCAAATATACAATTTTGAAATGCTACGAATATATGTAAAATTATTCGTAGGTAATATTGTTCAGGGTTTTTAAATATTTCTATAAACAAACATTTACATATCTCTGTAGAACGTCCCCCTATACGGTTTCGCGGCAGGTAGAGGAGTGAGGGAGTTACGTCGCCCTATACGGTTTCGCGGCAGGTAGCGGAGTGAGGGAGTTACGTCGCCCTATACGGTTTCGCGGCAGGTAGCGGAGCGAGGGAGTTACGTCGCCCTATACGGTTTCGCGGCAGGTAGCGGAGTGAGGGAGTTACGTCGCCCTATACGGTTTCGCGGCAGGTAGCGGAGTGAGGGAGTTACGTCGCCCTATACGGTTTCGCGGCAGGTAGAGGAGTGAGGGAGTTACGTCGCCCTATACGGTTTCGCGGCAGGTAGAGGAGTGAGGGAGTTACGTCGCCCTATACGGTTTCGCGGCAGGTAGCGGAGTGAGGGAGTTACGTCGCCCTATACGGTTTCGCGGCAGGTAGCGGAGTGAGGGAGTTACGTCGCCCTATACGGTTTCGCGGCAGGTAGCGGAGTGAGGGAGTTACGTCGCCCTATACGGTTTCGCGGCAGGTAGCGGAGTGAGGGAGTTACGTCGCCCTATACGGTTTCGCGGCAGGTAGCGGAGTGAGGGAGTTACGTCGCCCTATACGGTTTCGCGGCAGGTAGCGGAGTGAGGGAGTTACGTCGCCCTATACGGTTTCGCGGCAGATAGCGGAGTGAGGGAGTTACGTCGCCCTATACGGTTTCGCGGCAGATAGCGGAGTGAGGGAGTTACGTCGCCCTATACGGTTTCACGGCAGGTAGCGGAGCGAGGGGGTTACGTCACCCTATACGGTTTCGCGGTAGGTAGCGGAGTGAGGGAGTTACGTCTTCTTATACGGTTTCGCGGCAGGTAGCGGAGTGAGGGAGTTACGTCGCTCTATACGGTGTGCGGCATGACAAGTACTGGAGTGAGGGAGTTACGTGTTACTATACGGTGTCGCGGCATAGCAAGTACTTAAGTGAGTGAGTTACGTGTTACTATACGGTATTGCGGCATGACAAGTACTGAAGTGAGGGAGTTACGTGTTACTATACGGTATCGCGGCGTGACAAGTACTGAAGTGAGGGAGTTACGTGTTACTATACGGTATCGCGGCATAGCAAGTACTGGAGTGAGAGAGCTACGTGTTTCTATACGGTATCGCGGCATGGCAAATATTGAAGTGAGTGAGTTACGTGTTACTATACGGTATCGCGGCGTGACAAGTACTGAAGTGAGGGAGTTACGTGTTACTATACGGTATCGCGGCATGACAAGTACTGAAGTGAGAGAGCTACGTGTTTCTATACGGTATCGCGGCATGAAAAGTACTGAAGTGAGGGAGTTACGTGTTACTATACGGTATCGCGGCATGACAAGTACTGAAGTGAGGGAGTTACGTGTTACTATACGGTATCGCGGCATGACAAATATTGAAGTGAGGGAGTTACGTGCTATACGGTATCGTGGCATGACAAGTACTGAAGTGAGGGAGTTACGTGTTACTATACGGTATCGCGGCATGAAAAGTACTGAAGTGAGGGAGTTACGTGTTTCTATACGGTATCGCGGCATGACAAGTACTGAAGTGAGGGAGTTACGTGTTACTATACGGTATCGCGGCATGACAAATATTGAAGTGAGGGAGTTACGTGCTATACGGTATCGTGGCATGACAAGTACTGAAGTGAGGGAGTTACGTGTTACTATACGGTATCGCGGCATGAAAAGTACTGAAGTGAGGGAGTTACGTGTTTCTATACGGTATCGCGGCATGACAAGTACTGAAGTGAGGGAGTTACGTGTTTCTATACGGTATCGCGGCATGACAGGTACTGAAGTGAGGGAGTTACGTGTTACTATACGGTATCGCGGCATGACAAGTACTGAAGTGAGGGAGTTACGTGTTTCTATACGGTATCGCGGCATGACAAGTACTGGAGTGAGAGAGCTACGTGTTTCTATACGGTATCGCGGCATGACAAGTACTGAAGTGAGGGAGTTACGTGTTTCTATACGGTATCGCGGCATGACAGGTACTGAAGTGAGGGAGTTACGTGTTACTATACGGTATCGCGGCATGACAAGTACTGAAGTGAGGGAGTTACGTGTTACTATACGGTATCGCGGCATGACAAGTACTGAAGTGAGGGAGTTACGTGATATACGGTATCGTGGCATGACAAGTACTGAAGTGAGGGAGTTACGTGTTTCTATACGGTATCGCGGCATGACAAGTACTGAAGTGAGGGAGTTACGTGTTTCTATACGGTATCGCGGCATGACAGGTACTGAAGTGAGGGAGTTACGTGTTGCTATACGGTATCGCGGCATGACAAGTACTGAAGTGAGGGAGTTACGTGTTACTATACGGTATCGCGGCATGACAAGTACTGAAGTGAGGGAGTTACGTGTTACTATACGGTATCGCGGCATGACAAGTACTGAAGTGAGGGAGTTAAGTGTTACTATACGGTATTGCGGCATGACAAGTACTGAAGTGAGGGAGTTAAGTGTTACTATACGGTATTGCGGCATGACAAGTACTGAAGTGAGGGAGTTACGTGTTTCTATACGGTATCGCGGCATCTACTGGCGTGAGGGAGTTACGTGTTTCTATGCGGTATCGCGGCATGTACTGGAGTGAGAGAGTTACGTGTTTCTATAAGGTATCGCGGCATGTACTGGAGTGAGGGAGTTACGTGTTTCTATAAGGTATCGCGGCATGTACTGGAGTGAGGGAGTTACGTGTTTCTATGCGGTATCGCGGCATGTACTGGAGTGAGAGAGTTACGTGTTTCTATAAGGTATCGCGGCATGTACTGGAGTGAGAGAGTTACGTGTTTCTATAAGGTATCGCGGCATGTACTGGAGTGAGAGAGTTACGTGTTTCTATAAGGTATCGCGGCATGTACTGGAGTGAGGGAGTTACGTGTTTCTATAAGGTATCGCGGCATGTACTGGAGTGAGAGAGTTACGTGTTTCTATGCGGTATCGCGGCATGTACTGGAGTGAGAGAGTTACGTGTTTCTATGCGGTATCGCGGCATGTACTGGAGTGAGACGTTCCAACGTGCCTGAGATCGGTAATAAGCTCCGAGCAGTGCTGCACGCCAACCCCCACTCCATCCCAGGATAGTTAGCCATGACGCCGCTACGCTGATAGCACAAGTGACCTACGTAACGACCACCGTTTTTCCCTATTCCTCTTTTTTTTTCTCAGGAAGTTGATAAACGATTTCAGAAATGAGGCCCCAGATGATCACATTTAACATTCCTTCCTCGATTCCTATATGTTCCTTTTTACTTGAAGTGCGCTTATAATTTGAAATCCTCTATGAAGCATATTTTCTCTTAACCCTTTCACAGATTTCTTAGTCGGTAATATTTAAAATTCAGAGCTACATTATGCTATATATATTGTGTCTTTATCGACCTTGTAAAAAATATAATGAAATAAACAATTCTCCGGTATTGCCTTTCTAAAGATGAACCCCCAAAATCTTCAATAAAAGTTTTCCATATTTTTGTTGAATATAGAAAGTTATTTCACAATTAAGATTATATGGAAATTTGATATGAATCTAAAATGCACATAGATTTGTGTCGTATACCGTTATCCAATTCTAACACAAACCATTCTCCGCCTTTTTTTCTACGCCTTTACACACAAACAATGTGTCAACCAAGTTTCTTCCAAAGGCTACTTTTATGGCAGTCTAATTCAGCCAACTACAGAGAGAAAGAATTCCAAATAAAAATATTATCCTATTAAAACTTACGGAATTTATTTTTTCAAATTAAATACACTAAATTGGATAAGACTTTTTAATGTTACAATATATATAACATGGTTTTTTCGCGGGTGGCTGATAATCATGCACCAAAAAAGGCATACAACCCTTTCTTTAATTACGTATTGATACTACGCATTATCACCCTTGAGTGAAAATATATAAATTAAAGGGAAAGGTGCCTCTTTTACTAGCTGAATATTGTACTCCCACAACTTTATGTTGAATTCCAGCCTGAAAATCGCCTCTGCCACTTCCCCAGTTTATACACCTATCGACCGATTTCATAACCCTTTTGTTGGGTGGTATGAAATCGAAGCCGCCCCTGTACTGATAAAGTTCATAGCCCAAAATCATGGTATACCGGTTGACATCTGTCAGAATTTGCCAAAACTGGTGTTTTGTGGCTCGTTCCCTTCACCTCTGTAAAGGTTTTCACAGGGATTATAAACATAATGATTGTGTACTACCAAAAGAGCCACCTCTCCTTTTAATTGCGTATCAGAACGATGACCTTGTGTATCACATTAGTGAAATAATTTTACTTGTGGTGATAAATAATGAGCTAAAACACCAATTTTGGCTAATTCAGATAAAAAAAGCCAACCTGTATACCATTGTTTCGGGCGGCTTTGGCCCTCATCAGTACCGGGACGGATTCGATTTCATAAATTTCTACGAGAGAGGTTATGAAATCGGTCAATTTTACCGAACAGGTGTTTAAGCTGGTGAATTTGCAAGGGCCAATTTTCAGGCAAGATCACAATATAAAGTTGGGGGAGGATGATATTCATTTACTAAAAGAGACACCTCTCCCTTTAATTGTGTATCAAAACGATGGCACTGTGCATCTTCCTAGTAAAATATTTTGATAGTGATGATAAAGAATGGGCCACAACACCAGTGTGATGGCAGATTCAGACAAAAGGCCAACCTGTATACCATGGTTTCGTGCTTTGGTCTTCATTAGTACAGGGACGGTTTCGATTTAATAACATCCTACGACAATCTACAACTGGTATTGAGACTAATTCTTTATAATCACTAGTAAACAATTTTACTAGGGTAGTGAACAGTGCCATCGTTCTAATGTACAATTAAAGCGAGAGGGGATCCTTTGGTACATGAATATCATCCTCCCAAAAGTTTATATTGTATTCTTGCCTGAAAATCGGCCCTTGCCACTTCGCCATTCACACCACTAGATTGGCATTACACCCTATATGTTATAAGCTACCGTAGTCACCTATATGGTATTTCTTCTTATTGTAGAACATACATCTTGCACTTTGCCTCAAGGACATCTCAAGAATATTTAAGGAAATGCCACAACATGCACTAAGTGCGAAAACAGAAGTTCCAGTTTTAACATCTCCTTGGTTTTATCCAAGTCACCAAACTGGGGGGCCACCAAGGATCAATCTTATGAGTCATACCGATTTAAGGCGCCTGTTTCATTATTCGTCACCTTGGGAACAAGGACAACAGCCTACATTCAGTGATGGAAGAAGCTAGTAATTCAGAACGAGGCTTTGTGCAGTTCTTAGGGAGTATCGAATCGTGGTAAATGACGAATCATCCAAGCAATTCCAAATTAACCAGACCGGGAAATCTAACGAGCCATTTCCTTCATGCCTTGTGCAGTCCTAATAGTCTGCAATGGACGGTCAGTTCAACTCAATTTTCTATAAAACACACAGTTGATTTTCGATTTGAAACAGTCAGGAAACTCGATCATTTCGGTTCTTGAATCCGATTGGGTTCAAAAACGGTATTCTAGCATTAAATTGTCTCTCTCTGAATAGCCTCAGGTTCATATTATATTAATTATACAGAAAAATGGATGATTACATGGAATATAACAAACATGGTGGCATGTAAACAATGAATGAGTTCATAAAATCGAATTTGGGGGCTTAAATCATTGTTCCTGAATACAATTTGGTTTTAAATAAGATAGAACCTATTTTTTATCGGTTGGTTTTCATATAAGAATTATATTTAGGACTTTCGGACTTTGAAAATTTGGTTTCAAGAGAAGACCAGTACGTCTCTTAAATCGAGAATGGACTTTCTACCATTTTAGGCTTTTAGAAATGTTAACAGTCGAAGACTCACTGACCAATGTGTCTGTGCATTCTCTCTCTCACTACTTGTGCCCCACGTAGTTGATCAGATAGGAAACCTTTGGTTTACTGTAAGGACCAAATCTCCCAGCATTATCTCCCTAGGCTAGGTTGTTTTGTAGAATTCCAAACTAGTAATAAGTGAAAGTACCAAACGAGGTTCTGATATCTTTAAACAGCTTTATCCCTCAATCGATATAGAGCGAAATTATACTGCAAATAATTGCAACCTATTTTTTACTGTTAATTCTCTGCGAGATAATGAACTAAGTCTTTAGATGCAGTTAAAAAAGTGAAAATTGCTTCATCAATAGGTTTAATATCTTTAGGAAACATCCTATAAAACCGCCGTTCAGAGCCTTTGTCCACTCAGAACGTCAAATCAATATTTATTTAATAAAAAAACCAAGAGCGTGTTTTCCAAATTCGCTAAAGAGACTTTCAAGTCATCAAGCAATCAAATTATTTTAAACCATCAAATAAATTATCAATTGTATTTGATACATTGCATATATTAAATGGATATCAAAAGTTAGGTCGACACTATCAAAAATTAATGTTTCTAATTATAACCGAAATCTCTTATAAAGGGTCGACGTTAGTTATTCACCTAGACATAAAGGACACATTGTCCAAAATTTCAACAAAAAGCAATCACCTTGACAATGTTCCGTTTATATTATTGGTAATATATTTTTGAAAAGATAAGTGCCGATTATAAATTCAACACAGTATTAAAGTATTGGATGTATAGATAAATATTTTTAAAGTATAGATTTGGCATAGAATAACTATATTTTGATAAGTGTATAAATGTTCCTTCAGGTTCGCACACATGTCGAGGCTATCTCGAACACGTGAGAGAAGGCATTCGAAATCAAGTACGTAAGTAAGTCCTGTACATCGATTGTTCTGTTTGTTCTTTCAAAACTATCTCTCTCGCATGGTCAAATACAAATATAATGAAATAAAATATAATTTGTTCTAAATGAAGGGTTATTAAATATATTAGAAATGTTTGGTGTTTAGATTCCCTCCATTGGGAGAGGTGTTGTTTGGATTGTTGGTCATCTGAGTTAAGATGGGGGGATAGAAATATTTGATTGTGTAGGAGACAATATCTTCAGGAGAGAGGGGCGTGGTTCAGAGAGCCAATTACAGATGGGGAGACACTCATCGAATAGTTTCACTGGAAGTTTAATTCGGGTTGTACAGAATGTGTGCTGTGAATCATTGTCGTCGTATATCCAGCAAAATATTTATCTGTTACTAGATATCCACATCACCATCTAAAATATGAACATCTTCTATCATTTTTCTGTAAAAAAATAGACACTTTGGCCAGTTAGAGTTTTATTTTCACAAGGTTTCAATAAAAATCTTTTGTCTTCGTCAGGAGAAATAAAAATAAAGCATTTGGCAAGGTGTTAAAAATTGTTCTAATCTTCTATCATTATCATATTCAGTTAACACTCTAAAAATAAGATTGAGTATTGATTCATAAGAATTGAATAAATTATGTCGCTTGTAATATTTCAGTAAATATTCGATTATTTCGAATATTTTTGCTTTTAACCACATGCTCTTTATCAATATCCTGCCCTGTATGTAACAGGATGATCTCTTTGTCTTCTGTAGCCAAGGTAGTGGAGCAAGGTTTCATCAAAAATACCTTTATTTTAAAATCAAATTTTAACAATGCTGTTTAAGCTTGTATAATATATAATTATATACATAGGAATTTATAATCTAATATTATATTAAAACTTTTACAAATCCTTTCTTTTTGTTTTTCTCTTTTTCATTGGGCGTCAATGTTCTAAGCGGTACATCGCGCTCTTTGTTGTTATAACTGAATAAACATTGTCGTTAGGAGAGACAATTTTGGAAAGGTAGGCGACAAGGAAACCTTTGACTACATCATCTACAAATAAAAAAAATAGAATTGAGGATATTAAAAGGTAATTACTTACTATACTGTAATAAAGATAAATATTTACTTATCATTTATGATAGAAACTCTCTTGCTGTGTGGAAACATGTATAACACAGATAAGGTTGAAGAACCCACCAAACCTGATGTACCAATATAGCTGGTGTGAAGAAAGGAAGTGCTATAAAGACCGCAGAACGTCGCCAGGTCGATGCGACCGTCAGGAATACTAACAGCTTCTGAATCAACATTGTTGTTGGTTGATTGAGTCCTCAACTCCCTCTGCAAGTTGATTGCCGGGCGACCGCAGAAATACCGAGTTTTTAAATAGATAGCTGCAACGGTGGCTTTATCCGTCACCCATGCCGTGCTAATTGGATTGGATTGTATAATAAATATGTTTTTCTTTCAGCAAAAATTACAGTTCTGTGATTTAAAAAAGACAATTTATCTAAAACATCCTTTAAATTAGTTTTCAAACAGTTATATAATAAAAAATACAGTATTTTTGCATATCTATCTCTTATATCCTACTTCATTGTATGTATATATATATATGGATTTTTTCATATTTTGAAAAAACCTTAATAGCGTACTTTTACCTGTCGAAGAGCTGTTGAGCCCGAAAGCTTGTATTGCCGTTATATATAAGAATACATTCTTCCCTCAGTGAATTGTATTTTATTTATAATTTATATAATAGATAATTCATGATATCAATATTTGATGAACTCTAGTTGTCCTCAATTATAGAATTGAAACCTATCATAATTTTAGACCGAATGACAGTTTAGACTGAAGTTTTGGGTTTAAAATCCCAAATAAAATAGATGTGTAAACCTGATGGACAAATTACATATAATGTTTGATACCAAATTGAATTGATATATTCCATGTTTATAAAGTCCCAAATTCAATTTTATATTAGAAATCGATCTGATTTAAGGCCAAAATTCTAGAATGGTAATGCTTAATATTTATGCTCATTTTATTGCTAAAGAAATGGGGTTTACTTTGATTTGTTTATTGAATAATAATTTAAACTTAAATTTGAAAGCTTTCAGATTTTCAACAATGTTGATATAAATTCCGAATTTAAGACTGATTCGGGGTTTAAGAACTAAAATCCATAGTCTCTTGCTTTATTCTTTAGTCAATAATCCACAAAACTTAACTATATCTGAATTAAATTCAACTGTAACTTTTCTATAGAATTACTCATGGTCACATAAATATAAAACATCCTACCAAAACCCAATGATATCTAAATACCATTAGGGAAGATATTATCAATTTTTGTTTGTTCCCACAATAAATTCCACGGCTGTAGTATATATGGACAGGCAGCAATTTCAACCCGCTATGTTTTAGGTTTCCATTATTGTTACTGGATTGTGGTATGTTAGATAACCTGACCTGTTGAATAGCAGGAAGGTTGGCCTAGAGGATAGTGTTGTGTAGGATCATAGAAGAAGTAAAACATTCGCCGTCAAAATAGACATTTGATGGAAGATTGAATTCAAAATTAGAAGTATTTATCCAAACCTTCTTATTTCGAGAAACAACCTAGATTTCATAAGGGAGAACTAATTACCATAAGAACTTAATAAACACTCATAGACAAAACTTAAGGAAATTGTACCTTTTAGCATGTATATCGGGATTCAGACAATAACTCTGGAAGATATTTGGTACACAGTGACCTTTATTGAAGACACACGAGATAACCAAGTGTGAACAACTTTGCTTCTGTCTCCTTAAAAAAAAACGGACGACCGGCGACATTAAAGACATTCCACTTCTGTAAGTTTTGACCATGATTGTAATGTAATAACGTGTTATGGAATTAACACAACGTTTCACGAAGGTCTTCGGATGGTTAAGCTGACAATATAACATTAGACATAATTGCTATAAACTTAGTAAAACTTTTAATTAATTGAGAGTTGTGTACTTGTTAAATCTAAACAATCGATTAAGTGAGAAAAATATTGGGAAGATCTTGCTCATCAGGGGTGATCCTCCCAAAAATATCGACAATTTAATCTATTAGATAGCTTCATTATTGTGTTGGATTGGTTTGGTGTGTGTGTATTATATCATATAGTTGTTAAAAATCCTTATCAACACACTCACCATAATTTGCTCAACTACCTCTAACAAGAGAGTTCTTATAAACTGTCGGCTATATAAGTAGGTTTGGTAAACTAAAATGTCGAAACAGCTGAGAGGGTTCACCACCGATGAGTCAGGTCCTACGAATATTTTTTCGTTGCAGCAGAAGAATTAGAAAATCGTTTGACTTGGAAAAAGCGTGAAATCAATTCAATCCCTACTTACAGGTTGCTGGAGCTACTACCTTATATTTAGCAAATTACCTAGATTGACGAAAAGAAAAAGAAATAAAAGAGCAGAAAAGAGCTCATTAGCGAGGTCATGTGTCTGTCCTAAAATGAATTTTAGAGGAAGAAACGAAGCTCGGAACAAGCCTTGGCAATTTGGGAGACACTCCAATTCTTTTAAATGAAGACAAAGCGCTTGGCTATCGATCTCTATTAAATATAAAAGGTGCGTTCATTTTTTAAAATTAGGACCTTTCTCTTTTAAAGTGTTTTTATGGGAGGAGATGATTGGGACTTCTACCATCTCCTCTCTGCAGCTGACCGCTATTGAAAATCACATTTCCTTCTGTTTGAATGGCAAATGATGCGGCACTATCACAACCCAGTAATTGGAATGTTGAACTTCAACGTGAAGGTCTATCGTCACATTTGCACACTGGATGCCTGTTTTATAAATGACTTCACATATGACGAGCAGGCTGAATGGTCTACTAATGCGATAGTGCTGGTATGGTTACATTCAAGAAGTGTTTCACAGTTGCATACAAACTTAACAAAGAGAAGAATTATGATTTTAGAATTCCTTACTAAATTTTCGCACATTAGGAGTGAAGTAAGTTTGAAACTTAACAACTCTGTGAATAAGTAGAATTGGTTGAATTCAGAATTTTACCGAATAATTGCTTTACAAATTTATCAATAAATATCATTACGATTTTGCTAATTATGGTATTTTATTTTTTGCTTGGCTGACTAAATGGCACCGTTTTTTCAATACTTGATCAGGTAGGTAGATAAAAAGACAATTTTTGCTTTCTATGGGTGGGATAGATTTGCTGAAAATGTGCAATCATTTGTAGGTAGGAAGTGTTGTCGCTTAAATTTCTAATGTTTTAGTAAACTGATTTTCGAAGTTTAAAATCTGTTCAAATGTTATTAAAATGTCAGTTTTAATTATCACAGGTTTGAGGATTTCGACAAATTATAAAAATGGCATAAGACGCCGTAACTCCTTTTATTTACTTGATTAAAGAAGCTTTCGTGCAAGCCATTCTTCAGCTAACTAAAACGTTTTAACGTATTGTATTATAAATTATTTTATGTATTATTTACCTACGGAAAAATATGTCCATGGCATGGCAATATGTACATGGCATCTGCCCGGTAAGCAGAACAGTGTGGGTTCGATTCCCATCCCTGGACACTTTTATTTTTCCCTTTATCATTACTCTTCACAATTCACCCTTTCATACCTCATCCCAAAGGTTAGAAATAATCGTTATTTCTCCTTGGAATAAATTTTGATTTTTCGTTGAAAAGAAACACATGCGGGATAGTTTTCAAATGTCGCTTTACAATCACAGCCGCATTATATTATATTATAAAACGTTTTAGTATACTGAAGGAGGGATTACCCAAAATGTCAGTTTTGTTTATATTAATCTATATATTTTTGTTTAGCCTATAATTTAAATTTTAGATTAGAATTCAAACAACAACATATTTTGATATCATTCCATCAGATAACCAATGTGCCATTTTATTATTTAAAGTTCAGTATTCCGCGAACCTTTTATTTTCTCTTTTACCCCACAGCAGCTAAATTGCGGTTGCCTTCAAAGAACACAGGATTGTAAACAGACATGTTGTTGTTTCTTATCCCCTTGTGTAAAGATTACACAAATTCTATGAGTTCATGCTACTAGAGCTGTTTTAAGATAAGCAGCGGCCTCTCCCAAAGGTCCCAAAGACACACATGAGCGAGCAGTAGGCTGATAGGTGTAGCAACAAAAAGCATTCAGCGATAAATGTAAAGGAAATGTATAAATTCCATAGCCCCGGGTAAACAAAATGTTCGACGAGGTCATGTTAGCTTCCTTTGTATGGTAATTCCACGTGCGTTGACAATACAATGACAATTGGTCTCCTAACAACCTGTGTCACCACATTGTCATTCGCAGATTGAATAAAGTCTCTTTTTAGGAGAATTGTTTTATTCGAACATACACTTGAAGCATTTCCTTGTAATCTTAAAAGAAAACAAACGCAAATGTTTAAAATATTCACCAATAGTGTTCGAATTATAATAAAATTTTAAAGATATATTATCCCTACACGTGCAACTTAATAAAAGGTTTTACGAACAAAAATTATAAATATATTACTACATCGTAGAGAATATTTATATGTATAAAGATTATATATATTATATTAATTCACAGGGATAATTAGGTATGACATATAAATGCTCTCTAGAATCAAACAATAATTTTTAAAAATACAAATCAACTTTGTTAAATATTCTTTTAACATATCAACGACTCAGACTTATTTAAAATGCTTAAAAACAAAGTTTTCCTAAATCTTAAGACATTGAAAAGGCTTGATCTTTTCATAATACTAACAAATTTTGAAAGAGCGAATTCGTGTTGTTCAACATCGCAAAATATTTTTAAAGTTTATGGAATGTATATTTTAAATATTTATATATATAATCCAAACAAAAATATGTTTCACTAGTGTTTAAATCAGAAAATGATAAATTGTCGAACTTTAGTGTAAACTAACATATTTATACATTTAACAAATATTAACTTCAATCTTTTTAAACGCTCTGGAATCTATTCGAGTATTTGTAAAATTTATCTCTAATATGCTTCTAGATTAAAATTCAAGTTTAAAATTTAGTAATATTTTAAAGAGAGCTGTTAAAATTGAATGGAGGCTTCCAACAAACTCAGCAATTCTGGTAGATTCCCTTTTTACTTTATATTTTGGTTGTTACAAACTAATATTTCAAATGATAGAATCGCTAGAATATATTACATGGTTTACAGAAGCTTCCAACAAACTCAGCAATTCTGGTAGATTCCCTTTTTATTTTATATTTTGGTTGTTACAAACTAATATTTAAAATGATAGAATGGCTAGAATATATTACATGGTTTACAGAAGACCAACTACAAGTTTATTTATTCAGCTCTATAAAGAAAAACCTTTCAAACAAGCTCTTCGACGGGCCAAACCACAAATATGAGACAATGTTCGCATGTACAGACTCAACGTTGATTGAATTCCAAAAATCAAATGCCTTGTTTCTTTACTCTATGCTAAGGTTGATCTTATGTATGATTCCGAATATTCATGAAAAAATATGATACATTTAATGTGGAGATAAAATGTTGTTCCGCGAAGAATTAAGCACGCTTAAATTCTGAGTAGGCCTGGTATAAGCATTGGTCCATGGACTAACGTTAGCGTTAGGATAAAAGTTACTTTATCAATGATTCAAGACAAAATGGGAAGGGATGAAAAGTTCGCTTACCTTGGTTGACTCGAGGATGCGACTATTCATATGGCAGAGAGAATCCACAATTGGATAATATCCTTTCAATTAGAAGGTAAATCATACTGTTCTTCCATGTAAACTCCATTATATTTGTGAATAGCTTGTTGTTCCTGCAGTAGTTTTCCATCAAAATATTTCACATATTAGGATATCTATATGAATATTCTCGATTAACATTGGCAGTAGAGTTGGCAAAATTCGCTATTGTTTGAGTATTTGAAAATGAGGTTTGGTGAAATTTAATAATTTGAAATTATTTTTCTGATTATATAGTTATTGACTTCTTGTATAGAATTTTCTTCTAGAATATCATAAAAATCAAATCACATCCAAAATGTTTGCTCTTTGATCTGAAAAACTATTTTTCTTGTTTTGCCATTTAGAGAGTACATGAATATGGGCAATTAATTCTTCTCTCGTCGGGTAGTTGAAAACATAAACAAAGGTGTTTTATTTAGATTTGGATTTCTTCGAGCTTGTTGATGGAGTTGTTGCTTGATAGTTTCTATAATATACTAAATTAATTAACGTATGCATTGTTTCCTGGTTTCTATGCAGTTTGCCTTTGTTTCCGGAAGATGACCATATTTTAACATCAACAACTTTTGGTTTTAATTGTAAATCCATATTTGTTCTGTGGATCGTTGCTCATCTTTATATATCCAAATTGAGATGGTCATGTTCTCTTTTCAAATAAATGTTTTTATAAAGACGAACTCTCATTCTTTTCATTATTCAAAAAAAAACTCGCTATTCTTTCGATATCATTCGCTCTTTGATTTTGTAAATACGTTGGTTATTTATATAATTTAAATAATTTTAAGTGGGTTTTCTTTGTTCTTTCTCTCGAAATCATAGTTTGTTGTTCGTTCACTTGTAGAATCTTCGAGCTTTCTAGCCAATATTGAAGTAAAGTAAAAATGATTCTGAGTCATATTCAGCGTAGAAGTCGACTGGAGATCACATTTGCGGCACGTCGTGTGACGAGAGTCGACGTAAGGCAGAAGGAATCCAAAAGGAATGTCACAAAAATCAATGGTACAGAGAGCATATCCAACGATGGAGGAGAATCCACGATAGAATCCAAATGTTGATCACAAGTCCACGGCGAGCTGTAGCGGGGACGGAAGCAGACTGAAGAGCTCCCATCCCATGGTCAAGGCCACCATCCACCCACCCACCGGACACAGCTGTCGCCCGCCCGACAAAGACAGAAAGTGGGGGAGGGACAAAACCCCCAACAGCTGGCCCCCTCCCGCAAGCTCCCCCGCGCTGGATGGGGACAATGACCCTCAACGTCTGACGGACGGCGGACACTCGGCGGAACCCTGGGGGACCCCCAGCTCCACGCTCATATCACCATGTCTGGCTAACTTAGCCACAAATCACAATATCTGGCTTCTTATTCACATATCAGCATGTCTGGCTACCTTATCTACAAATCACAATATCCATCCCCTTATTTACATATCACCATGTCTGGCTGCCTTATCCATAAATTACAATATCTGGCTTATTTTTCACATATCTCCATGTCTGGCTACCTTATTCACAAATCACAATATCTGGCTTCTTATTCACATATCACCATGTCTGGCTACCTTATTCATAAATTACGATATCTGGCTTATTTTTCACATATCTCCATGTCTGGCTACCTTATTCACAAATCACAATATCTGGCATCTTATTCACATATAACCATGTCTGTCTACTTTATCTACAAATCACAATATCTGGCCTCTTATTTATATATCACCATGTCTAGCTGCCTTATCCATAAATTACAATATCTGGCTTCTTTTTCGCATATCACCATGTCTGGCTACCTTATTCACAAATTACAATATCTGGCTTCTTATTCACATTTCAGCATGTCTGGCTACCTTATTCACAAATTACAATATCTGGCTTATTTTTCACATATCTCCATGTCTGGCTACCTTATTCACAAATCACAATATCTGGCTTCTTATTCACATATCACCATGTCTGGCTACCTTATTCATAAATTACGATATCTGGCTTATTTTTCACATATCTCCATGTCTGGCTACCTTATTCACAAATCACAATATCTGGCTTCTTATTCACATATCACCATGTCTGGCTAGCTTATTCATAAATTACGATATCTGGCTTATTTTTCACATATCTCCATGTCTGGCTACCTTATTCACAAATCACAATATCTGGCATCTTATTCACATATCACCATGTCTGGCTACCTTATTCACAAATCACAATACCTGGCTTCTTATTCACATTTCAGCATGTCTGGCTACCTTATCCACAAATCACAATATCTGGCTTGTTATTCACATTTCAGCATATCTGGCTACCTTATCCACAAATCACAATATCTGGCTTCTTATTCACATATCACCATGTCTGGCTACCTTATTCACAAATCACAATACCTGGCTTCTTATTCACATTTCAGCATGTCTGGCTACCTTATCCACAAATCACAATACCTGGCTTCTTATTCACATTTCAGCATATCTGGCTACCTTATCCACGAATCACAATATCTGGCTTCTTATTCACATTTCAGCATGTCTGGCTACCTTATCCAAAAATCACAATACCTGGCTTCTTATTCACATTTCAGCATATCTGGCTACCTTATCCACGAATCACAATATCTGGCTTCTTATTCACATATCACCATGTCTGGCTATCTTATTCACAAATTACAATATCTGGCTTCTTATTCACATTTCAGCATGTCTGGCTACCTTATCCACAAATTACAATACCTGGCTTCTTATTCACATATCACCATGTCTGGCTACCTTATTCACAAATCACAATACCTGGCTTCTTATTCACATTTCAGCATGTCTGGCTACCTTATCCACAAATCACAATTACTGGCTTCTTATTCACATATCACCATGTCTGGCTACCTTATTCACAAATTACAATATCTGGCTTCTTATTCACATTTCAGTATGTCTGGCTACCTTATCCACAAATTACAATACCTGGCTTCTTATTCACATATCACCATGTCTGGCTACCTTATTCACAAATCACAATACCTGGCTTCTTATTCACATTTCAGCATGTCTGGCTACCTTATCCACAAATTACAATACCTGGCTTCTTATTCACATATCACCATGTCTGGCTACCTTATTCACAAATCACAATACCTGGCTTCTTATTCACATTTCAGCATGGCTGGCTACCTTATTCACAAATTACAATATCTGGCTTCTTATTCACATTTCAGCATGTCTGGCGACCTTATCCACAAATCACAATATCTGGCTTTTTAACGCAGTCTATATTATACAAAAAGGTTTTAAAGAGGACACAAAATTTTGTTGTATTAACTACTTTGTTAAAGAGATAGATTGTATCCATTTGCAATTTAGAAAACTTCTATCATCAAAAATACGATAAAATTAAGTACTTTATAAATTTCTTCTGCTCAGAATGCGCATATTCACATTAGTATATACCCAAATACCAGAAATAAAAATTTAGGCAAAAAGTCAATCTGTATATAATCGTTTTAGGCTATGGCGTTTATCAGTACATAGTGGCTATAAAAGCGTTATTTATTCCGTCTCGGTTCACAGGTGTCACATCCACTCACCTTGGAGTAGTTATTTACACATGGAAAGTTGAGAAGGACTGAACATGGCAAGAGGGCAGTTGGTAGCCGATGTACTCTTAGCTAAGTATCGACTCCAGGGCGTCAGGATATATTGGGATTCAGATCTCCTTATTTTTGAATAACTTTATAAATAATGATATTTTATACAAGTATGATTACTTGTATGATTCAATATTCAAAATTTTAATTAAATTTTCATCAAAACCGAATTCTGGTACCTTTTTTTTTTCAGATTTTATTGGTTCAAGTGCTGTTTAAGTATTCTCTTTGAAAGGTTGAATGGTTCTCTAATGTTCATTCGTAGATAGATAAATACATCTATAGACTTTTGATGTCTGTGGATTAGATTTATGTTTCCCAATCTTGGAGTGCATACATCTTAATACTACATTGTACTTACATTGTAATCATTGAGATACAGGGGTTTTCATAAAATATAAACCTATATATTTGTTTTTTAAAATACAATTTACTTTTATAGAATTGGATAGACTTGTTAGTGTTATTATGATAATGCCCCGTGGAAAATTAGGGACGAAAAATGGATGAGACAGCAATTTATTTAAGGCAAGAACAAACTATGAAGGATAAACAAAAGATAAGGAATGAGGGAAGTTTACAGAGTAGTAAAATATAAACATAAAAAAATGATACTCTGTTGATACTAGTGTAAAATAACAAATGCTTGTAAAATAATAAATACTTCGTTGCAATATTATTTCCTCTTTTTTTTTTTTTTTGGTATATTAAGCAAGTAGTTACGGGAATCTGTATATGATAAAGGAAGGGACAGGAGAATACCAATTATGTATGTATCAAATATTATATTGAAATGTATATAAATATGATATATATATAACATATATAAATGTATATTAAACAGCATTCAAATATATTTCATTATTTATTTATTGACGTATTAACATATAGGTTTATGGCAATTAGAACGTCACTTTTATATCTTGCAAAATATTTTATGAATATTAAATATGCATTAAAACAATCAACAACACAACAACAATAGCCTTTATTGGGCACATGTGCCATACAGGATTCTCTCTGTAGGACAAAATAAATAAATAACAAATTAGCATCGTAGTTGTATACAAGTATTGGGTATTGGCCTCGACCAATTATCGAGTTGGATCCGGTGTCTGTGCTAAATATTTTGATTGAGCTGATTTCCAGTATTTATAAAAAGCGAATGCAAAGGGTCTGGATTTTACGACTTTTGCGATTAAAACATAAGGCGAATTGCTATTATAGCCGGTCTCTTGACGAAGAATTTCTCTTTCTTCTTCCATTGCCGTACAGTAGAACATGTAGTGTGGAAAATCGAGACTAAATTCACCGTTGCATTAAGACAATCTCCCTAAAGGCTATAGAAAAAAAATTCAAGTCTGGGAGAAGAATTTCTTTGTTATAGAAACCTTTCTCCCCGACTTGTGTGTTTATTTTTCTATTAAATATTGATATTTTCAATTTCATATTAAATATGAGACTTTTAATGTACCAATTCATTTTATTGAACACATTCCGATAAGTTAGTAGCCATTAATGCGGAGTAAAAAAAAATGGTTGAAGGAAAAAATAGAGAAAAGAGATTAAAGAGGCAGAACTACGATTTTTCGAACATGTCATTGTTCAAAATACAAAATAATTTAGGAACTTTTCTTATCACTGAATGGAGAAAATTTGGATGAACCACAAAGTTATCCATTGAAGGTGTGCCTGCCTACATGTGGCGAGGGTATGCGGTGGGGATGCACGCCATGATTGTGTTTGATAAAACGCCGTTGTCGTATGATGGATGATCTCCAGGCACTGTAGCCTTTATGTCGCGCTGAATATTTATTTATAGCCCTCTTTATGTAGCGTAGCAGATTTATTTATAGCGTTACACACCCTTTATTTCACATTGAATTTACATCTATAGCTCCTATATTCCTATTATGGACAACAGAATTTACATTTATAGCCCTATACACCCTTTATTTCACATTGCATTTACATTTAGGGCCCTAAACTCCCTTTATTGAATATAGAATATGCATTTATAGTCCTCTCCCTATACACCCTTTATTTCACATTAAATTTACATCGATAGCTCCTATATTCCCATTATGGACAATAGAATTTACATTTATAGCCCTATACACCCTTTATTTCACATTGCATTTACATTTAGGGCCCTAAACTCCCTTTATTGAATATAGAATATGCATTTATAGTCCTCTCCCTATACACTCTTTATTTCACATTGCATTTACATTTATAGCCCTATACGCCCTTTATGGAATATATAATTTACATGTATAGTCCTATACACCCGTTATTTTACATTGCATTTACATTTATAGCCCAAAACTCCTTTTTTGGAATAAATAATTTACATGTATAGTCCTATACACCCGTTATTTCACATTGCATTTACATATTTATAGCCCTATACGCCTTTTATGGAATAAATAATTTACATGTATAGCCCCTATATACCCTTTATAGAATAAATAAATGAAATATATAACTCTATACACCCTTTATTTCACATTGAATTTACATATATACCCTTTATGGAATATAGAATTTGAATTTATAGTTTTATACCTTCTTTATGTAGCGTGTATTATATTTATTCATAGCGCTACACACCCTTTATTTCACATTTAATTTTAATGTATAGCCATATGCACTCTTTATGTAATATATAATCTACATTTATAGCCATATATACCCTTTATGTAATATAAAATCTACATTTATAGCCCTATATACCCTTTATGTAATATATAATCTACATTTATAGCCCTATATATACCCTTTATGTAATATATAATCTACATTTATAGCCCTATATACCCTTTATGTAATATAGAATGTGCATTTATAACTTTAAGCGGCGTATACATATATTAATAGCACAACACATTCTCTATTTCACATTGAATTTACTTTTATAGCTCTACAAACTCTTTCTGTAACAAAATATTTACATTTATAGCCCTATACGCTCTTTAAGATTTAGAGTATATTTCAATAGTACTATACACCTTAATGTGTCATAGCATATGTAATTATAGTGCTATACATCCTTTATTTCGCATTGGATTATGATTCATGGTCCTACACACTGTTTATGTAACGTAGTGTACTAATACCTTATTATAGTGTATCCTAGTTCTTTTTAGTACTACGTACTATAGATATGTTTATAGCCTCGTACACTATTAATTTTGTGCATAGAAATTATAATTAATTTAATATTTAACCTAATATATATTCACGCGTCTATTATAAAGCTTTATATATTTATAAAAGTTAGAAATTTATAGTACAATATATATTACTCACATATATATTATACATAGATAAAAATATAATTAAAAAGGCATATACTGGATCAAAATATAGCAAATTTGGTAAAATAAATAATATATCGATCCAATATATGCCTTTTTAATTAAAGATCTATTTATGGATTGCTTTATTTTCAAAAAGATAAAATTCTATCTATGAAAAACATACTTGCCATAAATATCAAATTATAACGTATTTGACTATTTTGGAAAGCATAAATAATATAAATGTTCTGTTTTTTAAAAATATTTTTATTTTTTAAAACTAAAAATAATAGGAAAGTATATGTACATCTAATAATATTTATATAGATAACATAAAATACAGAATATATAGAAATTGTTATTATTCTAGTAACAAGGGAGATTTATCAAGCGCCTATATATATGTAAAAATAAAAAGAATCCCAAATTCTATTTCAATGCAAGCCTGATAAATTCACAGAAGATATCTGGCGAGGGAGGGCCTACGTCTATTTCCAATTCTCTACTTCCATTTATATGTTAAATCGCATTTTACGATTTACCGGAAATTTATTTCTGTTCTTGAATCCTTCTTCATATTGGCTAGGTAAGTAGGGTTTTTGTATTCGGCACCACTGGAATATGCGCATGCGCAGTTTTCAACAACACAATACCCGCTTCTTAATAAAAACGTTTAAATATTTATCAGAGAGATATATTATCTTATGGTGTATTTTATTAAAATGGAGTTTCTTTTGAAAAAAACAAACTGGTTTTTCTGTGAAATACGTATATTAAAAGATTCTATTTTGATTGTTAAATTTATATGATAATGTGAATCATAATAAAAATATATATATTTTTATATTTAATCTCCACTTAAAATTTTGTAAAAAAAAATCCATTTTTAATATATTTAAATTTTCAGGCTCTTTTTTAAATCTTATCATTATTTTTCTGTTTTTGTTTATAACTCTTTTACAATCTTATCTATTTAATCATTTTTGTATATGTTTATGAACATTCTCTAAAAAAGATTTTCTTGAAAAAGATGTTTGTAAAAATAATAAGATTTTAGCTTGGTTATTCAGCAAAAATAATTCAGACGATGATATACAACCAATCTAAATATTAGTTAACAAATTAACCATTTTCCCCTTTTATTATATTAAAATGGATATCAAAAATATATTTTTATGGTCAATCGCTCTAATATAAAAATAGGAGTGTTTTCATTTGTAGATAAGAGATTATTCTGTTATTTTTATAAACTAGGTCTCTAAAGGAAGCCTTATATAAAAAGGCACTCCATTCAAACAAAATAAATAAGCCTTCTTCAATAAGGTTTCCAAAACACACAACTTCAAAATTAATTATTGGTCTCTCCAACAACTCTCTCGGCTGCATTGAAAACAAAAGATAGTTTTCCAATTAAATTTAATAGAAAATGTTTTATTTTATTTTAAACACTATATTTAATTATACGATCAAACATTCTAACTTTTGATTACAATGTTATTCACAAAGTTATGTAAATAATATATGTATAATAAATAAAACGATTTCCTTAATATAAAATAGAATTGTAATTTTTACAGTGTGAAATATAACAATATATTTTTATAACGATAATCCCTCTATAACGAAAATATATTTTGGTCTTTTGATTTGTTATGTTATATATATAGTTTATACTGTATATTTTTCTCTATTGTGATTTTTATATATATAATAAATATATAAACAAAAAAAAAGCATTTTTACAAGTGTGTTTACTTCTATTTTAATATTTTGTTCTTGAATTAGATAAATAAATGTTTATTAAAGATAAAAGGTATTTTATTCTCTTTTATGTACGAACATATATTTTCAAATATATATATAGGTAAAAATAATTTCTATTAATTCTAATAGTGAACTTCATTTTTGTGTGAAATTATATTCATAAAATGATGATTAATATTTAAAAACTAAAAAGGCCTATTTTGACCGCTCACACGAGAAATTTAGAAGGGAGAACGCCATCTAGTGGAACAAAAATAAAGTAAACGTTGATTTAGGTCTGTTCAATAATATTTGACCAATTCATTTTCTTTATAAATCAAGAAAATCCAATCACGTACGCGTTTGGGCTGTTGGCCCTCGTCAGCGTAGTGCAGAATGCACCTCAAAGAACAAATATTCTGTCCAAGAGGCTTCCCAAGAAATTAGAAAGGTATTTGAAGCCAAATTTGCGTAATTACGCTAAACAGGTGAAAAAAGTTATAAAAATAGAAAAGATCAGGTGTTGATATTAAAAATATTATATAAAATAATCATATGAGCTGTCAGGATATATATTTTTTTATTTTTAATATTCATAACTATAAACGGGGGTCGGTGGAAGGCTGGTTAAACCGTTTGGTTGTCGATCACTAGGACCCGGGTTCGATTCCCGCATTGGACACTTTTTTTCTGTTAAAAAAAATGCTCCAATGGCCCCCGATTCTTGCAAAGGTCCAACCCCACCAGCGAGTGCAAGTAACCAAACGCGGCTCTGGCACATTTGTAAGTGCAAAGTCGAACTGCTTTTCACATGTGTAGACATGTGGTGCACTTACAGTAAAAGCAGTCGCTAACTACCCACTGTACTAGGGATAAGCAAAAAAAACTATAAACAAACTATTTAAGTTTTAATTTATTGAATTAACCTTTACAAAATGAGTAGTTTGATAATATCTATAAAATATTAAATATCAATTTTATAGTGGTAATAAACTAAAAATTAGAATATAAATAATGCATAAATATATACCACAGTATGAGTCAATTTTAAAAACAAAATTTCAAATTTTACTTTTCTAATATATAATTTATATATCCCTAAATATATATTCAATTTACATTTAAAATATATTACATTTTTACATATATAAAAAATTTTGAAAATAGAGCAAATATATAAAGCAATATAAAATAATATTGTTATTTCACAATAAAATAATATATGTAAACAAGAGTTACGTGCGTTTTATTTAGTTCCGGTAAACAAATCTCTTTAATATTATATTTAACGGCTTTCTTTCTTTAAATTTACTCTTATATATTTAATATCTCTTCTAATTTCATATATTCATTTTATTTTATCAATTACTGGCGCATATTTTGTAAAAATCCTTTCTTTTTCCGTCATGGTGTTGAACAAACATGGCGGCGGTGATGGGAGCCTGCCAAATTCCAACAAGCGGCCCCGCCCCGAATATGATGAGTCTCCCCCATCTTCTCAGCACAAGTTCAAGTTTAACAGCACGGCAAATCTTTTCGACTTCGCCTGCCGCACTCTTGAGGCCATTCTTACTGACTCCAGCCTTGACTCGCCTTCCAAGAAAAACATGGCTACCAGGGGTCTCTTGTTAAGCGTCGCTCAAAAAGCTGAACTTCTACTTGAAGATGCCTTCAAGGGTGCTAGCTATAGCAGACCTCAGCCTACAGAAAGCGCTCCTTCTCCCTCCACATCTTTCGCCTCTGTTGCGGCAGTTGAAGCCAAGCCGGGTATGACTGCACCTCCTATAACCAAATCAAAGCCCGCCTTTGTAAATCTAGCCCCCTCCTTCAAATCTCATGTCGTCGTGAGGTCGGTCGATCCCAAAGCGAACCCGAGGGATATTCTGAAGGAAATTCAAAAGGCTGACCCTTCACTCACAACCTCCAAGGACATGATAGCCTCCATCAACTCCAGTGGCAAAGTGGTACTTCATACTGCACGGACGAAGTGGCCAAAAACCTGGCATCTAAATTGGCCACACTCCCATCTAGCCTGTCCTGCCATGAGCGCCCTACCATTCTACCGAGGTACTGCCTGTTCAGTGTCGATAACAATGTGTCCGATGAGGAGATTTGTACTGGTCTTTCCTCCAACCACGCCATCCAATCCCTGCCAGGTCTTCGCTCCATCAAGGTGGTGCACCGTTCTGGAAACAATGCATGGGGCGCTGCTACAGTGTTCGTGGAGGTGGATAACAAGGTAGCTGAAATTCTGGGACAACAAGGACGGATTCCGATAGCGGGCTTAATGCATAGGTTTGAGAGGAGTCACTCCCTGAAACAGTGCTTCCGCTGCTGCGGATTTGGACACCGAGCCCCTTACTGCACTGCTGCCCATCCGACTTGCTACAAATGCGGGTCTACTGAGCACGAAGGCAAACAGTGCGCCGTCGAGGCACGCCAGGCACGCTGCTGCCGCTGCAGTAAAAAAGCTGGTGCTGCCATCAACCATCTGGCTACATCTTCCTTGTGTCCATTTGTGAAGGCGAAAATCGCCCAATCCAAGAATCATGTCTAGACCCCTAAGAATCTTGCAGGCCAATGCCCACAGGTCTCCTTCCGCCATCTTGGAGCTTGCTGATCTTGCCAATACGACTCAAGCTGACATCGTGCTTCTTCAAGAACTCCCCGCTCGTTTCAACTGGCCGTCTCCGGGATTTCAAACTTTCTGTGCCCCCGGACCCTACATCCCATCAGGAATTATAGCCCGTTCAAACCTTCAATCCATACCTATTGATAAGTCCGACTCCAATATCACATGCATTGCTGTCAGCATCACTGGCCCGCCTACCAGTAACTCTGCCTGCATGGAACTTCCTGGTGGACTGGTTTAGCTCAGCAACCCGTACAGGACGTGACTAGTATTCTAAACTAGACTGCTGGACAGCCCGGGTAGTTGGCGTTTTGCGCTCCAGGAGCCCGGGTTACATCTATCTCTCTCTCTCTATGTAAACAATTTGAGTAAAAATAAATAGAAATACCTAATATAATAATAATACATTTGCATATTTTACTATATATTTTCTATATACGATATTACTCTTAATTGTTTTTAAGAATTAATTCAAATTAAAATATTAATTTAGCTTGAATGGTGGGTTCTTTAATTTATAACTATATTTATAATTAAAATTTTATTAATACACATTCAAAATAATATTGATTGCTAGCATTTATGGGTTAAAAATATTAATAATTATATATTTTTCAGATTCGGCTAAAATAACATAATATTATTTATTAAAAAATATTTATAGAAAAATAATTTTATATGTGCGCCTAAATCACTATAATAAGGAAGCATATTTTTTTATTATATTTATTTTTAAAAATATGTTTTTACTCCATACATTTCAATTTATTAACATTCTGTCCTCACTTATTTTTTATTTATAGAGTTATAGGAGATAATTTATTTTTAAAGCTTTTTCGCCGTACTTTATAAAAAAAAGAGCTATTTTTTTATTGAGGTGATATTGGTAAATTTATATCCTCATAATATGAGGCCAATTGTAATTCTTATCATAATTTATTTAAATTTACAGCGAAACAAGCTTCGCTCAACTTTTAGCTATGCAAATTTGATTCGTGTGAAAATTGTGCAAATTATAGTTTGGCAATCTATCTGGGTTATGTTGAGAATCTGAAATTCAAGATTCAGATTCAGTACAGAAGGCCAAATCTTATATGTATAATTTTGATGTTATTACTGATATCTGGCATAGAGCAAAACCCGGGACCTAGGCCCACTAGGCAAACTACGCTCGAGTCATGTATGGAAGGTGATATTCGACAATTGATTGGTGCAATCTCAAATAAAATGGATAACTGGGGGGATAAATTAGAGACAAGATTACTTTCTATAGAGCAAGAGTTGATAAATTAAATCGACGCATACAACAACTGGAGAATACTATGGAAAACACGGTGAAATCTGTCTCGAAGAATTCTGAAAGGATCCAAGAAATTGAGAAAAGAATAGATTTCACGGAGATGAAAATGAGAGAAAGTAATTTAATTTTTTATGGAGTCGAAAAGAAAGAAAATGAAACAAGCGATGAATCTCTCGCAAAAATAAAACAGATAATTACGGATAATATGCAAATCTCCGAGAAAATTAACATCCTCAAATGTCATCGATTGTCTAAAAGGCCGAGTGCACCCCTACTAGTTGAAATACCCAAATATGAAGACAGAATAAAATTATTTAGGAATGCATTCAAGCTTAAGCAATTAAGGATTTACATAAATAAGGATTACACCTTAAAAGTTAGAGAACAGCGTCGATTGTTGATTAATAAGAGAAAAGAACTTTTGGCTAAAGGAATCTCATCTAGACTTCGAGATAGCAAGTTGATTGTGGGAAGTACTGTTTACCAAGTTATAAATGATAAGATCATGAGTTCAGAAGGAACTGAGATATAGCAAACACTCAGAAAGGAACTGGAAGGATCACATCATATTCTCTTTTTACAGGCAAGAAAATATCACCATCAATCACATATAGCTAATAGGAATGGAAAACTAAACTACTCGATTTAACAACTATTAAAACTTGGTCACAATTATGTAAATATTATGTATTGGAATTTTTCCAATTTACGTTTTCCCTTTCATTAATTATTTAAAACAATTTGAAATATTTGCTATAACGGAAACTTAGTGCCAATTTGTTCTAAAACTCGAGATCGAGAATTTCCAGGTTTACCAATCACTTGCCAGAAAAATCTCGGGTCAGGGAAAAAGCTCTGAAGACATCATTGTGGGAATTTATAACAAAAATAAACACATACTGGACAATGTTGAAGAGAAAACTAATTGGATTTCGGTTACTTAAAATGAACCCAAGCATAGATTCATTGCTGACTTGTATAACCTTTACGTATCTACCTCCTAACGAACTCCAACTAGAGAATATATATATCACGATCAAGATACACAATGGACTGGAGATAATTTATATGGTGAACTAAACATTCGCACCAACCACGTTGGAGACTTTCTTAACCTGCTGGATATCTCAACTTTATTGTCGCGAGATCTTTCCTCAGGAGATATAATAACATCTACCCATGTTAATAATCTAGTTCCCCAGCAAGCCCTTTCTTGCTTCTCTCTCCCTTGACACATTGTAAATAGCATTATTGTAACTATTGTATATACCCTCTTCTACTTGGAGAAGTTGTATAAGACCAAAGGGTCATAACAGGTACTTTTGTTGTTGTTAATACGGCTATTCTTGTATGTACCCTACATTTCCGTGCTTGGAGAATCCGTGTAAGACTGAATTGTCTTAATAAAGCTTTTTGTTGTTGTTGTATTTATAGAGTTATAGAAACAATTTTAAATTTTTAAATGGGTGACAAATTTTATTTAACGAAATCACTCATTTTATTCGAAATAACATTATTTATGCAAATATTTACATAATCAAAGATAGTAATAACCATTATGCAAAAGAATATTCATGTATATTCCTTAATTAAAAATAAATACAATAGTATATTTTAATATTTAAAAGTAGTTATGCATTTGAAATACCATCAATATTAATTCTATAAAATATTAAAACTATATTTTAAAATTTGATTAAATAAAATATTATTTAAAATTACAATAAAAGTAAAATATATAATTAAATATATTCAACAATTTTATTGAGAATATAATTTATAAAAATGTATTAGGGGTTCAATTTACTCAAAAGAATTAAATGATTTCTCAATTATATTTTTCCAATTACTTAAAATAAGCCTCTAAACAATAAAAGATTGGGAAGTTCAGACCTTCATTTGGTGGCAAAATCAAACTCTAATCCCCTAGCAGAAGAACATAGACGTGGTGGTGCCTGATTGGCCAGCCATTTTAAAATCCCCCAACCCTTCCAAACCCTCTTAAGAGGCCAAGCTGTTATTAGTGGAATTTTGTGTTGGAGTTGACGTTTATTGTGGATTTGAAACGTTCTTGGCGTTAAGACCATTTAATACTCTCAGCTTGGATATTGATTATTACCCCTCTGGAAATATTTCTAACCCTTTAATTCGCGTGTGGAGGATTGGATTAAACCATCTTTTATATATAGATGAAGTTGGGAGTATTTTTTTGTAATCATCTTTGTTATTTTGGTTTAGGATCATTTTTCCTTTCTTTTTCTTTAAAATATTTTTTGAAACTTTCATACAGCTTCTTTTTTATTTTTTATTTTGGAAATATTCTTTAAAATTCAATTTTATGTTGTGTTAATCTATACAATATTTGTATGACATTATGAAAATATTTGTTTAAATTTAATTAATTTTCTTTAATATTTATTTTAGTATTATAATCATAAATATTTTTAATATTAGTACATACATGCATTAGCTATTAGTGTGAAATATAAAATAAATTATTAATATATGAAATTTGCATATTTTATTTATTTATTTCAACACACAAAACGCGATATCTCGGCTAGTGATAATTACGTCAATTTACATTTTTAAACAGAAGCAGTTATGAACATATTATACAAAATATATAGGAACCTGATCCCTCCAGGTTAGAAATTATATTTCCTCGATAAAGGTGACAATTAAGAAAACAGTGAGAACAAAAAATTAATAAAAATGTATATAATAATATATAATTAAATAATAAATTGTTTGATGTAAAATTCCTTCCTTTATAAAACCGATAATTCGTTTTGAAATATTAATATACTGAAAGAGTGTATTTTGATTTTCATTTTTAAATATATATAAAAAAACAAAGAACACAACCATTAGATGAAACAATGGAAAATAAATATAAATATAGCTATTATTTTAGTTTTTGTTACACTTTTATATATAAAAGATATAAGAATTATCAGAATATTCTCAAACGCTTCATTCAATATAAAATCGTTCCGTTTTTTAATTATTAATGTTTGCATTTTTTTTAACTATATTGTCACAGCAGAGAGAGAAGACAAGTTTTAAAAAAGTTTAATTTAAAAATAATTTATCAACAAAATCTATGGAATTCAAAACATGGTAATCTTTTTACAAATGACAATCTACAAGAATGGTAAAGGGCAGTGACGTAGCCAAATATGTACTTTAGTTGGTAAACTAACAACAGAGTATTTACGATAATTATTCAGTGACAATATTGTCTGAATTCTCTTTTGTATCCTTGCTAATTGAAGATCAATATCAAGGCTAAAGAATTAATATCGTTTGTTTGAATACCATTCCAGAATTTCTATCAAAGGTCGGTAAGACGGTGTTCTGATAGATTTTAATTAGATTTATCTCATCTATGGAAATGAAGAAGATGATGGAAGATTCAACGCCCCACCCAAAGATTGTAGAGATTTGACCAACTTGTTTTTCAATAAATAGTTCGGCAAGCCTGTAATCTGTTTAGCCCTTCTATGAATAGAAAATACGCTAAATACAATTGATTAGCAAGTTGTTCCCAGTGCTATCTATAATTACAATTTTGTGCAAAGAAATATCTAAATAGCTAAGACATTTTAGAAACATATTTTTTAGGCTTATGTTTTTGTTATTTTATTTTAATCGTGTCACAATTCTTTCAATTATAAGGTATCGTCGGTAAAGTTTAACTGGTGTTGTCGTGTCCAATGAAGAGCCTCAGATGCCTTAATGAATTTCTATCACAGCAGTCGTCCTTTATCTAGGATGTGTAAAGCTACTGCTTCTGGGTCCATGTCAATTTTCTGTTGTTGTTGTCGAGTCCAATAAAAACCCTCTTCGTGCATCTCTATCACAGCAGTCGCAATATCCTCTATCTAAGATGTGTAAAGCTACTGATTCTGGGTCTATGTCAATTTTCTGCCAGGTGCGGCAATTGCTGGACATGAGAATATGTGGGTAGGTCTTAATTCCACACCAGGACAATTGTTGCATGTCCTGTAAGTTCCTTGTGAAATCTATATATATTTAGCTAGATTCCTCATATTACTTGATGTTAGAATATTTCATTCAGATAGCTTTTATTTGCATATTGACTAGTGTTTTATTATAGGAATTATTATATATTGACTGAAATTTGATTTATTATATTTTTAATTTATAATTTTCTTATTAAAGTGTTATTTATGCTCCGTGGCAATATTTTATAGAGAATCTAAATGAAGTTGAAAAGAGATGATATACCATGTATATAGTACAAGAAGGAAGGTTCCAGCGGTGTTGTCCAGCAGGCAGCTGAGGGGATATCCTCCTCCCCTCAGACGGAAATCCTCGGTCCAAGGACATCTCTACCCTCGGCCTTCACCCTCGTCTCCCCACAGCTCCATTCAGAGAAAACATGGCGCGAACACTTCTTTATAGAATGGAATATCTTTACTTGAATCACAAATTCAACAGTCGTCCGTCAAAACCATTCAATTTAAAATACGATTTAAAAAAAAACATCTCTAAGCGACCACCTCTCTAAGTGACCACCTCTATGAAATAAAAAGTTGGAATATCTTAATGTGGTGTACATCTTCTGTGATGAACACCAGAGGTACAGTAGAACCAACATGAGAGGACACTCGCGCTAGAGGATATCTCTCTACAAAGGACAGTTTTCATTTGCAAAATTACCATTTTTACTATTGAGCAACTCTCCGGTAAGAGAACACCTCTTTCTAAAGGACACTTTGGCTCTGCAATTAGGCGTCCTTTACAGGGAGGTTCTACTGTATTTCATAAAATCATTAAAGCACCCAAGCATACGTTTCTTGTACAATGTAAGTAAGTTAGTGTGTTTCTCCTGTCGAAGGGCAGATAAGTCCGAAAACTTATAAAAAATAAAAATTGTACAAGAACTAAGCCATGGATGCTTTTTTAATTATAAGTCAGAGGAAGAACGTTTATATTACACCAGAAGTATCCATATTCGGTGGTCTCTCATAGCAGGTTGTACTGGATAGCGATCTCGATGTAAATACTATGTATTTTTGTATTTTATGGAAACGAATTCGAACGAAATGAAATAAAAGGACAGAAAGTGATTTTTAATGTATCACTCACTATCAAACAACTAGATTTATAGAACTAAAAATAAAAGCGACGGAGGAGTTCACCATAAATATCGAACTTAATATGAATATATGAGCACCTATTTTTATGGATGATTAAGTTTGTGATCAAAGAGACATGAAATCAAGTTAAATAACAGAATTATATTGAAAAGTGAAATGTGGGTTTAGGTTTGTACTATATAGGAAATCTGATAAGTTAACCTTTTTGGAGGAATTTTTAACAGGATATCGAGTTTATTAGGTCTGGGAGAGTCTTTAGTTTCGACAACCATCATAGCCAAATAACTTATTTGCTTATTTTGAGGCCAGAAAATAATGAATATATATTAGATATTTTTATCATTAAAACTACTACTGTTTTAAAAATAGAGCAATCCATAAAAAAAATCTTTAAATAAAAAGGCATATATTGGATCAAAATATCATTTATTTTACCAATATTTTAGTTGGCTGAACGCCAACCTTTATCAAGGTATTAAAAGATTTTAAAGTGTGCCCTAAAAAACTTAAATATTGGTAAAATAAATGATATTTTGATCCAATATATGCCTTTTTATTTTAAATACTACTGTATACAGTAAAACCTCGCTATAGTTAACTCCAGTGGAACTGAACCTTGGGTTGACTATAGCTATATATGGCTATATAGCCATGGGTAACTTTATGTTATCACTAATAACAGCGATTGTTTTAAGTTCGTTAAAAGAAGAAAGGTTATCTCTTGAAAGCTAGCCATCAATAATATATCAAATAGTAATACTCTAAATACTCCGGGATTGCATACAATTTATAAAATCCGACCCCAGAAATCTCAACATTTTCCCCTGGTAGCACTACGCACATCTACGTCCTCAATCTGTTGGAAAAGTATTTCGGAATATCACGGTTATTTTTCAAAATGAAGTTATTATCAAATGAATTCAAAAATAAGCCTCGTTAGTGGTAATTTATATTATAAATATCGTTTTTAATGCATAAATTTAAATAAAATTTGACCCATATGGAATTAATTTGAAAAAGACATAGAATTTGGTATGGAAAAATGCGCTGCAACATAGTTTTGACACCAGAATATGAAAATCTCCCGGATCTGACTAAATTTCATATTTTGAATAATAAAATGGGGTTTGTATATAAATTATATGTTATCTCATTACTACAAATACCTCATATATCTATATATGAATATTGTAGAAATGTAGATGTTTGACCAAGTTTGAAGAATACTTTGCAAGCTATAGAGTTACGTCTATATGAAGTCACTGTTATAGTTTTAGCCCTGCAATATGCAAATTGTAAGATAGAATCCTCTGATGTATAAGTTGCAGTAACACATGAAAACTCCGAGGATAAGTTTCTTTATTAAAAGGATCTTTGAAATCAGCCGGATATTGGAGTAACAACCTTTTGTTCTGGATCTCAAAAGTCTAATTTGAGCTTCTTTTATGACCTGAGTTGAAAATGGGTTCTTCCTGGGATCCTTAATTCTTAGTGAGGGGGGTACGAAGCTGTTTTCTTCACATATTCTATTGAAAAAGAGGTGTTTCCTCCACTTTGCTAAAGATAAGGATTTTTTATGGATGAGGTTCATGTAGTGATTCATTTCATGATCAGTAGTATGCATTCTATAACTTCTTTTATAAAATCGTAAGATAGAATCCTCTGATGTATAAGTTGCAGTAACACATGAAAAGATGATGATAATATAATAAAGAATTTCTATCATTATTGTAAGGTTGGCGTTCAGCCAACCGAATTATTGGAAAATAATTATTTTAATTAAATCCAATATATGCCATTTTATTAGTTAATGATATATGTTTGTGTGTTTCTTTAGAAATCCAATAAATAAAAATACACTACATATAACACAAAAGTGAAAAATAACACATTTAAACTATATACATAATTTAAATAACAAAATATATTTTTAAAATATGCATTTTTTTTAATCCACACACACGTTTATAGTATTTATTCTGAAGAAAAATAATAAACATTTATTATAAATACATATTTTAATCGAAAAAAATAAACAAATATTCTGAAACACTACAGAAAAATTCTTGTAGAAATATAAATAACCATGTTTAAAATCTACAATAAAAATATTTAATGTCTTGTTTATATATAATAATTTTCATTAATAGTTAAAAAGCACAATAAATTTAAATATTTTAATCAGTTAACAATCAAGAAAATATCAAGCGATCATCGTCCTCGTATAAAAGAAGCTCCTCTCCTTGACTTCTGTTTCTTTATTTTATAGCCAATAGGGAGATTATCTTATTTCTTGAACACTGATAAAACATCGTAACATAAATATATTACTGATATCAAAATAGTTATTCTATAACATTTAGCCATGTTTTCAATACGAATAAGTCAGAAAACACTACTTTAAACATAATAATCTGTGAAGAAACGAAGGACAATTCGGCAACAGAGCGATAACATGGCCACCAGAGTGACATTAAGTGCAGGGTATGATAATACTGGGATCAATGCAGGGGGACGACGCTTTTTTAAACCACTCCCTTCTTTTGATAGAGGAATCCTACAAGCGTGTGATCTCTCCTACTTTTTTATTTCCGGCCTGTTCTTTGAATTGTTCCTCATTCGCTTTTTCAATTAGAATATCAATCACGCGTCTTCGACATTATTCTTTATCTTTCTCATATAATCGATTTAAAGTACTGATTGAAGCTTTGATTCTGTTTGTAAACCGATAAACGTGTATATATTATGATAATTAAATGTATCTTATATGAAAATGGAAATAAAAAATTGCCAATAGGATAAAAGAAGGATATGACACTGGAAATAGGATCTGCACTAGAGAAAATAATAGGTTTGTTCAAATGTACGTTTTTTCTTCTATTTCTCTATTACTGAATAATATATAAACAGTTCATTGAAATGTATCTTCAGCTTATCAGCTCTTCAGCTAGAAAATTCTTGAAATATCTATCTGTATGGCATTGTATCGGAGTCTTTGGCTTTATCAAAGCAGCTCTGATTTCCCAATACAATCTAAGATCCTATGACACATCCAAGTAATCCATCCCGTCAACACGGGAATACCATACTCAAACCCTCTAAACAATAGCTATAGATTCCTAAGCCATCACCTACAATCTAAGATCCTATGATACATCCAAGTAATCCATCCCATCAACACGAGAATAATTAACTCAAACCCTCTAAACAATAGCTATAGATTCCTAAGCCATCACCTACAATCTAAGATCCTATGATACATCCAAGTAATCCATCCCGTCAACACAGGAATAATAAACTCAAACCCTCTAAACAATAGCTATAGATTCCTAAGCCATCACCTACAATCTAAGATCCTATGATACATCCAAGTAATCCATCCCGTCAACACAGGAATAATAAACTCAACCCCTCTAAACAATAGCTATAGATTCCTAAGCCATCACCTACAATATAAGATCCTATGATACATCCAAGTAATCCATCCCGTCAACACGGGAATAAGAATCCAATAATGGCATTGAAAGATCACTCAGCAGAATAAACCGAGAAAGACCTGGAACAAGTAAAAAAGGCTGAAGAATCTAAGCACGGTGATATAAAGTGGGCACTTTAAAACGCGTAAAAAACCTTTATTGGGAATTTACGAGCGTCTTTTTATTTGAGAGGGGCGTTTTAAACAATTTAGTGTCGCATTGTTTCTCTCATTCAAATCTTATCTACTGCCTTTATTGCTGATCATCCGGACTAGTGGAATGGCTCGTTTCTTTAACGGGATTTCTTGGATAGCTCTTGGTGATAGCATCTTTAGATTTTTATCTTTTTCAATGATGTTTGGCATGATGATAATGTCTGGAGAAATGTCACTTTTTTCGTTAGTAGAGTCATTTTACTTAAATGATAGTTTAAAGATAATGATCAGAAATTTCATTCGTTTATAATCACTTTTTTCAATAGTGTAAGCATATGATAAGATTCATATTTTTATAAACTAGAGATAATTCTTGAGTTTAAAAATCTTTTTTCAATATTATAAATCTTTAGGGGAAAAAAGTAGTTCGCCTCTCTTTCTCAAGGGCATCATGTGAATATTACTGTGTCGCCATTTGCATATCCGAAATTTTGAAGATATTCTTGATAAAGAATAACACTCTCACTTTTATCCTCTATATTTACATAGTCTAGCCTACTTATTCTTTATTGACCTTAAATACCCATTTCTCGTTCTATCCAGAAGCCCCTCTATGACAGCTTTGTTTGGTCGTTGAGATACAGCCTGCACCAACCTGACGAGGGCTAACAGCCCAAATGTATACGTGGAGTTGGATTTAATTATTCGTCAAGGAAGATTCTCTGGCCAGTATATACACTGGAGTTAAAATAAATTAACGTTTAATTAGTATTTGTTCTAATAGATGGCGTGGGTCATCAGCAACAGCTAGTTGTATGATCAAATGTTGTTTCCTATTTACCTAACTATATCCCTAGTTATATACTTTTTCTTAGAATCTATTCTTGAACCTTTATGATTATATCAATATTTTCCAACGGCCCCCCGTGTGGCAGCATTGTTGTAGTCTCACAGAAACCTCAAACACCGGCCTGCTCATTGAAAACGTATATTAATTTCAGAATAATTTCTCTCTCTCAAAATCCAAAATTCTTTTCAAGTCAATAACGCATTTAGCTTGTATTGCACCATATTCAAGAAGGGATTACTTATGTTGTAGTAATGTATATGATTTTTAATGTCATTTGTGTTTAGAACATTCATTATTTTAGATATTTGAGACATTTTGACGATATTTGGTAATGTCAATTTTACTCTATTTTATATGGAATATATGTTTATTGTTGTGTGATATAATGCTGAGAGATCCATTTTGTAGGAAAGCCATATGCCAACAATTCAAGGGTATGCTGTGAATGACGCTTTAGGTTGACTATATTTTAATTGTATGTTGTGTTATGTTAATCATAATAATGGTTTAAGAATTCTATGTTGGAAAATAGGTTATTTGAAAAAAGATTGGTATCATGAAAATGGAAGGGTTTTGGCTCATCAGTTACAAATCTTCCCAGTGGTACGCTAGCTTAATCTCAAAGTTCGCCCTACTATTGCATAATTAGTATTATAGGTGTATGTGTAATATATGGTGAGAGTATTTAGGAAAACTATGGATATGTGCCCTTTTGTTCTAAAGAACTATACATCTTTCTTATTCTCTATAGATATATGGTTATTGTATATCTAAGAAAAAGAGAAATAGAGAAAAAGAAGCAAAATGACCAAAAGAGAGTAGGGGGTACAAATAGCAAGTAATGGCCATTTGGAGTTTTTCCACCCAAATTAAAGTTTGGGAAGGGGGTCTTAAAGCCTGCTGAGTTATGAACGCAATGGAGGAATAAGGAAGGTTGATTTCCCAAGGGAGGTTCTCTGTTGTCAACGTCTAGGATTCTTAAATGAGTTGAGGAGGACGCTGTTCTGTATGGATACTGCACAGCTCGGCTTCTTTATTTGTCACCGCGAGAATAAAACATTTTAATTCATTCCCCATTCCGATAGAGTCGCTATCCCCATTAGACGGCTCCTCCTGCCGCCAAGTATCTCCCCAATACATTTATTTCACCTTCCTCGAGTCTTGATTAGACAGACGCTAGATATATTCCATTACTTTCTTCAGTAAATCATAATGATATCTATTGTTTAATACGATTAAATACTGGAGTAAAATTACTTCTTGATATGTTTTAATTACGCCGTTTTGGTGGCCCATTGCTCTAACCTGACAAATAAATGTTAAAAATAAGAAAAAATAGCCAAGTGTTGATATTGGAAACAGAGCGGTCTGCCATCTAAAATGCTTCATGTGAGCGGTCAGGAAATGCCAATTCTGTTTTAAATAGAAACATATATATATACCAAAAAAGGCACTTCTCCCTTTTAATAAATGCATAATTGCATTCAAAAATCTACTAAAAGGGAAATTATTTTTACACGAAATGTCGTCTTTCCGCATCTTTTCATAATTTGAAACAAAATATATATAAATATAAATAGATGTAAATTTTGCCGGGGGGAAATTGATCTATGAAAGCAAAGATCGCCTTTCCCGTCAAAATAAACGTCACAACTATATAGGCTACCTTTTATTATATATATAAATATAGATATATATATTTTTTTTAACAACAAAAGCTATCTTTATTAGGTCATCTAAACGTCGTTACAGATTTTAAATGTTAGTGGGGAGGGGGTAATATTCAAATCAATATATATATGTATGTTATATTAAAATATTTTTTATATAAAATTGTTATATAAAAATATTATTTTATTTGAAATTATATATTTCATAGATACAAATACTCTGCTAAATCGACCGCCAGAGGTCACGCTTCCACTATATAAACTGATTGTTGTTGTTCCCCATTGGTCGGCTCAAAACTTTTGTACATTATGTAAATAAGCTTTTGTTTTCCTTGTTCTATTCGCCTTAAGCCAGGCGGTACTTTAATCAAATTATGTTTTTCATATATATCACTTATCTAAATTAAAGCAATCTCTGATCAAGACTATTATTATTATTATAGCCACGACTGCATCACCAATACCATATAGTACTAAAAAGAACCAGCAAATAACTGCATTACTATAATCCTCAACATGATCAAAAATACAGCAGAAAATCATCTCTTTTCTTTATATAAGATATATACAGTATACGAGGTGTGTTCAAAAAGTATCGCGACTTTTGAATTTTCGCGGGTTACGTATATTCGAATTTCGATCTTTTTGTGGCTTTATGTTGGTACTCATGTCTCTCACATATGCCGTCAAGCTCGGCCATTTTGAATGTTCACTTAATTGTTGACAGCTGCTTTGCTTGCAGGTGTTTTGGATCGTCTTTGATTTTACCTATTTAAAAAAATGGATCAAAGAACCTGTATCAAATTTTGTGTGAAAAACGAAATTAAGTGCGCGGATGCATTCCGAATGTTGACTGTGGCATACGGAGAAGCTACCTTGGACCGAAGCAACGTTTATCGGTGGCACAAAATGTTCTCAGAAGGCCGAGAAGATGTGAACGACGAAGAGCGTGCCGGACGCCCGAGCACTTCAACAACAGACGAAAAAATTAATGAAGTGGAGAAAATGATATTGGCCAATCGTCGAATCACCGTTAGAGAAGTTGCTGAGGACCTAAACATATCGATTGGCTCGTGCCATTCGATTTTTATCAATGATTTGGGCATGAGACGGGTCGCCGCGAAATTCGTACCAAAATTGCTCAATTGCGACCAAAAACAGCATCGCATGAACATTGCTAATGAGATGTTGGACTCTGTCCGCGACAACCCAAATTTGATCCAGAGGGTCATAACTGGTGACGAAGCGTGGGTTTATGGTTATGACGTGGAAACCAAAGCTCAATCATCTCAATTGAAGCTGCCGCACGAACCAAGACCTAAGCGCGCCAAGTTCGGTCGAATGTGAAAGTTTTGCTGACAGTTTTCTTCGATTGCAGAGGCGTGGTGCATCATGAGTTCTTGCCAAAGGGTAGAATGGTCAATAAAGAATATTACCTGCAGGTTATGCGCAATTTGCGCGAAGCAATCCGCCAGAAACGCCCGGATTTGTGGAAGAACAAAAATTGGCTTTTGCACCACGATAACGCCCCTGCTCACACATCGTTGCTTGTGCGCGACATTTTAGCCAAAAACAACACACTAATGAAGCCGCAGCCACCGTATTCCCCAGATCTGGCCCCCTGTGACTTTTTCTTGTTCCCTAAACTGAAGAGGCCCATGAAAGGACGACGTTACGCTACGCTTGACGAGATAAAGACGGCATCGAAGGAGGAGCTGAAAAAGATTTTTTAAAATGATTTTTTGAAGTGCTTCGAAGATTGGAAAAACCGTTGGCACAAGTGTATAATATCTCATGGGGATTACTTTGAAGGGGACAAAATAGGTATTCATGAATAAATAAATAATTTTTGAAAAAACACAAAGGTCGCGATACTTTTTGAACACACCTCGTATATATATATATTGATTTGATTTTTCTAGAAAAAGAAATGTTTTTATATATATTGTCAAAATAGACGGTAAACTATGCATCGTCTTATCAACGGTCTTTGAAAAATCTGACGTACTGAAGTTTGTGCCCACAACACTAGAGTTGAAAACAACCACCTGGAGACCATGGATACGGACAATGGACCTTGTAGGTCCTGGACGGACTTTGATTCTATGAGATCCACACAGAATTTGTGGAATTCTGGTAAGGTTAATTCTATGGCCAAAATATGGATGAAAGTTCTTCCGGGAGGAAATTGATCTCTATTTCGAGGTCAAAATTCTTCATAAAATTTCCTCAATTAACGATATATACATTGTTAAGTATATCTAATGTTATATATCCCTGCCAACACACTCACCAGGTTTCTATAGATATAGATATATATACGTAGAGATTCGCTGTGTTACACCTCTAAACCAATTTATAATGATGTTTATTGATATATTCCAGGATGCCGAAAGATCAGTCTGCAGTTCAATATTGCTAACACCACAGAGCATATATATGTTATGAGGTGTTAGTTATATAGGTATTGATATAACATATAAAACTTTTATTATTATAGAGTAAAGATATATATCAGCCTACAATAAATACTGGAAATTTCTCTCCCAGAGAGACGTAAAGATCAGTTTATTACCCGACATCTATTTACCTCTATTCGTATAACTATTTAAATGTATTTTTATATAATTCAAATTGAGATTCTTCTCAACAATCTTTGCTGGTTTATAATTTCGTGAAGATAAAAAAGTAATCCATTCACCGATAACTAGGTTCATGCTAGATGTTAAGCTCTGTGTGGCACATACAAAACTTGAAGATTTACCTATTTTCTAGCTATATATGAGACTCATTATTAGAAACCAAGGTTCTAATTAATAGTTTCCCTTGACAAAGATGTCTTGAGAAACCTTTTCTTTTGACCAAGTTGTGCCTTTAAAGAATTAAACTGAATATTGGTTGATATGGAAAGTTTTTTCTGCATAAGTGCTTCTAGTAATTTTTGACACCTCACGCTAATTATGCTAGTACAATAATTAATAAATAACATTTAACACTAATGAGCATAGCTCTTAATATTTTCATATCTATTCAGCAATTGTGTTGTGTGGTAATTATGAATTTATAGAATTAACTTAAAGGATTTTTAACTCAGTGAATAATTAACAAGGGATTATTTTATTGAAAAGAAAGTTCATCATCCGGACCCACACATGTTCGTATGTATAATATAAAACTTTGATGCATTATGTAATCACTGATCTAAGAAAATGAATGCTGATTGGCTGATTTAGGCCACACAACAAGATAGAACAAATCAGCAGTTGCATAAAACAGACACCAAATTTGAACCGATTAATGCCAAGTGTATTCGAAGCGTGATGATAAGAATTGATAGACTTCCCCATGGTTTCCAGCCTTCTCTACACTTTCCGCCAAAGCTGGGTTCCTCCCTCGCAGGAAACAATCAAAGTGGTTTAAACTCTAATCTGGCCCCACTGCGGAATTAAAGTCACAGAGTAATGAAAAGATCCGTTCAGGGGTGTCGAATGTTTTCTCAACTCCGCCTTCCCAGATATTTACAAGTTACTTCACGCTAGAGCAGTTTCCAAAACTTTTCGATATTTCCAATTGACTGTTATTGTATCCATTTTATATTTACAGATAAGCTTTTAAAAGTTTTTTATTTACACATTTTATTTAGACAAACATTTGATCGTTTGGGAAAAGGTAACGATCAAAGAATACGTTTTAATATGAGAAAAATACTCCTTTTTATTTAACCCCGATTTCTATTTTAGATACAGTTTCAAATTTGAAACTATGTTTCACATTGCTAATAGGTTGTTCCTCCCATTTTCAACCATAAATATAGAGGAAAATTTCAAAATAAATATTGTGATGTAGAAAATTAGGAGTGACAAAAATCAGAATGACACAGCCGTTTATTTGATGTAAAATAAAATTAGCAATTATAAAATACCAAATAGGTAAAAGGTAAGTTCGAAGATTAGTTATATATAATGATTGAAATTGTTATTCTGAACATGAAATACTAAATATTTTAATACATAATTTCTTCCCTATGAGAGCTGTGACCTACAGCTTTCAAATCTTGTTGCTACAATTCAGCGCCGCATAGTGCTATAATATCACAGTTGGCATAATTATGAGTTTGTTTATACAAAAATGTAATGCCTTGATAAAGGTTTGGCGTTCAGCCAACCGAAATATTGGTAAATAAAACTTTTATTAAATCCAATATATGCCTTTTTATTATCTAATTCATATATATGTTATATTCATTCATATGTATGTTATTAAAAATATATTTTTTTAAATATATTTAGGAGATATAGAATTATTACTTGCTGATTATTTTGAGGATACATAAATATGTTTGTGATATTGTAGTCGTGGTAATGTTAATAAAAATAGTTTAGATATCAAAATTAACTTTAATTGAAATTATGGAATATAAAATACATAAGTTGAGAAAGTACTACCTGACTTAAGGCGTAAGAATGAAGAAAACAAAAGACTTATTTACATATCTACAAAAGATTAGAGCCGGCCAACGGGAAACAACAACAATAGGTTTATAAAGGGAAATCCGCGTCATCTGGCGGTAGACCTTACAGAGTAATTTGTTCTGGGAATTATAATTTTACAATTAAATATAATTTTTATATAACTTATATATACTCATGGACAAAACTTAAAGAAGTTGTACCATATAGTATATCTATCGGGATTCAGACAATAACTCTGAAAGATATTTAATACACAGTGACTTTTATTGAAGACACACGAGATAACCAAGTGTGAACAAAATTGTCTCTGTCTCCTTAAAAAAAAAAAAAAAAGACCGACGATATCAAAGACTTTAACCTCCTTAAGTTTTTATCCATGAGTGTACTTTTCTTTTGTGAATAGATATTTGGCTCTATAAAAATACTTAATATAGAGTGTTGATGATATTCCCGAACTAAAGCCGTACTAAGGAAGCCCGTAGCCCAAAACCATTATATAAGGTTGGTTTTGTCTGAATTTATCAAAGCTTATGTAGTGGTATATTTTATCACCACTATTACTTTCTCTACTGAGTCAATAAACAAAATATGTTTCAACGCATATGTAATGGGAGAGGTGCCTTTTTTGGTACATAGATACATCTATATGTTATGTAACATATGGGAGAGAAGCGGGGAATTGTTTTTATTCAAATATATATAAACATACGATCTTAAATAGTTTATAATTTTGAATGCAGATGGCGCACTTATTTTATTATAATAGTAACAATAATACTATACCAATTATAACTGAACATTTATAAGCAACAGAAGGATCAGTAAATGTTGAAGAAAAATGAGAATAAAATATCGAAGCCTTTCAACTTTCAAATCTATCAAAAATTTCAAAGAATCACCGAGTTATATTTCCTCCATAATAACAGAACTTAATAACGGACTTAAATTCCCGGTAAAGTTTCTTTCGAGATAGCAATTTTGAACATTGGATGTAAAAATTACAAAACCATATCAAGATTATATAATATAGGTTTAATTTTTTGAAATAGTATATAAAACCACACCTTGTGTTGACTTTAAATCAAACAAATATATAAACCAAAATAAACATAAATTTAGAAAAAAAAATAGAACATCAAATTTGAAACAATTTTTCAAAACCCTTAACAAATTCCTCCACAACTTCACGAAGAAATTCCAGCCAAGAGTTTTTGCTTACCACTTTTTATGCATGCGCGGTTTAGCATACTGATTACCATATTTTTTTCCTCAGACGACGACACCCACGGAGGGAAAGTGTTTGATAAAAAAAAAGGCAGTCTAATCGGCCTCACCCCTCAATCTGCCCCTGGCTGCATGCATCATTTTTTATAAACTTCTTTGTACGACCTGGTTGTGTGTGGGGAATATTTTTTTCCTATTCGATTTTAAAATGTCTCAATTTTTCTATTTATAGATTGCCGTTTTCTTGCCAATAGCATAACCGTTACAATTGTAAGGATTTGGTAGATTACATTGGCAAATCGGCTTGGAGGATTCAACACTGACTTACAAGACCCTTCCCAATATTTGCCACTTTGAGTCCATCGATTAAAGATTCGTTCGTTCCAATTTTAAATTGCTACGCGATATGTTTACAGCTTTAGTAACAGGTATAATGAAATTTAAATAAATATTTTTATCAAAATGTCTAAGATACTTGATGTTCTTGACCATAATCTGGTTTGAATAGGTAAAGGTTGTGTGCGGTGATTTCAAAACTCCTAAAAGATAGAAATCCGTTAGAGCTAAAAAGAACTATTTTATCGTATTCACTTTACAAAATTCCACAAATCTAGCTGATGTGGGAGAATCCTTGATATCATACTTACTATTAGGTGACTGGTAATTTTGAAGGACCACCTTAATCAAATCATACATTTTGTATTCTAACTGCATAGTTGTTCCATCCGTGCCTTTGCATCTAAGGTACTAGAATCTGCATTGAATTCCCATTTCTTTTACTAAGAATGGCTTCCAAGAGTGATTCAGGAGGCCGATCAAAATGGTTGGATACTACAGTTTGTCTTTTAAACCATATTCAAATACGGAGGTAATAGCCATGTAAAACTACATCGTCTTAGTTGCATATACAACCTAATTTCTATTAATATAGAAACTGTTGTAGACAGGTTTTGAATCTAAATTTTACTTTGAATATATGTAGTTATTAACAACAAATTAAATTTTAAAATGTCATATATATATATTGAATTAATTTTACTTTCTTGACATTAATGCTTCATTACAAATAAATCGTCAAAAATTACTTCTGTCAACCTTACTGCGATATGAAAGAAAAATTATATAAGAAAGTTTGGTTCATCATTGGTGAACTCTCTCAGCGGTTTCCACAAATTCTGGAAATTTGGTCTGGGCATTTATTTGGCAAACCGTTGGTTCGTCTCTATTGAACTAACCCTCTCTACCATCGCAGTAAGGTTTGTAGAAGTAGCTTTTAAATAATTTATTTGAAAATAAGCTTTAATGTCAAGAAAGTGTAACATTAAAATGGGTGCGGTTAGCGTCAAGTTCTTATATAAAATAAAAATGCCATGTCACACAATACACACACAACACAGTTCAGTCAAATAATTCTAAATCCATCCATTTACCGGAGAGCTAAAAATCGGTTTCGAACATAAAACTTCAGAACAACGCCAATGCTATCGCCATTGAAATAGTACATTTCTCTCACAGCTGATTATTCCTATATAAAGAACAAAATATAATGAGTACATCGTCATGATATGCCTTTTAGTGAGTATGATCGTCTGGTGTTGTAAACTTGCTGTTTCAGCAATCAGAACTCAGGTTTGGAACCCGCATTTTAGCTGTTTTCAACCTTTTCTCCTTTTTTTTCATATCTCCTCTTTAGATGGTCCTAAACAACTCCTAAAGCATTGTGTACAAATCAATTTATTCTAAAACATCTAAATATATAAAGGTTCTTTTTGCTTGGAGTCCTATAAAATTGCTCAAATGTCGTGAACTTAATGACTGAAATCCACTATTTTGACAATTATAGTAGGTCTTGTTTTTAACCTTGAAGAAGATTCTTTGAGATGACTTGTTTTTAATCGTAAGAGCATGGAACTGTCTCTTCTATTCGGGTTAAACTCATGGCCTTTACCTTTGTATCAGTTTTATTCCAAGATTTACTTACATTATTTAGTATTTTCTGTTCGATTTTGATAAGTAGCCATATTCCTTTAGATCAATATTATATAGGACAGCATCTCAAACCCCATTAAATTTCTTCGCTGGCTCCTAATTCTCACACAACTCCGGCATTGAAGAAAAGTAACCAAACAGTGGCAGGAACTTTGTACGTGCAAAATTCGGGATACCTCTACAAAGTAGGCGTTTGGTGAACTTACTGTATAATCAGTCACAAAGCTACCCATCATGAGTATCATGGGTGGTGCTATGGGATAAGTTACAATATATGTCTCACACTGCCAACTTGGAAGTCCCAGCCGAAGTCGTTAGCCGCTCACGAAGAAGAAGTTAATGAACCAGAAAGGAGACCGGCGCCGAATGGAATCCAAAGCTCTCGCACCATAATTGACTAATTTAAGTCGTCCAACAAATCTTGCCCAGTCAATACATCGCTTAAAGTTGACTTTTCTCCAGCCAACTTCTTTCTTTTTAAAGTTCCTTTTCGAAATAACGGCACGCTCATTTTCTTGACCTGGGTTGGATAGCAGGGAACACAGATACTCCAGCGAAACCTAATATCTACATACACCCACTATATATATAGAGATAAATACTATATAAAACGAAATTCTTTATAACGAAAAACACACTATAAAAAAAATTTCAGACTCTTCAATGAAAGCTCTATGCAGTAAACTTTGTCTTTACGCTCTTCTGGGAGATCCTGGCTAATAACAAACTATAAGAAATATAATACACACATACAGAAAAGCCTTTATTAAGAAATATAGTCTTATATATTGGTATACTACAGAGTCTGCAAGTGAAAGGAATAAAAAAGTAAAGGTTATCACATTAAATGGTAATAATATAATTTATAAACAGGAAAACTTAATTAAGACAGGAAAACTTAATTAAGACAATATAATCTTAATTAAGACAATCAAGCTCATAAACAAATAAGTCTGGGTTATAAAAAATATAGAGTTATATAGGAGAAAATAGACAATTTGGAGAACCAGGACCAAAACCATAATAAGTCAGAAAGTATTATAAGCGTGTACGGTATAACAAGTTTTTTTTTATATTATGAAAAAACCTCATAATGAAAAACACTTTTAAACGAAAAATTGCTCTTACGCTGATAACACTTAATTTTTGAAAATTATATATGCTTTTCTTTATTGCAGATAATTCTTAATGTAGCAATGTGTATAAACTAACAAAAATTTGATTACTATAAAATAATTGTTTTATTGCTTTTACCTATCAAAAGTAAATTAAAACATATCAAGAGAAAGTCATCTCTCCTGATTGTACAGCTAGCTATTGTTATAGGCGCCTGCCATCTGACGGAATAAATATTAACGATTCGTTGATTTTTAAATTTTCCAGAAACTTTTAGTTTCACAATCAGAAGATGCCTTTCTCTTAATTTATCAACCTGATCCCAGTACAATTTAACTTTTGGTTTTGTTTTCTACTTTTTAATATGTTTATTCCAGGACTCGAGACACCTACTGCTGGAATACCCATTCTTCTTCACCGCTAGACAACAGAAAATAAATAATGTTGTAGATCTATATCAATTTGTAAATAGCAGAGAGATTTATAATAGATTTAACTATTTTTGTAAATATATATTTATGATTTTCTTTCAAACCTGAAAGGCTCAGGTTCTTAATATATATTATTGTTTCTCTTTTTATTTCGATTACTTTTTCTTGTATAATATGTTTATAACTGTTTCTGTTTTAAAAAATGTAAATCGACGCAATTATCCCTAGCCGGGATATCGCGTTTTGTGTGTTGAAATAAAATGAAAATATGTTTGTGTAATTAAGAAGAACTGTGTTTCTCAAATTAAAAAAAAGCTATATCTTTCTATTCGCTAATGTTGTGTGAATAATCATTTTGTACGTTTATAATTTTAATTATTTTAATATTTGTGTGCAAGAGGTGTTTTGTTTATTTCTAATTAATATTTTACTACCCCTGAAAATGTTTTATTCTTCTTTTTTTTTTCTCTTGGAACATTCCTTATTAGCTCTTTATTCGCTAAATATTTATTAAATTTATGCAATCGCCATCCAGTTTATTGTTATGATTATCTTTATCTCTCTCCATAAAAAAGTCATTATTAAAACAATTTCCTTTTTTTTTTCTTTATATCGTGATCGGTACATTTATTGTGATGTGTGTTGTTTGATTATTATTTACTTATTTATATAAAAAGGAACATTAAATTAAAGAAGTGAATGGCCCAAAGTCAAATAATTTTAAATCCCACCATATATATAATCACAGAGAACAATAAAAAAGACACATCCCTGCCCTAGATTAGAGGAAATTCCCAAATTTCCTAAATCGCTACGATTTACTCAAAGTCTGAACGAAAATATTCGGAAATATTAGAACACAAAAGAAGTCGTTTTGAGAGTGAGCAATTCAGTAAAAAAGGAATAATACCCCATCCCAGTAACGTAGCAACAATCAGAGCCAAATATTCGACAATGTTAGATTGAAATGGGCAGAACCGAAATATCTTTTAAATTGCTTTATTTCAGTCCCCCTCACATATTTATATAACGTGTGGGGTCATTATAGGCTCTCACACTAAATGGGGGATTTGGTCTCACTAAAGGCCTTAGTGTCATTGAAAATTCCGATAGCCCTGATTGGATAGTTTCTCAGCAAATCGTGATGGATTTCCTCATTATAGCGGCCATTGGCTATTCTAATAGTACATTGAAAATGACAGTAATATATGCATATTTAAGATAAACTATATGTAATTTGTGTAAACTTAAAAAAGGCTTTGGGGTTTAGGCGTAATTGGAAGACGGTTGATTTCCAATAATTAGAACCGGGATCCAATCCCGCAACGAACTTTTTTTTCTAATTGTTTTCATGCCCCCTGAATCTTGTAGAAGTCTGTCGCCACCTGTGAGTGCACGTTATAAAACGGGACGTTGATAAGTATTGAGCATAACTGCTTCTACATACGTGTTTATATATGTGTGTGTGTGAAAATAGTACAAATGTGATATTGTACTGGGATAAGGTTCATAAATTAATTTTCTTTTCTTAATATATACATATACGCATATACCTGGTGCATTTACAGTAACACATATTCGCAGACACATACAATTATAATAATTATTATAGCCTATACATTATAATTAATAGAATAAAGTGACTAAAATAAACTCTTCAATATCCGTTTTATTTTTCAATAGAATAAATTGTTTAACATATTATAGTTAATAAAATATTATGACAATTATTTAGAATGTGTTTATTGAGACTGATGCCGTGGTAGTACCCTGTCAATTTTCGACAGCTAGGATCTTGGATTGGATCCCACATTGAGCAATCTTTTTAAAAATAATTCTTCCATGTTTCTGATTTTTGCGCAAGTCCCAACCCACCAGTCAATACATGTAAGAAAACAAGGCTCTGGACATTCTAAGAGTACAAATTCAATCTGCTTATACATGTAGTAACAAGTGGCTTGCCTACGTTAAATATAGACACAAACCTTTACCCACCCATGTTTAGAATGATCTGTACCATGTATACTCCGGGTAGGTATATATATATATATATATTATATAATCTAAAAATATTATATAATCTAAAAACCTCAAATATTTCTATATTTTAAAAAATATATACTTTATTTTATTCATTGATAATTTTATTTTTTTGTTATCATCGTTTTTAGAAAGACTTTCAGTTTAGTTATATAGTTTTGTTGTAAATATGCGTAGTTAACCAATCAATCATTTTAAATCACTAATATAGGATTAACTTATAAATTCTATATAATGTGAAACTAATTAATGTGTAATCTTTCCTCAAGTAATTCAAATAAAAGCTACTTGACGGTAAATAATTATCTTTTTTTATCACGACTGCACCTCAACCCTTTATCTTATCGATCCTTTGTCTTATCAAGCCTAATCTAACAACAACACAAAATATTCATAACATATATATACTCATTATATTGTAGCAAAGTATTGATTATTTCGTTAATGAATTATTAATTTGATGTTTATATATTTTATTACTCTAACTTCCCCCATTCTCTTGTATTTTATCAAATGTAATCGGTGCTTGTCTTAAATAACTTGCCGTGTCATCCTGAAGTTTGTCTTTCCTAATTTTCTACGTGACAGGTTTGGTGGATGTAAAACGTCGATTTTCCTCAGCCGCTACCCGGGTTCGAATCTCGCATTAGACATTTTTTTCTGTTTAAAAAAAAAACTGTTTCAATGGCCCCCGTTTCTTACTAAATTCCAACCTGGCCAGTGAGCGCAAGTAATCAAACTAAGCTCTGAAAGACTTGAAAGTGTAAAAGTTGAACTGTTTTCTACATATGTAGATATATGGTGCACTTGTAGTAAAAGCAATCACTTACTACTAACTACCCACCATGAGACTATCTTGGTGTACTTGGGATATTTTCCCCCACACCATATTTTACTAGCGAAGTAGTAGAACCAAAACACTTTTGTAATATATTTTTAAAATAAATATATGAAATAGATTTTTTTCCCTTTTAACAATTATTACTAATAGTTTATCATATAAAAATGAAATATTTAGAATATTTGAAAGTTAATTTGACTGTACTAACATCGAGATACACTCGCCCACATTCCGTTCTCAGTAAAAAAAGCCTGGTGAAAACTTAGGTAAGTTTGAGAGACGTCGGAGGAACATATCCCTAGTTTGTTTGACTGACTTAAGCTGGTCCAGATTGGTACCGTATACAGTAATGTAGCCAGTACTGTCGAGTCCAAGATTTTCAGGCAGGGTTTGACTTGTTCATTTTCATCTAGTCAGTATCTCCCAAGCTTAATTCATAGCAGAAAATAATTTATTTTTCAAAAATTGAGCAGCATGACTACTCGAGCTATATGTGAAGCGGGTGGGTATACTTGGTTCAGAATGCCATAGGGTGTATTCCCCAAACTCATTTGTAAGATCGAGCTAGACGATCTCCATTTATAAACACCATTACCTTAGAATTGTTTTAATTGAATGTCAGACAGTTGCCATCGAAGTATTTTTCGAGAAAATCTTTTTTTTTCTATTGAATAATATATAATATTGATAATTATTTTATTCACACTTTTAAAGTTTTCGGTGAAATTCCCATTTTGCCATTTTTACAAGAGACGTAAACATAAACCTCTATAAACAAACACTTTTAGAATGATTATTTTCCCAAAAGGTTATTTTTGTGTGTGTGTATATTGAATTGTGGAATATCGGGTTTCCGGGGATAAGTTTCTTTTATGAACTCAATATTGAATTGTCTTTGAATCTCGTGGGTATTTGAGAAAATGGAATTTTACCGAAAACTTAAAATAATAAAAGAAAGACAAGCACAAACAATTTGGGTTTCTATCACTCTTGTAGATATAAATGTCGAATTACTTACAACATATGTAGACATACGTAGACATACAACTCCACCTACCATGATTATAATGGTGCGCGTACTTGAGATATAAGTAAAAAACTTAAAATGAGTAAATAGATTAAGATTTTTCAACGTAATATGTTTTCTTTATTAGAATGTGTGTTTGTTAATATTTTTAAATATCAAGGCAGCGTTTATAAAGGAAAACTGTTATATATATTTTTTATGTTTAATTAATTAATTGTTACCACAGAGTATGTGGTAAGAATATAGGTTTCTATTTGTTTACTAAGTTATATGTTTCTTTTTTATTTTGTTCTATCTCTTGTAAATCAATAATGTTTGATTAAAATTTTCAGAATCAATTTCTTTAAATATTCTAAGCAAAGTCAACAAAAACTAAAATACATATATATATATATATATATATATATATGCAAGGAATGGTCGCCTCTCCCGTCAAAATTAACGTCAGAATGATGGCGTCAGATTCTGACGTTAATTTTGACGGGAGAGGCGACCATTGCTTCCATGGATTAATTTCCTCCCGGCAAATTTTCCATCTATGTTTTGCCAATAGATTTGGCCCAGCCACATTGCCAGCAAATCACCTCTTTGGTAGATTGTGAGGATTCCATTAGATCCCGTGTGGATCTCATGGAATAAAGTCCGCCCTAGACTGACGAGGGCCATTAGCCCGAAACCATGGTCTCTAGGTGGACGCTTATCAGTTTGCCAAAGTTGGTGTTGCGGCTTTGTCACCGACCCGATGCCGCTAGTTGCGGCGACGGTCAATAGATGGCGTCAGATTCTGACGTTAATTTTGACGGGAGAGGCGACCATTGCTTCCATGGATTAATTTCCTCCCGGCAAATTTTCCATCTATGTTTTGCCAATAGATTTGGCCCAGCCACATTGCCAGCAAATCACCTCTTTGGTAGATTGTGAGGATTCCATTAGATCCCGTGTGGATCTCATGGAATAAAGTCCGCCCTAGACTGACGAGGGCCATTAGCCCGAAACCATGGTCTCTAGGTGGACGCTTATCAGTTTGCCAAAGTTGGTGTTGCGGCTTTGTCACCGACCCGATGCCGCTAGTTGCGGCGACGGTCAATAGATGGCGTCAGATTCTGACGTTAATTTTGACGGGAGAGGCGACCATTCCTTCCATGGATTAATTTCCTCCCGGCAAATTTTCCATCTATATATATATATATTAGATAATAAAAAGGCATATATTGGATTTAATAAAATATTTAATTTGCCAATATTTCGGCTGGCTGAACGCCAACCTTTATCGAGGCATTACATTTTTGTATACACAAACTCAGCGCCGCATAGTGTTATAATATCACAGTTGAAATCAATTAAAATACAGAGTAGGTGGGAAAAATTTGTGAATGAAAAAATTATTATAAAAATTGCAATCAAATATGTAAAATATATAAAAATATTAAAGGAAAAAAAAAGAGTTCTATCTTTATATTTTAAAAAATTTGTAATAAGTACATAAAAATAATTCAATAATAATTCAATAAGAGATAAATGTAAAAATATATGTATCTATTAAAACATTTGAAATTAAATATAAAATGATTTAAACAATAAACTGTATGAACTTTTTTAAAACGTTTAACAAAAAAAATGTGGGTATTTAAAAAATTCATTTCAAAATTTAAGGAGATCGATTTATATGTAAGTATTGGCAAATTAAATATTTTATTAAATCCAATATATGCCTTTTTATTATCTAATGAATTAAATATGGATTGCTCTATTTTCAAAACAAATATATATATATATTAAAAATAAAGAAAGCATATCCTGACCAGGAACACATGTGCTTTTTAGATGGCAAAGCGCCATCTAGTGGAGCAAAAATAAACTAAACGTTTATTTAACTTGCTTCGTGATATTTGGCCAACCCAATTTCTTGATAAATCAAGAAAAGCCATCCACGAACGCGTTTTTAATATCAACACCTAACCCACTTATTTTTTTATATTTTCTATTGTTTTTCATATATATATATTTATACTATACACCCATGGCATTTATTTTTAGTTGAATTGGTTAGAATTCGAGAGTATCAACTCAACTGCCATCAGATTTACATATAACAAGAAATATATTTGCAGAGAGAAAGAAATCTTGCATTTTAGTATTTCTTTCTAATAACTCTAAAATTAATTGATGAAAAATATAAAGCAACGAATATTTGAGATATATGGAATTTAATAAAATAAATATCCTATATTTTATTTATTTATTATAAAAAGAACTTTATATTTGAGGGAATAAATAAAAACTAATTAATTATAAAATTAGAGAAGGGAACTATATATGTGTAAAATAATAATTAATTAAAAGTACTCTGAAATGGAAGGAGGAGGAGCAGATATTGGATGGGAAAGTCGGCGGAGCATAATTGGAAAGAGAAGAGGAAATTTCAAATATTGGTCGGGCCATCTCAAACCGATTCCAAATTGAAATCTTCCCCAGCTCCTATCGATCGGCCGTCGACGCCCCGAGGTTACATCTTTTGTCCTTCTTCTTCTTCCATTCTTCAATCTTCTTCCTGCATGGTTGATGCAGTATTCCTGACTGATGCTGTCAGGTTCCTCGTTCAGTATTTTATTTGAATTCTTCATGTCGTCAATCAGTCCGACTCTTTAAGGCTGTCATATTAGGCTTCTTACTAATTGTTTAATGTGGCCATGTGGAGTTTCTGGTTGATTTCTTGATGCGCCCTTGCTGATTCCTCCCATCATTTTATTAAACATCTTCAATTCTTTAATAGTCCTGACTCTTTGAGGCTGTCATATTATAATTCTTTCTAATTGTTTAATGTCGTCATGTGGAGCTTTTAGTTGATTTCTTGATGTGTCCTTTCTGATTCTTTTCATCGTTTTATTAAACATCTTCAAATCTTCAATCGTTCTTACTCTTTGAGACTGTTATATTAGACTTTCTCCTGATTGTGGTAATGTGGAGCTTCTAACTTCTTGATCCTCTTCCATGTTGATTATTTTCAATATTTTATTTAAAATCTTCAATTCTTCGATTGCCCCGATTGCTGGATATTGATTGCAAAAAATCGGCTTATTTTTAACCGTGTGACGCGGACGTGTGGTGAATCTATCTGAATGTTGTTATGCTGTGGAATAATTCATTTTTTATTTTTATTAAAACTCTTCAATCCTTTAATATTCTCGGCTGTTTGAATCTGCCATGCCAAACATTCACTAACTTCTTGATGCCGCCGTTTACTGGTCTTGGTCGTTCTTCCACACAAATACTTCATGTTTCTTCTTCCTGACTCATTAATTCCACCGTGTTAGAGAGGTTTCGATATTTATTAAAATTACTTCATATATATATATATGCCAACAGCGCGAAACGCGTTCGTGAATGGCTTTTCTTGATAAATCAAGAAATTGGGTTGGCCAAATATCACGGAGCAAGCTAATAAACGTTCAGTTTATTTTTGCTCCACTAGATGGCGCTCTGCCATCTAAAAAGCACATGTGCTCGTGGTCAGGAGATGCCTTTTTTATTTTTAATATCAACACCTGACCCACTTATCTTTTATTTTTCTATTGTTTTTTCATATATATATGTGTGTGATGAGTTACTGTTGACTCTTGTAGAATCTTGTCGACTAAAAATATGATGAGGTATCCAGTCGACTTAAACTATGGTGTGAGTCCCTGTCAACTCTCGCTAAACTGTGTTGACCGAGAGAAACAGTCAGGATGGTGAGTTTTCCAGTACCTCTCTGCACCTTGTAAGTCCTTTAAAAGTTCTCACAGAGTACAGGCAGTCGTGGTCGAGGCAGAGTGGAAAGCTTGGGGATGTCCACACAAAAAACGAAGACACAGTTGCACTAAGAAAGTTCCGTGAACAGATAAAAGTTTAGCTAGGAGCGAAAGATGGAGAGATAGAAGATTTCTTACTGGTCTACATGATGGATGAGGTGGACCTGGGGTACAACCGACGTGGGCTTCCGCTGATGGTGAACTCTGTCAAGTGACTGTATTTTTGGCTAAAGACGGGGGGCCTTTTATATATCTTTCCCGAGAAAGGGGAGTATTGCATTACAGCACATACGAGAGGGGCGTGGATCGTCTGGCGAAACTGTACACTGGCCGTTTGGCCGTTTCCATCTTTAGACTTTGTTGTTTTGGGAATACTATATGCTCGATCTCTGCTTTAGCTCAACTTTTAATCTATTACAGAGTTTTATTTATTCATCCTCAGTTTGTACAAAGTACATTACATATGATGATGTAATGACACATGTCAATCATGCGTATAATCATTTACAGATGTGTTTCTATTATACAACATGAAAATCTTGTTATAAGTTATATACAATATGGGGTTGTTGGTTTAAATTACCATATATATATATATATATAAAGAAGGTATTTCCTGACCACAAGCACATGTGCTTTTTAGATGGCAGAGCGCCATCTAGTGAAGCAAAAATAAACTAAATGTTTATTTAGCTTGCTCCGTGATAAAATCCGTTTAGTTTATTTTTGATTCACTAGATGGCGCTCTGCCATCTAAAAAGCACATGTGCTTGTGGTCAGGAAATGCCTTCTTTATTTTTAATATCAACACCTGACCCACTTATCTTTTATTTTTTTCTATTGTTTTTTCATATATACAGGGTGATCCAAAAGTCCCGCACAACTTTAAAAATTAATTACTCCGCAAATATTTGCGCTAGAGCAATGCGATAAACACCATTGTGTTCAGGATGAAATGGAATTTTTTATGGAAAATAATGAAAAATTCGAAATTGATTTTAGTTACAACTTTATTCGCTAGATGGCGCTCTACCAGAATCAGAGATTCAGCGCCCAAATTGTTTGATAAATTGAAAATTATAACTGAACGACACGTATTTTTCCTTTTTGAATACCAGGAAAGAACCCTTATTATATCAAATGATAAATTAATAAAACACCATTTCGTCAAAAGTTAGAATAATTGGTTGACGATTTTTAAATACAATCTGAGATATGTAAAATAGGTATATGCAAATTGAAACATGTAGCAAAAAATATTTATATTTTAGATGGGGTTTTGTGAAATAGATTGAATGTTTGAAAATAACTACTGATATCAATACACGATTTTTGAAATGTTAATATAGTACCAAAAATTATGATGGCACTACTGATAGGATTTCGTGCTATAAGGAATGTATAGTTTCTTGACTAATTGGCGACACTTGACTATTTAACTGTATATTTGTCATGATCCAAAAATGAAATATAGAGGGGAGTGACAAAATATATTTGTCGAACTTTATTCCAAATATCCTATGGGTTCGACAAATGTTATCATTGTTTATTATACTGTACATAATTTTGAAAATGTATCCTCTCGAAAAAAAATCATTTTTAAATCGACCTTTTGCGTTGAAAAACGTGGTAGTAAAATCATTTTGTATTATTTTTGCGCAAAATTTATAAATTTGGGGGGGGGGATACAGAGAATATTCCTTATGCTATTTCTTCTAATGAGCGAAAAGCGATAAACTAAACATAAGGGGTAAAATTGTGTGTACCAGTGTTATTCGAGAAGTTATAACACTTTGGCCTGCACGACATAATATAAGATGTGGGCAAATGACAAACAAAAAATTACTGTTAACAGAAAAAAAAAGAGTCAAGATGTGAGGACAGCATTTATTATTCCCATAACCCAAAACAAAAAGCTGCAAAATACGTATATCTTAAATCTTCTTTTCCTGACTAACGGATGCTGTCCTGTTAAACCTCGACCTGACTGCTTGAAGCTGTCATGCATTTTCTTATTAAATTACTTTTAGTTTTCCACCATCATCTTCCCGACAATTTTATTCTGTTCTTTCAAACATTTATCTACCTGGAAAAAAAATACAGAAGTTAAATTTTAATGTGATCAGGTTGATAAATAGAGAAAATGCATTTCCTGATCGCGCAACTAAAAGTTACGGATATTTTGCGCCATCTGTCGGTTTAAATATCAACTAATTGTTGATTTATTTTATTATTCCAGAATTGGCCAAATCCCTTTACCTGATTAATAAAGAAAGGCTAACCATGAACGTGTTTCAGGATGTTGGCCCTCATCAGAGTGATGCAAGCTGTACCTCAACGACAAAAAAAGCTGGTCTTTGAGATATCTTGAAAAATCAAGAAATTGATATTTATGGCCGTAAATTGTTTAAAGTTGAAATTGTACTGTGATCAGTCTTGATAATCCATTCCTTGACTTTTCAGGAAGCCTTGCAGACCAGCTTTTTTTTTTTTTTTTGGTCGTTGAGTTACAGCTTGCACCAGGCTTATGAGGTCCAACAGTCTGAAACGCGTTCGTGGTTAGCTCTTCTTGAATAATAAAGAAAGGGTACTTGGCCAATTCTGGAATGATATGAAATCAGCGATTAGTTTATATCTATTCCGATCAGCCTTCCTTTAGTTGCACGATCAGGATATAGCTTTCTCCTAATTTATCTATCTGTTTGATGCTGTTCGGCCGGAATTTTCTTTTCCAGGTTCTCTTACTGTCTGATTGATTCTTTATTTCGGAATTTTTCACTGTCTTTGAGGCTGTCGTGATATATGAAGTCTCTATTTTATTCAAATTATTCCAGTCTTGAATATTGAGTTTCCCTACTACATGATGATGTCATGTTAAACATATTCCTTACCGCTTTCGTGTTATGGTGAATTATTTATTCTTATTAAAACTATTTTCATTATTCGTATTTAGAGACAGATTTATGCTTTCGCGTTAGATTTATTGTTTCAAATGAATAATATATATGTTTATCTTCTCTAAGATTTTCTTGGTTGAATTTTTCACTGATAATGAAGTAACTTTACATAGATTCGTAAAAAGGAATGGAAAGATAATTAAATTCTGAAGTTTTTCTTATATTCAATATTTGATTCCAAACAAATTCCCTATTTATTAAAGATCTGATACCTTGTTGGATTTGATTGTTGTTGAAATTTTATTATTGAATTGGCGAATAAAATGTGAATTCCATAGCGCTCTCTCAACCCAAGTATATATCCTTTTTTTCTACTTTATGGCATTCCTCATGTGTGTCATTATTGTTAGGTGGAGTCTACTTATTCCTATTATAATTCCTTTATTTATTAAATAAGGCGACATGTTTCTGGAGTTTAATTTTTATTGCATCTCAAACTTTCAGGCATTACTGTCCTTCTATACAGGAGTACAGAATTGAACAATAACGCCGTTAGATAGATACTGAATAAATTTATAAATTTTGTTAATGTCTAAATGCGTTTCATTATTGTTCATTTTTGTGCTCCTTTAGAAGGCCGGTAATGCCGTAAGCTTGAGATTGCAATAAGAATGAAAACATCTCCAGAAACCTTTTGTCTTATTTAATTTATATAGATTCCCATCTATTACCTTAATTTGTTTATTTTCCATCTTATTTCTATCTATATGCGTGCTGAACCTTTTGCTGGAACAGTATTCTGGGTGTTGAGGCGATGTTTATGGGAACTTTTAAGTAAATATCTTTGTGGGATTTTTTTTTTTAGATTTAAAAATATTTTATAATGCACTGCGGCCTGTAATTGTAAAACGACACTTGAAGTTACACCGCATGAGTTTCTTTTCAATGAAAAATCCAAATTTTTTTCAAGGTGAAATATTGACTATTTCTAACCTTTTTGGATGAGGTATGAAAGGGTGAATTATGAAGAGTAATGATGAACGGAAAAATAAAAGTGTCCAGGGATGGGAAAAATTTAAAAATCTTTTATTGATACCATACTGGCCAATGGTCAAAGGGAGAGAGAAAGTAATAGATTAGAGTATCATCGTAATCCATTATTGTGATTTAGACAAAAGCAATGGTGGTGGTGCTTATCTCCATGGTTAAACCAATTCCTGAAGTCCACTCTTCTCCAATTTTGCGATGGTAGTTATAGGCCTGGAAAATAGGTCCTCTGTTGTCAGTTTTGAGCATGATATGTTCCGGAAAAGCTTCCGCACTATTGCATTTCAAGCAGTTATTGAAGGTTTTTTTGTCTATTTTGAAATTTTAAGGTTTTTATATGACCACTTCTTAGTCTTTCTAAAGCTGTTTATTGATTTCTATTGAGTTTTTTGAAGTTCTTCTAAATGTTTCAATGGTTTGTACCAGTGATGATTTGGATAAGCTGTCAGTTTTGATATTTTTCTTTTTTTTTTTTATACGTATATATTTCTTCAAAGGTAAGATTATTGCTATTGCTTGGTAAGTGGCACAAAGACAAAAGCAATAAAAATCATATATACTGTTGTTATATAACCACACACATACTTGTATAATTTATTATATAGCAATTTATTTTTGTAATTTTTTTTCTGGAGGAGATAGAATATATGAGTGAAAGCAAAAACCTGTTTCACTTTTAAAATGATGCAAAACAATGCATTTTCTTTATTATCTCTATGCATATTCTGATTAAAACTGGCTTTAAAACTTTCGAAAAACGCCTTCTTATAACCATGATTTCAAGCTAAGAATTTCTTCATTTCATGGGTTTCTCTGATTTGGAGACGTCTTAAGGAAAGAGTTCTGAAATGGTGGTAGCCATCCTCGAATTGAAGAGCTAGAGCCAGAAACCATCGAATAATTTTCACTAATTTTCCAAAGCTGGTATTTTAAAATATTTTTGTTCATCGAAATCTCAGCAGGGATAATGAAGAAATTGATTTTTAAAATTTTGTTTTTAAAAGGAGTTGTGTTCATTTTTCGAGTTTACATACGTATATTAAGTATATTTAAATTGAAATCTTTTTTAATCACTATTTTTAGAAGAGAAAGAAAAATGTAATTAGCACAAACTATTTTCAGCTTAATTTTTAAAACAATATATTATATCTATAAGGTGAGTAAGATTTGGATAGATAATGACAGCATTAAAATAAATTGTCAAATGTTACTATAAATATTGTATATTATCTTATTTTTTATATCTGATTTAATCAGATATAAAATTATCTCATTTAATTGAAATATTTTCTATAAATAGGTTTTTTTAGTGTTTTATGAATTATAATACTTTAAGTTTAATAAATAATAGCGATAAATAATATTGTATTTTGCACCTACACTTTAAGAGTTTGAGTTACATCAAGGGATATGCTATAATTTGTTATTTAAAGAAAATATAATGGAAAAAATCATTAAATTACTAAAAATAAAGCGTATATATATCAACAAAGGCATTTTTCATTTGAAATAATAAACCATTTGATAATTCTTGCAAAATAATTAGAAGTTAAAAGGAAAAACAAAGATAAATAAATTTAACGGGAATTCTATTTCGTTGTTTTTTTGCTCTCAATTTATCAATTTTTATTGCAAGTAAATATTGTAATATTAGAGCAAAATGGAACTAATCATATCAATCAAAGTTTCCCAAAACATTTTCCAAAGCGAAACAAGAGAAAAATTCTTTTGTTCCCTTTAAATGGACGTATAGTTGGATATCTAAAAGTATCTTGAATCTAAGGCTGTATTGGGTATATCTAGGCCTGCGTATACCCCTAGCGGTCATTAAAAATAAATATGTCGCAATCGATCGTCTGCGGATTTATGCCTGTCAGGCGACCAGCTAAAAAATGGCGGGCTTTTAAATTGTTATCTTTTGGAAACAGATAGCGCGCAAACGTTAGGGTTCTATCAACAATTAATTATAAATATCAGTTGTATATTGTGTATTGTTGATAGTTTTGTGTTTTAGAGGTGTAGATATTGCCATTAATTTCTAAAATAAAGGGGTGAAAAATGAGAAAGAAAATATTAAAGATAATGTTCCAATGATTTAAAGTTTTGAAAATTTATTTCAAATTAGCAAAATATTCTTATATTCCGCATTTATTTATAGCTCTTTCAGAATATATGTTTGTGTTTTTAATAAAATAAACATAATATAATATTGAATAGAAGTTTTTATATAGGTTTTGCAATTTTAAGACAACACATTTTACACTTTAATAACAAAATTTTACAATTAAATTACATTTTACACTATAATCAAATTTTACACTTTAATATAACAATATTTTTCATTTTATACAAGCGATATTGTGTTCGAATTTATTTGAAACTTTATCAGTAATAATGTTTACTTTTTCTATAATTTTTAATTAAAACACATTTATTTTCAATGAAATTAGTTTGATTTAGTATTTAGTTAAATTTTAAAAGCACATTTTTGAAAAGAGCATTTTTTGTTATTAAATAGATTTTATTTTTGTGCGTATATTTTAAAGGTTTTGCACTCTTTAGAATCGAATTTAAAATTTTAATAACGACATTTTATGTTATAATATCAGCATTTTTATAGTTTAATAGCTAATATTTCAAGAATTTAAAGCAAAATTTCGAATTTTAACACATGTCAAATTATAATATCAACGTATAAAAGTTTGAAACTACATTTAATACAAAAAAAAACATTATATCAGCATTTGAAAATAACATTTAGTAATTAAATACAAACCGTTTGAGTTAAATAACACACACATTTTCGATTTTTATATAAATTTCATATTTAACCCTCCGCATTTTAAAACAACTTTTTATATCCATATTATTATACATATATCACTATTTCACATTTACCACGCAACTTATCAACATGTTAAGTGCAAATAGTTTTATTGAATATGGAATAGATATGAAAAGTTATTAACTAGAAAGGTGTTTTAACAAAATATTTCAATTTAAATCAAAAATGTTATTTTTAAGCCTCAAAATATTGTTATTCAATGTCATAGTTTTGTTTTTAAAGTATAAAATGTGGTTTTTACATTAAATGTAGTTTATAGACTTTCAGACTTTGATGTGCCATTTTTCAACTTCACAAAATTATCTTTTTAAATCTCATAAAAGCAAAAATAAAATGTCCTTATTAAAATCAAAAATGTGCTTTTTTAAAATAAAAATCACCTTAACAAAAAATTCATACTTAAAAAACTAATTTCAATTTAAATAAATGTGCTTCTCTCAATTAAAATTTGAAAAGATAACATATTACTATAAAAGTTTCAAATAAAATCGAAATATCGTTAAAAACTGAAATGTTGTTTTTAAAGTGTAAAATATCATATTAATACTTACAATGTTGTCTTTAAAGTGCAAAACCTACATTTATATAGGTGCTACTCTCTAGAGAAAGAAAGATGCTGGTCATAACGTGTATTTTAATATTTTATGAATAAAAATATTTTTTAAATATATAAAGAGGATGCTTTCTAGTTTTTATTTAAAGTTTATATTTTTATAGGAAAATAAGAAAAAATTGAAATATTGTTATATAAGCATATATTTTATACATGTCGTAATGGCTTTCCTAGGTCACGATGCTGTACCAACTGCTCTAAGTAAAGTAAATAACCTATATATTTTAAGTAATAAACCTCTGGAAAATTAATACAAAAGTTATCTACGAGGTGTGTTCAAAAAGTATCGCGAATTTTGAATTTTCGCGGGTTAAGTATATTCGAATTTCGATCTTTTTGTAGCTTTATGTTGGTACTCATGTCTCTCACTTATGCCGACAAGCTCGGCCATTTTGAATGTTCACTTAATTGTTGACAGCTGCTTTGCTTGCAGGTGTTTTGGATCGTCTTCGATTTTTACCTATTAAAAAAATGGATCAAAGAACCTGTATCAAATTTTGTGTGAAAAACGAAATTAAGTGCGCGGATGTATTCCGAATGTTGACTGTGGCATACGGAGAAGCTACCTTGGACCGAAGCAACGTTTATCGGTGGTACTAAATGTTCTCAGAAGGCCGAGAAGATGTGAACGACGAAGAGCGTGCCGGACGCCCGAGCACTTCAACAACAGACGAAAAAATTAATGAAGTGGAGAAAATGATATTGGCCAATCCTCGAATTACCGTTAGAGAAGTTGCTGAGGACCTAAACATATCGATTGGCTCGTGCCATTCGATTTTTATCAATGATTTGGGCATGAGACGGGTCGCCGCGAAATTCGTACCAAAATTGCTCAAATGCGACCAAAAACAGCATCGCATGAACATTGCTAATGAGATGTTGGACTCTGTCCGCGACGACCCAAATTTGCTCCAGAGGGTCATAACTGGTGATGAAGCGTGGGTTTATGGTTATGACGTGGAAACCAAAGCTCAATCATCTCAATGGAAGCTGCCGCACGAACCAAGACCGAAAAAAGCTGGCCAAGTTCGGTCGAATGTGAAAGTTTTGCTGATAGTTTTCTTCGATTGCAGGGGCGTGGTGCATCATGAGTTCTTGCCACAGGGTAGAACGGTCAATAAGGAATATTACCTGCAAGTTATGCGCAATTTGCGCGAAGCAATCCGCCAGAAACGCCCGGATTTGTGGAAGAACAAAAATTGGCTTTTGCACCACGATAACGCCCCTGCTCACACATCGAAGGAGGAGCTGAAAAAGATTTTTTAAAATGATTTTTTGAAGTGCTTCGAAGATTGGAAAAACCGTTGGCACAAGTGTATAATATCTCATGGGGATTACTTTGAAGGGGACAAAATAGGTATTCATGAATAAATAAATGATTTTTCAAAAACACAAAATTCGCGATACATTTTGAACACACCTCGTATTTATTTTAAAATTAGAGTAGTTACGGTGATTACCAGTACACAAGTACTTTTGCTGAACGTTCCCTAAAGAAATTTTGTTTCTAGTATTAAAAATAAATACTCCACAAACTAAAGGCACGCAAAAATTTCAATTAATATGGTGGTGGTGTCCTGTCCACTCCATGGAAAAGGGGAGGTACCATTGCCCCGTTAGTCAGCCACATTTCAGAGTTCCCTGTTCACGGTTACCGTAGCGGCTCGGGTCTCACGACACCATATTTCGCCCTACGGGGCAGTCCCTTACTGGTGCTGCTTCTCCCGCCCGCCACGAATTTATATGGTATTTTGTATATAGTATTATGTGTCTTTAATTTGCTGTGATATTTAAGCGAAGATTATTTTTACTAAAATAGCACATCAAAGCCACCGTTCAGCATAAGTACGTCTCTACTGTTGTAATTACTGTGATATATGAATGATTTGTTTTACATGATCACTCGCGATGGCAATTCTTTATTTTTATTAATACCTTTGGATGTTCATGTTCTAATTTTTATATAAATAAATACTTGAAAAAATTATTGTATATTTTTTTTATTTTTAATAAATACACATCTTATTGTAATAAATACTGCAATCATAATAACTTCTCTCAAATTCTAAAAAACAGGTATATTTTGCTAAAAATTGTTCAAAGATATGCATGTAAATATCTGTCATTGTAGATAGGTTTGTGGACTTGTAAAGTCAGGTTGTAACTTTATAAAGACGGCAAGATGAATTTTCCATTGCAGTAAAGGCAGTAGAAATTGTTTTATTTTTAAAAGAATCATACGCGTCAATAATAGTTTCGAATTTTCATAACAGATGGCGCGCTAATGAATCACGAATAAAATATGTTTAATTTTGATCCTATGTAAAAGATCTTCCCCTAATTTTAATGAGTAAATTTAGAGACAATCTACTCCACACACGCGCGCGTTGATATTTATATACGTAAGTACTATGGACCCGGGCAACGCCCAGGTTTTACCCGAGAACATTTTCCCTCGTGTCGGTATGTATTAAATAAATGTTTTTCATTTAAATACTCTTTATTCGTTAAATTATAAATTATGATCCGGCTTCTCCTGGGATTTCCCAAGTTGAATGTTTGCCCTACGAATAATTCTTTAAATAAAAACTTTATGGTATATGTAATACAAACAAAAAAAGTAAGTCCAACACTCTAAAATATAGTAATACTAGACGAATTACCCGGCTTCGCCAGGGAATTCCCCCGAGTGCAATTTCCTTCATACTGAAAAAACATTACTAATAAATAGTATTAGAGTCATAGAATAGCAACACCGAAGTAATACATTATCACAGGCAAAAAGTATGTGTGATGTCAAAAATGCAATATATTAGTATTTAGGTATTTTATTTATTTATTTTTTAATCCATTTAGGTGTTTTAAATATAGTTCAAATATAAAATAAAAGGACCTAAAAGCGCGAATGTTTCTTTTATACATAAAACGAACTTCTACTGTCCTTACTGCGATGAAAAAATATATTGGGAGGGCTTGGCTCATCAGTGGTGAACCCTCCCAGCGGTTTCGCCAATTTAATCCACCAGACCGCTTCTCAGAGCTCTAATACTGTATTGGATCATTCTGCTTTTATATGCTACACTGAAGGATGGAATCTTAGAAATGGTTTTCAAGTAAACTATGGACATAAGCTTATAGGACAGTAGAATTACATTAAAATATTTGCTTCGAGCAATGCTCTTCAGCAAACTATAAAGACAAGGTCAGTTAGGCATAAATTAACACAAAGCAATAACGCGCCATCTATACATATAAAATAAAAGGACCTAAAAGCGCGAATATTTCTTTTATACATAAAACGAACTTCTACTGTCCTTACTGCGGTGAAAAAATATATTGGGAGGGCTTGGCTCATATTTTAATGTAATTCTACTGTCCTATAAGCTTATGTCCATAGTTTACTTGAAAACCATTTCTAAGATTCCATCCTTCAGTGTAGCATATAAAAGCAGAATGATCCAATACAGTATTAGAGCTCTGAGAAGCGGTCTGTTGGATTAAATTGGCGAAACCGCTGGGAGGGTTCACCACTGATGAGCCAAGCCTTCCCAATATATTTTTTCACCGCAGTAAGGACAGTAGAAGTTCGTTTTATGTATAAAAGAAACATTCGCGCTTTTAGGTCCTTTTATTTTATATGTATAGATGGCGCGTTATTGCTTTGTGTTAATAGTTCAAATAGTTGGCAGATTTTCCACCCAACCTCCGAGGTACCCGCCCCAGCGTGTTCACTCTTATATATAGTGGTGCATCCTCTGTAGGTCTATTACACTCTTTGGGTAAAAAGGGATAGGGGTTGAAATTGCTTGAGAAGAGTGACCGTTTTTTTTCCTAGCCTAATATCTGCGTAGACAAAAAGAAAGCAGCATAATAGAACTACCACAAACAAAATATACAGAAATGGCAAGCGAATAAAACAGTAAAATAATTGGAAGGGTGAGGAGACAGGCTCTCTAATATAATTCCCCATCTCTCTCAGTAAGAAAAAAAATAGGCTTATAAAAATGCAAGCCAAAATTCAGTCATGTTAATAAATGTCAATAAATGTTCAGTAAAAAAATAAAAGGGCACATGGAACTTAGGCAAATATATGACAACAACAGACTAAATTTTAAACTATCAATGAAACATATGATTTTTTTAAAGAATAACAAAACAAAGGCCACTACAACAATGACAAAACATAAGCCTATTTTTTACATACAGTAATAAAAGTTAGTAAATATTGTCAAATCTGCACTTTGTAAAATGTAGTGCCCTATCAACACATGTCAGCAAAAAATAATAATACTAAAAAAAACTAATGCCAAAATAGCCAGGTTAATATTTTAGGCTGATAAAAACCAAAGGGTATATGGATTATAGACAAACACATGTTTTGGCTGTTAAATGAGACAGTAATTCATATTAAATTTTCACTACATATGATTTTTTTTTAAATAAAGGCTAGAACAAAAATTAATAAAAATACGAAATTCATTGTGTACATAGTAACGATAGGTTTGTAAAGTTTTTTAAAATTGCATTTTTGTGTGCACTTACCGTAACTTAGTAATACGAATTTCTATCTCAATACTTAATACTAAATACTTTTGTAAAAAAAAAGGTAACACTCTCGCTTATAAGATATTAAAAAAAAAAAAAAAAGTTGGGCAAGCGATTTGGAAAATATGCAGAACGCTCATTGGTCGGTTAATTCGCCTGGTGTTGTCACTTCGCCTCGTATTTACTGCCGCACAAAAAATAGTTCTGGAGATTTCTACACTTTATTAAAACAATATCGAACTTTCGAGTATGTCTGCCTTCCTGCAGGAGTACATAAAAACGAATAAACGCCGTTAAGATGCTAATAACATGTACATTTAAATATTAGGAGAGATTTTGCATATTGCTTGATATTAGAATATTTTATTAAGTTAGTTTGTATTTTTTGCATATTGGCTATTGTTTGTTTAATTTTAAAAATTATAATATTGACTGTAACTTTTATTTATTATATATAAAAAAAACAAAGGCCGGAACAAAAATTAATAAAAAATACGAAAGCCATTGTTTACCTACAGTAACGCTAATTTTGTAAAGTTTTTTTTAAATTGCATTGTGTGCACTTACCGTAATTTAGTAATATGAATTTCTCTCTCAATACCTTTGTAAAAAAAAGTGACACTCGTATAAAAAGATATTAAAAAAAAAAGAACGCGAGCAACTTGAAAAGAAATGCAGAACGCTCATTGGTCGCTTAATTGGCCTCGTGTTGTTACTTCGCCTCGTATTTACTCCGCGTAAAAAAAAGTACTTCAAATGAAAAAAAAAAAGAAATAGCCAAAAATACTAATCAAAATTTAGTTGAAAATTTTCCTCAGGTTTATAAAAAGCGACATGCAAAATTTGGTACCAATTGGTTCAGTAGTTTTTGAGTTTATCGCGAAAGAAGAGCGTCAGATATCTCCATGCATCTCTATCACAGCAGCAGCAATATCCACTATCTTGGGTGTGTAAAGCTGCTACTCTTAAATAATTATGAATATAATATATATATATAACCCTCTCTCTCTCTGTTTTATATATAAATATATGTGTTCTTTGAGCTTAACATAGCATTGGTGGCAAATAAGGATATTTCAATGGAATGTGTGTTGAAAATATGGAGATTAAATCGTATTTATTTATAAAAGTCAATATTTTTTAAAAATAAAGAGCAGGGTCACACCTCATCTGGAAGCAATTTTATAGTAAAATATGTCTATCAGCGTGGGAAATGGACTTAATGCAAGTCCTCGATTATCATACTCTATACATAGAGGAGTATGGTGAAGAGAAAGAGAAGGAAAATGTATTTTGATATTCGAACTATAAATCTACTCAAAATACTCCTCTGGTAGTTTAACGATTTTTACGCAACTGAGTCTCTTATGGAGGTTCTTCCCCGAAAACCGTTCAAAGCGCTCAGGAAGACTGATTGTCTTGTGATCTATGTAATAATACAATATTAAATCATGCATACAACATTTTGTAGCTTTTGCTTGGGAAGAAAGATAGAAAAGAACTCTTGGGTGACTTATACTTGTCTCAATACGATAATCAACAAATATATAACTGGATGAATACAATGATGTTTGATCAAGGTCTTCTTTTTGGTTCATATAAATTCTACAAGACCGCAGTCACCGTTCGGAGGAGTTTAATAGAATCACCGAATGTCGTGGTCCATTTGGATGAGGAAAGTTAAGACTAGAAAGTGGCTGATTCCACACTCACCTTTTCAGTGATACGCTAACCTTGACGTGCACACGGTGGAATCTGTGGCCACTGGACATGCGTCGAACCTGGAGGCTGTTGTTGGGTTCTGTGCTGCCTGGAGTATAGGAACTCCATCTATGCCTACTTCTATTTGTGAATCTGTATAAGACCGGCGGTCTTGATAAAGTTGTTTGTGTGTATTTTGATATTCTATATAGAGCCCCTACGAGAGATAGTATTTAAGCTAGTAAACTAGGTATTACATATGATAGTTGATAGAGGATTCATATATCTTATGAGACCCGCAGGTTAGGTAATATTTGTAATAGAGCCTATGCATATATAAGGGTATTTATAAGGTTAATTGTTAATGAATTGATGAAGGAAGTTCTCTGAACGGTAAATGGATGGTGATACTCGTATAAGAATAATTCGACTAGATGGAAATCTATGAATAAATAGAAGAGTTCACAATTCAATAATATATTGTAACAATAATAAGGTGAAATATCAGGATTTCAGGGCAAATTTTCTTTAAAAAATTTGTAATTCACAAATCTCTTTCTTCTCTCTCTAGCTATTGGCGGATTTTGAAGATTCCATTGGATCCCGTGTGGATCTGATTCAATAAAATCCGCCCTAGGCTGACGATTCCATTAGTCCGAAATCATGGTTTCCAGGTGGACGCTTCTCAGTTTTCCAAAACTGGTGTTGTAGCTTTGTCACCGACCCGCTAGTTTGCCGCGACGGTCAATAGATGGCGTCTAGTTTTGACGTGAGAGGCGCCCTATGCTTTTATTGATCAATTTCCTCCCTGCAAAATTTCTATCTATGTATATATTTATGTTCATGATAAATCTGTGAAAAAAGTATTAAAATTACAAATATATTCTCACAATGAGTATCTTTTTTTAAAAAACGCTAGCTTTCAAGCGTTAATCGCTCTTTAACGGGCTTGCTATAATATCGACTTTATCCCACCAGAAATATTTACAAAAAAAGGCGCGCAGCGTGGATATTTATAACTGAACAATTTTATAACTGAAATTTTTTAATTGGTTTGTAATTTAACTATTTTATGGAATATGTCTATTTTAATTTTTAGGGCAAGCAGAATCTATAAAATTGATCTATTGATTTCTTCTGAGATATCGGTATTGTGATGGTAAATATTTGTAATTTTAATATATTTATGTGTGTGTGATCGAATTATACTATAAAATCTAAGAGATATATAGGTGTAATATACAGAACAGTGTCTTCCAATAAAATGTATTTCAATATAAAGGTTAATAAATGACAATAAGGTATAGGTTTGGTAAATCGATTAGGAATATAAAATGGTCTTTAAAATATCACTTAGCGCCCTCTATCGTTGAAAATTATAAACATTTTTAACGCTACTTCTAAAATATATTGTATTCGTATAATGGCCTGTTGAAGGACGTCATTGTCCAAAATTTCGAAACCTTTTAAATAAAGAAACGCTTCGCGTCTACCTTTGATCTCTTCAAGCATATATATAATCAAAATATACATCCCTTATCCTGAAATCAATAAAAATTTAAATATACCCCCCCTCGCTCTTTTTTGAAAATAAATTATTCGTTGCAGGATAAGGAGTGCAGAAGTACATTTTAATCATATATATTTTTAAAAGAAATGTAACGTTAAAAAGGTTCTTTAGTGACGTTTTAACGAATCGCTGAATTAGACAGAGGTTTGTTAGAGTAGTTTAGACCTAAAATGTTTTCTCCGGGGAGCTTATAAAAGTTTATAATGGATTATTAATATAAGGTAAAGATGTTTTTGTTGGGGTTGTTTAAGCAAATGAAATATAACTCAGTAAACGTCTAAGAGTTAATAATCACTGATTAAGTAAGTCTTAGGTTTGTTTTAAGCATATACGATTAAAGTGTACTGCGTGTAAGAGTTAACAGAGTGTTTGTTCTGTGATCTCCTGTAAGGCCCAGCTGGGGAGTAATTACACGAGGCCTGTGGAAGGCTTTAAGGCCTGGGAGGCTTCAACAGTCAGATAAGATAGAGGCTCCGTGAGATAGCCTGAATTCTAACTTTTCTCAACGCTCTTTCTTATTTTCAGCTAAACAATTCTCTCCCGTTATCTCTTTATCCTTCTCCCATCTAAAATGGAAGGAAGCCGTTCATTGTTGCCTCGATGTGTTTTCTTGTCTCAATAATTCGGTTTATAGAGCAAATCTGATCGTGGAAACCCCCACGTTACAATGACGCCACCTATCAAAATATATATATATTGTATAAATATATGCATATATGTATTATTGCATAGATGTACGCATATATGTATTATTATATAGATGTATGCATATATGTATTATTGCATAGATGTATGCATATATGTATTATTGCATAGATGTATGCATATATGTATTATTGCATAGATGTATGCATATGTGTATTATTATATAGATGTATGCATATATGTATTATTATATAGATGTATGCATATATGTATTATTATATAAATGTATGCATATATGTATTATTTAGGTGACCTGGGGGAATAGAAACTGTAGAATACCAGAAACCGGTATCTATAAACCCATTTTGATAACTTTTATAGAATAATGATCCAAGACCACCATCTCTTGACTATTCCAACTTCTCCAGTATGTGTAAATAACCAATGAGAGTTCTGGCAGTTTGCAAGTGCAGCTGATGTCTACAAGTGTAGGAATGTGGTGAATTATAGAGTGAAAGACAGCCGCTAGCAACTTACCATGTTTCTTATGTCTCCTGCACAATGTACTCCAGTTCAAAAATAACTTTCTTAGGTACTATTCAAAAAGCAATCCAGGTCATCACAGTAATGATTATATACAAGAATTCTGATAACATTTACAATGATTTTATAAAATCTGTAGCTTTTGTCAGAATATCTGATCCTTGGAATTATTATTCTTTGATTTTGTAATCTATATCTGGCCTGTTGAGATTGAGGTAGGAATTTCTTTTTTCTCTCTTCCACTTTTCATAGCTTGACTTAGTTGATTGAGAGGTATTACCAGGTGTACTTGGGGGAAATAATTCAATACGTATATAAATATTTATTTCACTGGTGTCTTTTCTATGTCCTAATGTCTAAAGTATATTTTCACAAATCAAGAGGCTTCATTATTATTGACTTGTTCTTTGAGGTACCTACAGTCTACGCTACGCTAACGAAGCCCGAAATTCCGAAGCGTTTTCGTGGTTAGCTTAGATTTTTTAAATTATCCATAACAACGATTTTGTCATTATTATATATTTCCGGTATTTATAAATCAACGTTTAGTTTTGACCTCTTTATTGTTTTGTCTGATTCATTGGTCGAAGAGAACTAGTCTACGTACACTACTATTTCTACAGGTTAGCAGAAAAGATAAGAATATCCTTTATAAATGAAAAAGAAGATACGTAGTGGTGTTGTTATAGCGAACCACCAAGACTGGCTAAATTTGATTACCTATTTACTTAATTAAGAAAAAAATGAATTTCCTGATCGTGCAACTGAAAGTTGCTGATGGCTTGCGCCATCTATCGGAATAAATATCAGCCAATATATTGGGCCAACAGCCCGAAAAGCGTACGTGGTTAGCTTTTCTTGATTAATCAAGAAACGAAATTTGGCCAATTCTGGAATGTATAAAAATCAACGATTAGTTGATATTTATTCCGATAGATGGTGCAAGCCATCAGCAACTTTCAGTTGCACAATTAGGAAATGTCTTTTTTCTTAATTTGTTTACCTGATTCAAGTAAAAATTCACTTTTGAACTATTTTTCATATTTACTTAATGTTAACTTCTTTATTCTTTTTTCTTCTTCTTTGACTCTGGGATGAGTCTATAGTATATGTACCTCCGAATAAGCGTCTACGGGATGAGTCTATTTAAGATGAAATGTCTTAATAAGAGGTTTTGTTGTTTTTTAGTTCAAATTTATTCAGTGAGATGGCGATACTAGTCAGTCTTTTAAGGATACTCTCTTTAATAAACATTTAATAGTTTTAATTTTCTCTATTTTAGAATAATTCCACCTATATCGCCAGTATTTAAACTTTCAACGTAATTCACGTTTATAGCGAATATAAGTAGGCTTAGAGCTTTCTCCTTCCCTGAATAAGACAACAGCTAAATGGCTAGTACCTCGTGGTCAATTTATCCTGCTCATATATAGACCTGGAAGTAAAAGTATTACTAGAAATTAAAACTTTTATAGAAATATTTTTCAATTTAATAAAAAAACGGTTTTCTTCGGTACCAACGAACAGTCTGCTACGCTCAAATTAAAGATACACGAATCTATTTAGCAATCACAATCCGAACCAATCTATGCAAATAAACCCAACAAAATCTGAAACTTAAAACTATGTAAACTAACCTAAGACAAATAAACTGAAAGAATATAATTTAAATATTCTCTATCAATAATAATTTTTATAAATTTTCGCGATAAAATGTTTCCCTCTAGCTAAATACATCCAGCCAAGCGATGGCCAGGATTGTGAGTCTCGGCACATTTTTAATCCTTTGGAATTTTTTATATCAAATATTTTTTCCTGAATTTAATCCATTAACTGAAGAAGAGGGATAAAGGCTCGGGGTAAAATTTCAGATTTAGAAAAAAGAAGGTTTCACACTTAAATCTTTTTAGTATTTTTATATAAAACTAAGAAAAAATCAATGTGAGGATTAGACTGAATCATCGTGTACATTCGGTAGCCACTTTATTGCCGCGGTCCATATACAGAGATGTATAGAATTTGGTGAAATACACTTTAACAATTTTTTTTTTTGCTTATCCCTAATACAAGTGGTATAGGCCACGATAATCATGGTGGGTAGAAATAGGCGACTTCTTTTACTGTAAGTGCACCACATGTCTACACATGTGAAAATCAGTTCGACTTTGCATTTACAAATGTGCCAGAGCCCTGTTTGGTCACTTGTACTCGTGGGGTTAGACTTTTGCAAGAATTTGTGGCCATTGAAGCATTTTTTATCATAAAAAAGTGCCCAATAAGGGAATCGAACCCGGGTCGTAGCGATCGAAAACCAACGGTTTAGACCATCCTTCCACCGACCCCCTACATTTTCAAAATGTAGGTTAGGATTATATCTCAAGCACAAACTATTATAGATTCCTTGAAGCGTTAGCAGCATACACAACTTGATGTATTAGAGATTCCTTGAAGCGTTAGCAGCAAACACAACTTGATGTATAACCACGCCATCTGTTATAATAAATTTAAACTATTTTTGACATTTATGACAATTATGTCCATACTCCATTTAAAATACCTTTTCAAAGAGGTCAGCTTCGATATCGGTATATAATCAGAACAGCCCAATGCAATATTACAGCGGTATGGTAGATTAAACTAGCTGTTGTATTCCAATTGATTACACACAGCGCTCAACGTTAATTATTATTTAATTAACTACAAGGTAAAAGGATTATATATAGATTAAATAGTAAACATGGAGAAAGAGAATAAGTCAGACGACGCCGCTTGCAGGGTTACATCAACAGGAAGTGACGTCAGCTCCAGGGTTGCCGAGCCAACCGTCCGCTGTCCAGCACTAGCGAATCCGCAGGGAGAGTTCACCACTGATGAGCCAGGTCCTCTCATTAATTTACCATTATCAGTAAGTGCAGTAGAAAATTGTTTAATTTTCAAAAGAATCTTACGCGTCAAAAATAGTTTCAATTTGTTATACCTTATTTTGAGATGATAAAATTGCTATAGATAGGCAGAGAGAAACTACAAAGGAATGGCAATACATCCAGATGGCACAAGAACCAATAAGGACATGCAACAACTGTCCTGGTGTGGAACTAACACCTACTCACATATTCTCATGCCCAGCAATGGCTGCAGCCTTTCAGAAAATTGACATGGACCCATAACAGCAGCTTTACACACCCAAGATAGTGGACATCATCTAGCAGCCTCAAACCATTATTTTGGTTGTTGAGATACGACTTTTAACACATACTGACCAGGGTCAACTGTCTAAAACGCAAACGTAGTTGACTTTTCTAAATTTATCACGGAATGGGTTGTTGTTCAGTATTATATATTCTGGAATAAAACTATTCAACGTGTGTATTTGGTATTGATTGCGATAGATTAAGCAAATCTTCAGTAACACTTAGTTACAGGATCAAGAGATGCCTTTTATTCTTAATGGTTATGTAATTGTTATGAAAACGTTGATAACCCAACAATGGAAAGGATTAGAGAGATGTTGAACAGCATGTGGATTGAACATCTAATGACAAGACGGAAACATGCTTTAGATTGATTCTCTTCTTGCTTATGTAGAATGGAGAAACAACTCTCTCTTAACTCCATTTTAAATGACAAGTTCATAAACCCAATGCCTAATATATTCCATTTACCAGAATATATATAAACTGGAAACTATTCAATTATTTTCATAGGCTAATCTTTAAACATATACAGAGTGTATAATGTATATTGGAGATAACTTTGGCAGACAATAAAACAAATAAAACCTTTGAAAACTATATTTATAGTAATATTTTCATTTATCTTCCGTAACGTCATATCCATTTAAAGTGTAACAATACATGTGTGTGGGGCAGTGTATTGATGAACAAAAATTAGGAAAACAATAATCGAGCAGCCCTCACAGTTGTTCTACATCCCGCCAGGAGCTCCAAGGAAATAGTTGACTTTTAAAGCTTCCAAAACCACTGTTTATAGTGTCAAGAAGCAGTTTAATTAGGTTAACAATAGCAAAGAGTATGTCTGCAAGGAAGAGCACTCGTAACGATCGGACGATGTAAGTGGCAAAGAATTAGTCAAAAAAAGTCTTGGAAGGATAAATAGAGAACCTGGGAAGCGCATGAGGACCATAGCCATGGAGATAGGTATTAACTATAATATAATTGTCAGAGCTATGTCCATGGTAACCTTGATTTTAAGTTCTATGTCGTCCAAGAAAGGTTAGTTGCTGATTGAGAAGATGAAAGTAAAGGAGAGGAAAGTGTAAAAGCCCATCTTAACATCCTGAAGCATCAAACTTATGGAATGCTGAGATTCTTCTCTGTATAGCATCTTAACTGCTAGTGCTCAACTTTCATTTCAATATATAACTATTACTTGCAATCATTTCTACATTCCATAATATAGTGTTTTTCCTATTTAACTGCTCCACCCTAAATATATATTGAATTTAATATGGATTGTAGTATACAACACTCTAAATCTACTAGTGTTTGTAATATATGCTATATATGAATTTAGATAACTCTGATAGTGTGTGCTAATTAAAACGATTTAAAAATTGAGAACAAAATATATTAGGGGTGCTAATGACTGTATTTATCAGTGTTATATATAATATGTATATATGGTTTTGACCAAGGACTTAGTTGTTGTTGTGTGATGTAATCATATATAGCGTGAGATATTCATGTTTTTGGTTCTTATGATAATTCTGTAATAGTAAAATATTATGCCAATATATAACTTTTCAGTAACATACAATCTATTTCAATGAAAACCTACACTACCTAAGATTATTGAATATTAGGTATAAGAGTACATAACAATTGGCATTTTATAATCCCTCCTAGCGGGAATTGAAAAAGATCTTTAAAATAGTGACGAAAGTATTTAGTTTATTCCCCAATAGATGGCGCTAACATAGAAGTGGGCGGTCTCTGAACGTGGCAAACAAGGCCATCTATCGGGAGAAACTTAAACTAATTCTTTCTTTTTTTATGTTAGTGGCATACATACAAAACACACACTTATCTTTCATTATATCTTTAGTAAAGAGCTGCCACCAAATACTTGTTTTAGATATTTGACCGTAATCAGTACACAGAGTTTGTAAATTATTATCATTTTATATAAATCACAGATTTTAGTACCCCTTTTTATATTTAAAACAATTAAATTTTATTATGAATTGATTTTTTAACAATTTATATTTATTATTGATAGGTTTTATTATTAGGAAAATATTTTTAAAACAGTTTTTTTATAGTTGAAAATTTGAAAATATTATTTGACATTCGGGATGTGCGATATTATGATTTTTTAATTAAAATTTTCAGAAATATAAAATATAAGTAAATATTTAAGAGAAAGACAACTTTTTATATTACTTATTACATTAGTCAATGGAATTATATTATTCATTAAAATTCTATAATAATATACATGCAATGTAATTTATATTACATATCATTTATAAAATCTCCCGAAATATATTTATGCATAATTAGTCATTAAATTTGTAAGGCTTCAGTTTATTAAAATTTTAAATTTTGCACATTTTATAATAAAAATTATTTTATAATTATATTAGTATCATTATTAAAATTAATATCGTTATTTAAATAATTCATTTTGATTACACACATATTTAATATATAAATACTTAAAATAAAAATCAATAAACTAATTTAATATTAGCTTTGGGGAAAAAAAAGTCTTGCTTCTACTGCCATCTGGGGAGACAAATTGTAACTATTTGTGAATATAAGTAAAAGGGGTGGGCCCTGAGGTCACTTGGTACATTTTACATTATAAAATTATAAAATATAGAAATGAGTATATTTTTCATTTTTAAATTCATTTTAATATATTAATGAATATAAATATAATGGAAAAAAAGACAAACGTTATAAAATTTGCATATATATTATATCGTTCTAATTAAAGATATATATTACATATAACGTCATTTTATATTTGAAAAAAACGTATGCATAAAATTATAAATATATATATGAAAAAATAGTACAAATGTAATATTGTTATATATATGTTATCATAATTTTGTCGGCTTACTGTTATGATAAAGAATTAAAGGTAAAGTCTCGGGAGAAAAGCAGAAGAATAATTATTTACTATCAAGTAGTTTTATTTTCAATTACTTGAAGAAAATTACAATAAAACACTTTTCACAGTTATATATAGAATATATAAAATATTAATTCTATATTATTTAATTTTAAAAATAAGTGAGTTAACTATACACATCTTTACAACAAAAAAAATATTATTCATAACACATATATAATTATGAAACGAAGATATATTTTCTGCATTTTAATATTAAAGCGTAATGTTATATCGATATATAAGAGATAAGGCAATATAATTTATTAGATTATAAATATAATATACAAGTTAAAATTATTGATTAGACATGGAGGCGCAGATATATATTTATAATGAGGTAAACAATAATTAGGGTTTAAGTTGTTATTCTATGCAATGTTGTTTGGCCATTCATTGCTTGCAATATTATATCTCAAAGATATAATCCAATAATAATTATATATATGTGTGTGAAAAATAAAAATAAAAAGGTCAGGTGTTGATACTAAAAATAAAAAGGCATATCCTGACCAGGAGCACATGTGCTTTTTAGATGGTAGGATCAGGGAACAGGCGGAATAAATGTTTAGTTGATTTCTGTTCCGCTAGATGGCGCTCTGCCATCTAAAAATCACATGTGCTCCTGGTTAGGATTTGTCTTTTTTATTTAGAATATATGTTGATAAATAAGCTAATATCTAAACAGATTTTCAGTGGAGCTTCGGTAGTTACGTGTCATTTGCTAGATATAATAAACCAAGAGAAAATGTTCAAAGAGAAAGAGCAAATATAGATCATTCTCTTTTAAATTTTCGCTAATTATTTTTATATTCAGCATATGATATATATATTCATAAAGTATATATATGCTTAACTGCTATGCTTAACTGATATCAACATGGAGTCAGTGACAACATAACTGTAACCTAAAGAACCGCTCCCGTCAACATGGAGCCAGTGGCAACATAACTGTCACTTAAGGAACCGCTCCCTCCAGTCTAGCTGATGTCAACATGGAGCCAGTGACAACATAACTGTAACTTAGGAACCGCTCCCGTCAACACGGAGCCAGTGACAACATAACTGTAACTTGAGGAACCGCTTCCTCCAGTCTAGCTGATGTCAACATGGAGCCAGTGACAACATAACTGTAACTTGAGGAACCGCTCTCTCCAGTCTATCTGATGTCAACATGAAGCCAGTTACAACATAACTGTAACTTGAGGAACCGCTCTCTCCAGTCTAGCTGAAGTCAACATGGAGCCAGTGACAACATAACTGTAACTTGAAGAACCGCTCTCTCCAGTCTACTGATGTCAACATGGAGCCAGTGACAACAGAACTGTAACTTGAGGAACCGCTCTCTCCAGTCTACTGATGTCAACATGGAGCCAGTGACAACTTAACTGTAACTTGAGGAACCGCTCTCTCCAGTCTAGCTGATGTCAAAATGAAGCTAGTGACAACATAACTGTAACTTGAGGAACCGCTCTCTCCGGTCTAGCTGATGTCAACATGGAGCCAGTGACAACAGAACAGTAACTTGAGGAACCGCTCCCTCCAGTCTAGCTGATGTCAACATTGAGCCAGTGACAACATAACTGTAACTTGAGGAACCGCTTTCTCCAGTCTAGCTGATGTCAACATGGAGCCAGTGACAACATAATTATAACTTGAGGAACCGCTCTCTCCAGTCTAGCTGATGTCAACATGGAGCCAGTGACAACAGAACTGTAACTTGAGGAACCGCTCTCTCCGGTCTAGCTGATGTCAACATGGAGCCAGTGACAACATAACTGTAACTTGAGGAACCGCTCTCTCCAGTCTAGCTGATGTCAACATTGTGCCAGTGACAACATAACTGTAACTTAAGGAACCGCTCCCTCCAGTCTAGCTGATGTCAACATGGAGCCAGTGACAACATAACTGTAACTTGAGGAACCGCTCTCTCCATTCTAGCTGATGTCAACATTGAGCCAGTGACAACATAACTGTAACTTAAGGAACCGCTTCCTCCAGTCTAGCTGATGTCAACATGGAGCCAGTGACAACATAACTGTAACTTAAGGAACCGCTCCCTCCAGTCTATATGATGTCAACATGGAGCCAGTGACAACATAAATGTAACTTAAGGAACCCTTTCTGATCGTCTAGCTTCTGTCAACACATGAAGCAGTGGCAACAATAAATGTAATTTAAGGAACCGCTACCAGCCCGTCTAGCTGCTGTCAACATTGAGCCAACATAGCTGTAACTTAATAAACTATTTCTGACCCTCTAGCTAGACGACAATAACTGTCTATTACATTAAAGGAATTCTAAGCAGAATTTTAGAAACATGAACCCCCTACCCCCCTGTATCTATCTCTAAACTGAGGACAATAATTTCATTTTAGCGCGAAATCTTTCGCGTCAATCACATCAAGTTAATAGCGCTTGTTTTACCATGATATCAGTAATTTTTTCACTATTTCGTTGAAGGAGAAAGAATGGTTTTATGCTATTATGAAATTTTATTCCCGAATTGTTTGCCATCCCCCTCTTTTCTCTATTTAAAGTATATAGTAAGACCAACATATTTCTCTATATTCTATTTTACTCAAACCTTCATTTAATGACTTTTAAATACCGTTTTATTTTCTAAAAATAAGTTCTCTGTAGGAAAGAAAGTAATACTTTTTCTACAAACAAAATAAACATGCAAGTATATTCTTATGCACTTCATAAAAATAAAAATGTATAGAAATGTCAATATAAATATTAGGAATATAACTCGCACGCGCTGATCATTAAAAGTAAACAATAATAAAATTATAAGTGAAACATATGGCATTGTTTACAGCGTGAAACTGAGAGAGAAAGGCTTCTCAAGTTTACTACTCGAGCAGGCGAAAGTTTCTCACCAGGCAATACGGATGTTTATCAGGCTGTTGACTTGGGGCCCTGGCAGGGGCCTTCTATCAGTCTGATATCCTAGGCTGCCATTAGTGACACTCGAGGAGTTGGATGCTTAAACTTTGGTCTCTATAGTTCGCTATATAGAACTCTTCATCTCTATAGACTTCTTGAACAACTAAACACTGATTCTTTCCTTTGTTACCTATATGAGGAGGTTTATAAGGATGAAGTAGTGGACGCGGTTTTATGAGAGGGAGGGACTCCTCAGGCAACTCTCGCTTTAAAACAGGACCCTTCTGTGCTAATTCCTCAACAATGCAATGTAGCATGTTGGGAACAAAAACTCCGTTATAAGCAAGCGCCTGTCCGAACTCAGACTGCTTGTAACATTTAATATAGTTCAGACATCCCTTCAGAGAAGGTTCCTCTGATGTATATATATATATATTGTTGTATGTAGTATGTTGCAAGCCTTTGCGGAGCCAGTGGCCTGATGAAGCGCGACCACGCGAAAGCTTGCCTCCCAATTTCTGAATAAAGAAACTCTGCAAATATTTTCATATTTATTTAATTCAATTATATATACGAGGGCCATCCAATAAATAAGTTTCCCTATTTTTTAACAAATAAACAACATTATTTACAATAATTCAGTTATTTTATTTTTATTATACAACTCATAGACTACTTCTCTACATAATCACCATTTCTGTCCAAACATTTTTGGTACCGTTGTAGCAATTTTTTTAAACCACTGTTTTACCAAGCTGTTATGTATTAATATTCATAGATATTATTTATCATCATCATTTGCTTGTATAAATACTTTGTTTTTAATTAAAAATGTATGTATGCAAAAATGACTAGCGTTGCGTCGTAAATCTCTTAATCTAGAACAGTGTCGGGCAACCGGTGTGCCGTGGCACACTGGTGTGCCGCGAAGAATTCTAGGTGTGCCGCGAACATTTTTGTAGGTATTTAGAACTTTTGGTTAAATTTAAAAATAATGTTTCAAAAAATATTTTTTATAATTTTTATTCAATTTTAATAATTTTTTTCAAAAATTTTCATATAAAAAATGAAATTTAAAAAAAGCAAATTTCATTTTTTATAAAACTTATTTTGGTATTATAATTACAACAGTTTGCATAATTTTATATTTCATATAACGTATGTACATAATCTTGACGTACATAACTGGCACGTGCCATTATTAAAAAATAAAAATGCAAATAGGTACGTACCTATTTAAAATCATAAGTTAAAAAAAAACAATCCGCGAAAACAATGCGGCCATCGAATCATTGTTGCCATTTGGAAGTTCCTACCTGTGTGAGCAAGGTTTTTCAACACTCACAGAAATGAAGTCTAAGAAGCGCGAAAGACTTCAAATGATAGATGAGGAGATGCGCGTTTGTCTTTCACAAGTAGATCCCCGTATTGATTTGATATGCTCTCAAAAACAATCGCAATGCTCGCATTGATTATGTTAATTTAATATTGAAAATTAATAAAATGTGATATATATGTTTAAATTTTTACTAGTATTTATTGTTGTATTTTAATTACCTACGAGGAAATTTATAGTGAGAACCACTGGTGCGCCGCGAAAAAAATAAATTAAGCTTAGTGCGCCGCAACTCGAAAAAGGTTGCCCGACACTGATCTAGAAGATACATAATAAATTGGCGACGAGAGAAAAAAAAAATATTTTAAGATGGCTAGTTTCGGAAATATTGAGAATTTTGATCCTTCTAAGCCAGAGAAATGGACAACGTACGTGGAGAGAATGATCTTCTTTTTCCTTGCAAATGGAATTGAAGAGATCACGCAGAAAAAAGCTATTTTTCTCACTTTAATAGGCCCTGAAACTTATGCGTTGGCAAGGTCATTGGCCGCGCCAAAAGATTTAGCTCATGTAAATTATGAAGAGATGCTTACTATCCTGACTGGACATTTTTGCCCTAGGCCCAATTTGATAGTCCAGCGATACCATTTTAACAAACATAATCAAGGTAATGAACCGATTGCTACTTATATAGCAGAATTAAGAAGATTAAGTGAGAACTGTGAGTTTGTTGATCTGGATGATCGTTTAAGAGACAGATTAGTGTGTGGCTTAAAAAAAGAGTCACTTGTAAAGAGACTATTGTCTGAAAAAGACTTGACCTTTGAAAAAGCCATAGATATAGCACTATGTGATGAGTCGGCAAGTGCAAATGCTAGTGTTTTGATGGAGACGACTCCTGATGTAAATATATTAAGGAAAGCTAGCAGGGCTGAACCGCCTAAATTTAAATCGGGCAAAGTTCATTTTAAGGAATTCAAGAAAATGAATAATAAAATAATTTGCATACGTTGTAAAGGAAATCATATGCCAAATGTTTGTAAATTCAGAAATGCAAAATGTTTTAAATGTGGCAAAATTGGTCATCTGCAGAAGGCATGCCTGACTAGAGTAAAGAAATTTGAATACTTGAATAGAAGTAATAGTGATACATACCTACACTGTATTGGAACTGAAAGTTTAAGTAATCCTTTTTACATAATGGTTAAATTAGATAATCATGACGTAGCAATGCTTACAGATTCAGGAAGTGCATACTCATTACTAAACAAAGAAACATTTTTAAAGTATTGGAGAGTAACCCAACTTGAGAAATCTGAAGTGCTATTGAAAACATGGTCGTCAAGTAACGTCAAGATTTTGGGAAAGCTTTTTGTTAAAGCAAAAGTAACAAATGGTTTTAAAAAATTATCAATCTTAGTGGCTGATGGTCTGGATCCTAACATTCTGGGAAGGCAGTGGTTTGAAGCGTTTCGCCTGAGGATAAATTTTTTGAATCATATCGAAACAAATCCTTTTTCTTCTGAATTTGAAGAAGTATTTAAACAGGAAATTGATGCCTATAATGGACCTTTGATCCATATTGACATTCCTGAGAATGCAGAACCCAAATTTTTAAAGGCCAGAACCGTGCCATTTGCTCTGAGAGAACTAGTAGATAAAAAATTAAAATCACTGGAAGAGCAAGGGGTTGTTGAACCTGTTAAATTTACGAAATGGGCATCACCAATTGTGACGGTCCTAAAGAATGACGGCACTATAAGAATATGCCACGATTATAAAAGTACAGTAAATTTGGATAGTAATCCTGATAAATACCCACTGCCCACAATTCCGCAACTTTTGGATAGATTGAGAGGTGGCAGAGTGTTTACTAAGTTGGACATGGCTCAAGCATATCAGCAGTTGAAAGTGGATGAAACATCTGCAGAGATTCTCGCTATTAATACACCTAGAGGTTTATATAAGGTGAAGCGTCTTCCTTTTGGCTTAAATTCAGCCGTGGGAACATTCCAGAGATTCATGGATACTCTTCTGAGTGGAATTGATGGAGTTGCAGTGTATTTAGATGATGTCCTAATTTCAGGAAGAGATTGTGATGATCTTAAAATAAAAACTGAAAAGGGACTGCTACGCTTCAGAGAATCTGGACTTCGTCTAAAAAAAGAAAAATGCCATTTTTATGTTCCAGAAATTGAATTTCTAGGAATGATTATTGATCATAAAGGAATTCATCCATCCGAAGAAAAGTTGAGAGCAATTAAAGATGCCAGACCACCATCTAATAAAAGGGAATTGATGTCTTTTCTTGGACTTCTTAATTATTATGAGAGGTTTTTGAATAATAAAGCCACATTAGCTGAACCTCTCCATAGACTGTTGGACAGTAATAGTCCATGGAAATGGAATAAAGAACATCAAAGATCTTTTGCAGAGGTTAAAAACTTGATTAGCTCTAAGTCTGTTTTAGCACATTTTAATGAAGATTTGCCTATCTTGGTCAACTGTGATGCGTCGGAGTATGGTGTTGGAGCCATTTTGTCGCAAATAGACCATGGTGTTGAAAGACCAGTTGTGTTTGCCTCCCGAACTTTAAATAAAACGGAGAGAAGATATGCAGTAATTGATAAAGAGGCATTAGCAGTTATTTTTGGTGTATCAAAATTTTCACAGTATCTTCTAGGGAGAAAATTTAAAATTTTGACGGATCATAAACCCCTAGTTGGAATATTCAACCCCAAAAAGCCGATACCTCAAGTGCTATCACCGCGCATGTTGAGATGGTGTTTGACTCTGGCCGCGTATACTTATAATATAGAGTATAAACCGGGAAAAGTGAATTGTAATGCCGATGCACTTAGTAGACTGCCTTTAAATGAATGTCCAAGTGTAGTTCCGAACCCTTCAGAGGTGTTCTTTATAGAATCGGAACATGCTGCAATTAATTCTTCGGAAGTGGCAAAACTAACCAATAAAGATCCAATCCTTTCTAAGGTTAAATTCTGGGCAATGAATGGGTGGCCTGAAAGGAAAGTTGATGATAAATTTAGGGATTTTGTCTCCAAATCTAGTGAAATGTCAGTTCATAAGGACTGTTTATTGTGGGGGAGCAGGGTGATTATACCTGAAAGATTAAGAAAAGATATTTTAAATCTTTTACATGATACTCACATTGGCATAGTCGGGACAAAAGCGCTAGCTCGAGGATTATGCTGGTGGCCCAAGATGGATGGAGATATTGAGCGGATGATATCCAGTTGTGCGGTTTGTTTGTCGTGTAGTCACGATCCGCCAAAAACTGACGCATATCCTTGGATTTGGCCATCAAGACCTTGGTCGAGACTACATATTGATCATGCGGGTCCTTTTCAAGGAAAACTTTTGCTTGTTGTAGTAGATGCCTATTCTAAGTGGATTGAGGCTAAAATCGTATCTACAACATCTACTGAAACTACCATCAATTGCCTAAAGGAAATATTCGCGACCCACGGGTTGCCGGATGTGATAGTTTCAGATAATGGTACGTCCTTCACATCGGAACTTTTCAAGACTTTCTTAAAAAGAAATGGCGTAAGGCATATCTTGTGTGCGCCTTATCATGCAGCGTCAAATGGGCAGGTGGAAAGAGCTATTCAGACGCTTAAAAATCTGCTAAGAAAGAACAGCTCGGGAAATTGGACGACTAGGTTATCTAGATCGTTGCTATCCATGAGAATAGCTATAAACAGCACGACGCAGAAATCCCCAGCACAGTTGTTGATGAACAGAAACCTGAAGAGTCTCTTAAATAAATTTCATCCTGAAGGTGTGTCGGAGGGAAGGATGCGACAGGAAAAAAGGTTCATAAGAAATTGGAAACCCCTTAGAGTGGTAAATGAAGGACAGGCAGTTATAGCACGAGGGTACCATGGCCCCAGATGGCTACCAGGTGTAGTGCGGGAAAAAACTGGTCCTGTTTCTATTAAGGTGGAGACAGATGAAGGTGAAATTTTAAACAGGCATTTGGATCAAGTCCGAGATTGTGGAGAAAGAGAAGCAACTCCGTCTACATCGGCAACTCCACAAGAGTCAAATAATATTGAAGACCCCCAAGCTGGTCAGGAAATAGATCCTACTGGTGAAGCGTCGAGTCCTATTTTGAGAAGGTCCTCAAGATTAAGAAGGCCTTCGAAGTTTTTTGAAATATAATTTTTTGTTGTGGGGAGAAGTTGTTATGTATTAATATATTCATAGATATTATTTATCATCATCATTTGCTTGTATAAATACTTTGTTTTTAATTAAAAATGTATGTATGCAAAAATGACTAGCGTTGCGTCGTAAATCTCTTAATCTAGAAGATACATAATACAAGCCGTGTCCTTTCTTCGTAGCCAGTGGTTCGCCTCCGCCTGCACTTCCTCATCATTCGCAAAGTGCTTGCTTCCAAGGTGCAACTTGAGAGCTGGAAAATGATGTAAGTCGCTTGGGGCAAGATCCGGAGAATAAGGTGGATATGTGAAAATTACGCATGTGAAGTTTTCCAGCAACGTTTGGGTCGTTCGAGCTGCGTGAGGGCGAGCATTGTCATGGACGAGTAACACTTTCCGAGACAAAAGTTCAGTACGTTCCTTTTTATTGCAGCTCTGAGTTTAGTGAGGACTTCGCAGAACCTCGCAGCGTTAACCGTAGTGTTTGGGGGCAGGTAGTCAACCAATAAAACACCCTTACAGTCCCAAAAGACGATAGCCATAACTTTGCCTGCAGAGATTGTGACCTTAGCCTTTTTTTGGTGCCCTTTCCTCAGGCTTCTTCCACACCATGCTTTGCCGTTTTGTTTCAAGAGTTGAATGATGTACCCAGCTTTCATATCCAGTGACAATACGGGAAAACAGTTGATCTCCATCTCTTTGATGCATTTCCAGGAAAGCTCGGGATGCCTCCATCCGTTGTTGCTTGTGATTTTCCAAGAGCAAACGCGGGACCCATCTTGCGCAGACTTTGCGAAAATTCAAAACATCTGACATGATTGTTCCAATCGAAGAGCGTCTAATTTCGATTCCAGGAGGCAGTCGAATCATTATTTCGTCAATTGTGACGCGGCGATCTGCTTCCACCACATTCCGAACAGCAGCAACGGCTGCCTTGTCCGTAGCAGTAACGGGCCCTTGCTTCGCTCGTCATCATGCACGTTTTGCCGTCCTTCCAAGAATCATGAACGCTGTCGGCGAACCATTTGGATGCTCATACATCCTTCACCATACACTGACACTAAATTGCGATGAATATTGACCGCAGCTTCATTTTTCGCCGTGAAAAAACGAATTACAGAATGGATTTCGCAAGTGGACACGTTCACCAGTGGTAGCTCCATGGAAGCTGAAGTGCTACGGACTTGCAAGTAGGAGTAGCGTGATTTTGAAGGTCACGCGCTTCCAACGCATCCTAGTGACCATTTCTTACACTACTAACTAATTTTTACATCGTTTCGTTCGCAGAAAAAAAATAGGGAAACTTATTTATTGGATGGCCCTCGTATATATATATATACAGTATATAAATATATAAGTATATATATATTATGACTGTGTATTATAAAGTTTATCCTAAATATTCATTTTTTCTGTTGACTAGAATTCAATAAAGTTTTTAAATGTCAAGTGTTAAAATCCTGCAATATTGGATACAATGGTAAACACAATGTATTAACTAACAACATACATGACAAGCATTTTTTTTTAAACCTTCTTTTATTCCTTTTACCCTAGGATTCTAGATTAATGCACTAGAAAATGAGACAAACCAGGAATAGAGAAGGCAGAACGAAGTGGTAAACGGCTGACACAATTAAATCCATATGGTCTTGACCACGAAAAAGATTCAATATTATGTAGTAGCCTCAAGAAAGTAAAAATTTCAACCTGGAAATTGCTACAAAACCGGAATCCAAAGTTCTAGATCGGATAATACGTTGAAATTTAAATGAAAAGAATAAAAGGGGAAAGGTAATCAGGCTTGGTATAAAGAGCTGGCTGTGACAACTTTTATTGGAATAACATTTGGATCCTAACACAAGAGTTGTTATAGTGTTTGAACCTGGCGTTTCTCATCAGATCTGAATGAATATAATGGTCTTTTCTATTAATCATATATTTAAAACATAATAAATAATACTTGGGGTGGTGGATTCTGATATCAAAATAAGGCTACCTAGATAATGTGTAAAAACATATGTTAACCTTATTAAATAATAAACAAAGGTTCCGAAGGTGAGTTTTTTGCTTTATTTAATATTCTTCTCAAGCTTTCGGGTATCACAAACCCTTCATATACTCCCGTTGTGTGAAACCTGAAAACTTGAGAAAAAATAAACTGAAGTCCCATTTGGACGAGGAAAGCGAAGACTAGAACGCGGCTGATTCCACACTCGCCTGTTTAGTGATTCGCTAACCATGACGTATGCACAAAGGAACGTGTGGCCATTGAACATGCGTCGGACCAGGAGGCTGTTGTTGGGTGCTGCGCTGCCTGGAGTATAGGAGCTCCATCTATTATTTCTTCCTGTGGTGAATCTGTATAGGACCGCTGGTCTTAATAAAGCTTTGTGGTGTATATATATGTGTGAATCCTGTCGACTCTCTATAATATTGTTTCGTTTTGGATTGGTTGTTTGGATTGGGACCCTTTTTTGATTGTTGATTGTCGTAAGACCCTGTTGACTTACTGTAGGGTTGGTGACTTGTGGTGGTTGATGGCGCAGTCCTTTGGCTGAAATGGTAGGTTTTTCACAGGGGAAATGACGAGAGGGACACAGGATGGGGTTGAAAATAGGACCACGCGATTAAGGGAGAGAAGGTTTTTTGACTAATGGAGTACTTGACTATTACATGCTCGGAGAAAAGAAGATGTTTTACCTTTGTGAGAAGGGCTTAAGCACGTCCTGCTTCTTGTGGTGTCGAGCTCCCAACTGACTTACTTGAGTCCGAGATTTACCTCGTTAACTCTCTATTGCTCTCATTGGTTGAAATCGTCTACGTGGCGACTTTTGGTTGGATGTTAGTTATTCATGCTGAACTCTGATTGGATATTGGTACCTCCATTGTCTTTTTCATGATTACCATCCTCCAGGAAGAAGAAGGTCTTTGAACCCAGTTTTATAGTTCCTGGGTAATAACCTTTACTTCCTGGATAATGAAATCCTGGTAATGGTTGTTCTCTCCAGTTCGCTAGGCCTAGCTTTTATTAAAACTTTTTGGATCATACATTGCATATATTGTGGTGGGGTTACATCTTGGTATATACAAATTATGACATATATAAACTAAAATAAGAAACTCACCATTCGGAAGCCGTTGTGTATGTTATTTTATATATCTACATTGTATATATACAAACTCATTCCCTCTGCGAATTGTATTTTATTTATAATGTGTAGAAGTTGTTAAGACCCTGTGCCACAAGGTGCCATAACTCCATTTGGTGACTTGCACCCACTTGGTGGAGTTGAACTTATGAAAGAATCAAGGAGACATTGAAGTAAGTCAGAATTTAAAAAGTCTTCTATAAGTTGGATCTCGAGCACGGAGGTCAACTGTCTGCCGTCAGTCCAGACCACCCTATTGACAGCCTCATTGATGCGACATTCGAGCACAGCGACCATCTATTGACAATGTAAATAAATAGTAAAAAAATAGAATTTGAAGAGAAAGATATTTTTACCAAATCAACTAATAGATAAATGTGCGCGTAGTGTTGCGAGATCCCATATCGTAGAACAATGGCTAGACTGGGTAAATACACCTGATACCGCGGCGCCATGTATACGTCGCAGAGTCAATGACCCGGTCTTCGCAGCTTCTGTTCGCTATCTCCCGTAGTATAGGCTGTGTTGATATATTTGATGGAACTAATTGGATATTACAAGAAATTAAACCATTTTAGTGCAATTCTTTCTTCTTTTATAGATAAAACGGCTTCCAACTTTTCCTTATTACGATTTAAAAATATTGAGATAGCTTGGCTCATCAATGATGGTTATGTTCATAGAATCATTAAATGTCTTAACCAAGAATTCCTTTCCGGAAATATAATCAGAATAGCACAAAACAATAGTAGAACGGTCTGGTGGATTAAATTGGCCAAACCGCTGGGAGGATTCACTACTTAGGAGCCAAGCCCTCGCAATATTTTAAATCTTAATAAGGACAGAGTGTATGTGTGAAGTTATTTTATTTAGATATTTGCACATCAAATGGTTTCATTTCTCGAACATATATGAGGGTTCTTGTCTTTTAGTTTCACGATCATGAGAGATACCTTTTTCTTAATTGTAAATTGAAGTTTATACTATTGGGGTGGATTAAAATTACATACACCCTCAAACATATATACCCTCAATATAATTTTTATGAGCATATTATAAAATATTTTTATAAAGTTATATAAAGTATTTATAGTTTTAGCATCAATAATAAGTTTTAAAGCCAAATATATTATAAGAAACTTTATCATCTTAAGTGATATTATAAGAAGGTTTTTATATTAAGGGCAAACCTTCACTAACGACTATATCTGTAAAATCTATCACAAATACCCATCCAAGCAGTTCAGTTCCACCTTGGAAATAAATAAATAAATAAATAAGAAATACGTTTCATATGTTTCTACAATATTTGATATGTCGGGATGGAATTTTGACCTAAAATATAGAGTGTTCTGGAAGGATATGGTCGTTGATTCAACTTCGGAATATGCTAATGATTCCGATAACAGGCTGATTTGCATATTCTGGTGCCATAAAACGATAAGGATAAATATAGAACATTATAAATTCCTATCTCTTCATTACTACAATGACTATTATTAATTTAGTTTAGTCCAAATATACTATTGGACTAAATACTTAACCTCCAGTAAAATACCTCCTCTAAGGAATTCCGTAGTTTTGTAAGTATTGTGTCTCATGGCAATTTCACACTCTTTGTAATTAAGAGATTATTTTTCATGTCAAATGTTTGTATCAAATATCTATTTCTATTATGTAAAATGCTTGTTAATATACACTCATGGGGACAAAACTTTAGGAAGTTGTACCTTTTAACATGTATATCGGGATTCAGACAATAACTCTGAAAGATATTTGATACACAGTAACCTTTATTGAAGACACACTAGATAACCAAGTGTGAACAAAATTGTCTCTGTCTCCTTAAAAAAACAACGACATCAAATATTTTCCATTTCCTTAAGTTTTGACCATGAGTGTAGTTGTAAACGCCTTGCCAATATGTAATTGATATGTGTTTGCTAAGAGTGCATATTATTTTATGTTGTTTTCGAATTGCACATAGAACATCAATGTAGGTTGTGGCCACTTGTGCACTAAGTACACCCAACTTGTCCTCTTATTTAGATGCCGTTTGACGTTTACAATTACAAGAAGCAAAAGCGCTGTATTCACTAGTGGTAACTGAGCTTGTAGACTAAGCAGTAAAGTGCCATGTTTTCTCACAATGTGTTTCAATAGCCTAGACGGAACCGTTGTTTGCCCCACTTGGCCGCAGTATCAAGTGTTTGCGCTCCCCGTGGGCCCCGTCTACTTCCGATATCCCGATACTCTTGTTGTTCTGCTAACTCTACCAGCCTCGTAGATCCTTAGTTCTCCCAGTGTGATGGAAGTTTGTAAACTGCTGCAGTTTTCATTACCTCCAGTCAACTTTCTTGTTTCTTTCAGTTACTCCAGTGATTTGTCTAATTAGGTTAGTCCATTTTTTCTTTCTACTTAACCATCCCGTGAATAATGTTTTTTTCCCAGACATTTCACCTCTTCTCTTCTGTGGTGACATAACCATAGTATATTACAATTTAAGATTCATTATTTTAATCATTTTTTTTCTAAATCTTGAGTTCGTTTCAAAGATGTTCGCTCTTTCTAAACTTTCTTCCAGCAATTCTCTACTTTAAACGCAGTACAGTAGAGTAGCATTTATAAAGATGAATTGGGACCGTACAAAAGGGATCGGTAATACAGATGCACGACAATATATATTACAATTCCTATATAGTGGGATATCCATTTAAAATCAAGTCAGGGAACTAGTCATGGTCCTATATTTAAATCTGGAATTTTAATAATCAATATTAACATTTATTCAAATAATATGAATCTCTATAATAAAATTTATATTTTTGTTGAACACGAATACTTATAAAAGGTTAATTTCAATAAGCAAAATAAGAAGACATTATTTATTATCAGGATCAAGAATACTTTTAAGAGCACCATTAGAATGAACAGACAAAAAATGTTTTCTACTTTTATAAAAAAAAATATTGATATCATCATATATACTTCAAACATGAGAAATACACCATCATTTCAATTATGATCATCGATCCCACACAGATATATATATTGACTAACCATTAAACAATCGCTAATACCTTTGGGTAAAAAGCTGAAATAAACATTCCCCTAATTCCATGATATTTATTCCGATTGCACATAAAACATCCTTGTAGGTTGTGGCTACTTGTACACTAACTTGTCGTCTTATTAGATGCCGTTTGACTCTTACACTTACGAGAAGCCAAAGCGCTGTATTCAGTAGTGGTAACTGAGCTTGTAGACAAAGAAGTAGAGTGCCATGTGAAAAATCCGTATATACTATTTCTAAAGACTTCACGTCAAGGAAGTTTCGCCCACGAGGAAAAAAAACGCCATTGAACGAAATAGGAAATAGACTAAAGGTGAAAGGTCGGGGCTATAAGCAGGGTGTGGAAGTATCTTAATTCCACCCAGTACTTGTATTTCATCTTCCGTCTTATGAACAGTGAGCGATTTGGCAATGTTCTGATGAATTTTTTCATTTCTGTTTCAATCAAAGCGGAGTAGTTTTACCTCAATTTTTATATCCCCTAACTAATTGTTCGCAATAGATTGAGATTGAAACTACTTTATTTTAATGTTCATATAAGGTTATTTATGAGGTTAAATACGGAATAAATATAACGCGAAACGCGTTCGTGGATGGCTTTTCTTGATAAATCAAGAAATTGGGTTGGCCAAATATCACGGAGCAAGCTAAATAAACGTTTAGTTTATTTTTGCTCCACTAGATGGCGCTCTGCCATCTAAAAAGCACATGTGCTCGTGGTCAGGAGATGCCTTTTTTATTTTTAAATATCTATATATAAATATTTTCGCAATAGAGTTCTGAGTTGATAGACTGACCCCACCTGGGATAAGTTCAAAGACAATTACTCCATCGATATTCTATCAAACAAATGCACCATAACGTTTGTGATCAAAACACTCACGTTTTGTGACTGGACAGGCTGGTTGGCCTCAATCAACCCATTGGTGTTATAGAGGTACCAGGATTACAGTTAAAGACACATTTTTCGTCAAGTGTACCAATTCTTCTGAACCAAAACTGGTATTCAGTAGAATTCGGAGCAGTTTTCTACTGACTTTCTTCTCCAATATAAGAATTTTGAACTATTTATAAAGCGAGTATGATTCTTTTTAATAAAACTTTTCTACTTACCTTATCGCAATGATAAAATAATGGAAGGGTTTCGATCATCAGTGGTGAATCTTTCCAGCGATTTCTCCAGTTTAATCTACCAAACCGCTCTATTATTGTATTTTGCCGTTTTACTTTTATACTGAATATCAACTTTGGAATAGATATTTGAAACAACTATGAAGAGAGAGACATGAAAGCTTTGAGGACAGTAGAAATACAAATATATAACAGATGTCGTGTTAACACATCGTGTTTATATTAAGTTTAAATGAACTCTCTTCTATGTTTTAGTGGGTTCAGGGGAAATTTCTCTGCAGCGCTTGTTCAACTTACCCAACTTGTGCAAATGAGATTCAATTATGAACTGTGAGTATCCCATTTGAGATTACAATTTGCCAATGCTAGAGCTAGGCTTTGTTTCAGTGACGTCCTGAATCCACAACTTGAAGGCAAGGCAGATCCTCTCTTTCTAAGTCAACTTATATTACCTTTGTAAAATATATTTCTCCTTTATATAAATTTCATTATTACCATTAAATGTAACTATTTTTTAATTTTTTTTTATTATTTTAATTTGTAGACTCCGTGGTAAATCCATGTATAAAACTATATGTCTTTTAATATATACTTTTACCTGTTTGTGAATAACCATTATCAATTTTATAAATCTGTCGTATTTAAAAAATACATTGGCCTATCTAAGGACTATACCCCAGAGCATTTTGAAAAATCTATATTAGGAAGAAAAGTTTGTTTTTCATACGTACCTACAATACTTGACCTATACAACTTGGACACCATATTGGGATAGGCTTGGAAGGTGTATCACTGTTATAATATGCAAATAGGCATGATAAGAGGCTTATTTAGATAAACCGGTTTGTTCCCCAAACGTTTCCACAATGTTTGACAAATTCGGATGAAACTTTGACAGCATATAGATGTAGGGGGATATCTATATATATAAAAATGAATGTTTGTATGTCTGTTTGTTGGTTTGTATGTCCGGTATACAAATTCGCAGTAGTTCACTAATTCAAACCAAAATTTCCATACATAGGTAAAAAATACCGGGGATGACGATAGGCTATTTTTAAAAAATATATAAATCAATTATTAAAACTATATATTCAAATTATTCTACTTAGCTCACGAACAGCGCCCTCTATCAAGTACTAAAAGGTTATAAATACGTTTAAAATCTAAATCTTCTCAATATTTTATTAATAAGAGTTCGCTTAATAACACATACGTTTAGAATACTTGATCTAAATCTAAATATTTATATACGCTCGCTCGATTTGAAGATTTATATATTTTCATTTTTAGATATAACTGATCTAATTCGCCGTTTAAATTAACTGCTCTAATTCGAAATATTTGGTATGTTTTATTTGTGTTCACCCTATTTTTATTTATTTAAAGTATTATAATTTCCATGTTTCAAAAATATATATATAGTTAAAAACCCTTTTCAAAAAGGTCGTTTGAAAAATTAAATCGAAATATTTATAGACGCTCGCTCGATGAGCAATGCCCGAGGAATGCTCTAACCAAATATATATTCACTTGGGCAGATAAGCACTCGGGTAAATTCCGGGCGTACCCCGGGTCACCCTGCTAGTTGATAATAAAATTACTATTGCTGCTAAATATTATGTTAAAATTATCCATACTCTCTTGTTTATATTTTAAAATATTTTATAAATGAAATAAGTTCAACTATAAAAATTATTCATATATTTAACTAGGAGAGTAATAAATATAATGTTCTCATATCGTTTACTCAGATAAACAAGACTTAGAAGAGAGTAAGATTTGAAACTTGTTTTTTTTTCCCTTTATTGTCTCTTTCTGGAATGGAAAAATGTTTGTGAGGGCCTGCTTCATCAATGGTCAATCCTCCGATCGGTTTCTCCAGCTTAATTTATCAATTCACTCTACTGCCGTATTTAGCTGTATTACTTCAATCGTAGTTTCGTGCCTTATTTTTGACCGTCTCCATCGATGAAATTGCTTGGTGCATCTTCCCGAGCTTCTTCTGAAACGTTTCAGCTTACCCCAGTCATCTATCGGCAATGAGAACCCTGCAACATTCTCTGTTGAATTGATGAGGGTAGATTATTCCATTCTTAGCTAACACCAAATTGTCGGACGCAGAGGGATATTTGCATCTTCATTTGGGCAGATGTTGAAGACCGCCGCGCGATAAGCCGAGCTGGATAAGAACAGATAAGATTTGAATGAAGAGTAGGGGGAAAACAAATTACATAAAAAAAATGGCCGCGGTCCAAGTGGCGGGAGATAGATAAGGTGGCAGTAGGTTAGGAAGGCACCTAGTGGCTGACATTCCTTCATTCACCTCTTTCAATCGAGAACTCTGTACATACCTGAGTAATTTGTTATGTATCCTGGCTGGTAGCTGTGTTTACTTCCCCCACAAGTGTTGACAGGCGAGGCATATTTTCCAATATGAAACAACAATTTATCACGAAAAGAAGGAAAAATTTACATGATCGCGCAATGCAGAGAACGGGATGATGGAATAATTTGTAACAGCAAGGTCTCAGGGATTTGTTGAATGGTATATAATAGCGTTCTCTATATATACCTATTTGTACATATATGATGATCTCAGAAATATGCATTGCAAAATCCATGATAATCACGGTGGGTAGTTAACGACGGCTGTTTACTGAAAGTTTCACCATCTGTCTACACAAGCAGTTTGACTTTGCACGTGAAAGGTGCTAGAACTCCGTTTGGATTCAGGTACACATGGATGAGGGTGTACTGGTGCAAGGATTAAAACAAATATTTTTATAGAAAAAAGGTGCTCGGTGTGAGTTTTGAACTCGGTTCAGTCATTCAGTCACTGTTCCAGCACAAACTTCATCTCCTTATTTTGGTTGATATGGTCCTAGATAAGAGAGCGAAGATTTCCATTCTTGGTACCATTATGTCACTATACCAGCACAAACTACATCGCCCCATCCTGGTAGATGTGGTCTGAGATAAGAGAGCAAAGATTTCCATTCTTGGTACCATTATGTCACTATACCAGCACAAACTACATCGCCCCATCCTGGTAGATGTGCTCTGAGATAAGACAGCGAAGATTTCCATTCACGTACGCCATACCGGTTGTTATCAGTGAACATGTCCACTGCTATCCGATGAACGAACCTTCTGTTTGCTTTTTTTTTTTTTCTCTTGAGGAATCTGCAACTCTCTAAACTGACTGTACGAGGTATTTTACTTCATGTTGGCCTTCAATTTAGACATCGTGCAGTACTTTACACGGATTCTTAGTACCGTTATTTAATTTTGCAAACATATCTCTCTGCATTATAACTCTTGTAGATGGAAGGATACGTCTATCTTTATCCACTATCCATACATCAAATTTCTGGAAATTTGTATGCACGTGTAAATGCATCATCCGAAACCTTCTATAGGATGTACTTTAGCTTTTATCTGGCATTAAATTCTTTTTAAATTTTCAAAATAACAAGTGAATACAATTCTAAACAATACAACTGCTTAGAAAATAAAAATAATAAAAAATATATATATTAATAATAATCTATTTTCACTTTTTATAGATGCTTTGTTACTATAATTTAAATATTTTGCTCTATCATCACTCACACAGAAACTTTACAAATGTTTAAACAATTTCTCTATACCACACAACCAATTTATGTCCAAGGAAGGTTTGAAGACCCCTAGATGGATATCTTGCTAGACCATCGAAGGCACAAATAGAATAAAACACTGAGCGATATTTCCATTATGTAAAAACTTTTTGTTAGACTTATCGCCAAGTAAAACTGATATTTTGTTTATGTAACAAGTACCTATCTTTCTACACGTGTGGGGTAATGTTGGGTAAAGAAAGAGATACAATAAACCTAGGTCAGTTGTATGTGATTATAAGTCTCAGATATTATAGGTATTTTGTTATAAATATATTCATTGTAGTGTATACAGTCTTCGAATATAAAACAAAAAAGAAAATTAGATACTGTGCTATTATCAATTTGATATTCCAAGAATCTCCCCCAATATTCAAAAAATATATTCGACATATATTTATGTATATCACTTAGTTTTACATTTTTAATCACTCAGGTACATAAGATTTAAGAACCTTTAACGCTATCTGTGCTAAATTAGAATGATTTTTTTTTCTCTTCTCGTTACAACAATTAAACATTTTTATTATCATTCTTTGTTTTCTCTCTCTCTCCCTTTTCAAAGTCAAATTGTTATTTTTTCTATATAAAACATTTTATACTTATTTCTTCTACGTTGTGCATTTTAAGATTTTAACACCGTATAACATTATCCTTGGGGGAAGGAGGTTTTTACTGTACAAGAAGATAAATATTTAGCGATCAATTTTGTTGTCAAACTGTTACACCAGTACATATGGTACTGTCACATAAGTAGTTTCTGTTATAGAGAATGTCAATGAACTTATATTGTTTTGTTACTTTTATATTTATGTCCAAACACGACAAATACATTTAGGTTTACGTTCGAAAGATACGTCCTAGCTAGTTTCTCTCTAAGTCCTAGAGAAATAATACTAAATCATTCTTGTTTAGGACTCTTTTACCGTATAAAACTTGGGACAAAATGGAAAAATTAACTTTGAGTTATTTATGTTAATAAAATATAGCTGAAATCTAAGAAAAGGCTAAATTTATGGACGGTGGTTGGTCTTTGGCAGCAGTCGTGCTGGGATTGGTTGGAAAGTAGGACAGAGGAACAGATAAAATTTGCATATCTCTCCCAACAACCAATCAGATTGGAGTTTGCCCTCGGCCAATCTGCATGTCAGTCTGTCTCATTTGGTTATCGATGTTCTGCTTCACTGCTCTTGCTGGATTCACATTCTGATAGATCCTGGATTATTCAAATGCGTAGATCATTGCTCCTGTTGAACTCTTGTTTATTGTTTTGCTAGGCCCTGGATAATTTGATTTTTTATCTCACTTCCCCTGCTGGGCTCTCTAGCTAATCTTTCCTGCCCTTTACCTCGTCGCACATCAACAGTTCGACGGTGCTTTGACTCTTTGCTTACTCCCACTCACTAATATGGTTAGGTCATACTAACATACTAACAAGTCGTTTATGTCTGAGACAATAATTCTATTTAAAATCTGTCTACATGCGGAGCTCACTCCATAACAATAACGATTTTAAGCCATCCTACACTTATACAAAATAACTAAAATTGTATTTTAAATACACAGAGAGATGAAATGTGACGTATATAGGTAAAAAAAATGTAAATATTATTTTATTTGAGAATAAAAACACAATATACACACAAACTTGGGTAAACTTCATTTTAAAACCTCGGGATTCAGCTTCGCTTATAATCAATTTAAAATAATCCCCAGTGATATCCTATAATAACCCGTGGCTAGAGTGAACCAAGGGTTCAACCCAATTAGGATTCACTATATAGCGAAGTTCTACTATATTTATTTCCGTTTTAGAAATTTATTGAGGAAAATATTAAAAGAATTCGTCCTTTTTTCAATGATTTTTGAAAAAAATTTAGGCCAAGTGTATTTTCAGTGCATAAGACATTTTAGAATGATGAATATACACAAATTTAATCAATCAAAATTTGTATTTCTAAATTGCTTTTCATATAAATAGTTTAAATCTGTGTGCAAAGGTTTGGTACGAAAGTGAGGCATCAATGTCAAATCGACGTGGCTGTGGACGAGGCTAGAGTACACTGGGGTGTGGTCGCCATAATCTCGTCCCGGGGTGTTGCGACATCCCGCTGTCAACTGTACAAATCAACGTAACCTCCGCTGGGTTCGAGGGTATCTTCTACTCATGTCGAACGTTCCAGATGACATCCCCCATGTTGGACGTTCCAGGTGACATCCCCCATGTTGGACGTTCCAGATGACATCCCCCATGTTGGACGTTCCAGATGACATCCCCCATGTTGGACGTTCCAGATGACATCCCCCATGTTGAACGTTCCAGATGACATCCCCCATGTTGGACGTTCCAGATGACATCCCCCATGTTGAACGTTCCAGATGACATCCCCTATGTTGGACGTTCCAGGTGACATCCCCCATGTTGGACATTCCAGATGACATCCCCCATGTTGGACGTTCCAGATGACATCCCCCATGTTGAAAGTTCCAGATGATATCCCCCATGTTGAACGTTCCAGATGACATCCCCTATGTTGGACGTTCCAGATGATATCCCCCATGTTGAACGTTCCAGATGACATCCCCTATGTTGGACGTTCCAGGTGACATCCCCCATGTTGGACATTCCAGATGACATCCCCCATGTTGGACGTTCCAGATGACATCCCCCATGTTGGACGTTCCAGATGACATCCCCCATGTTGAAAGTTCCAGATGATATCCCCCATGTTGAACGTTCCAGATGACATCCCCCATGTTGAACGTTCCAGATGACATCCCCCATGTTGGACGTTCCAGATGACATCCCCCATGTTGAACGTTCCAGATGACATCCCCCATGTTGGACGTTCCAGATGACATCCCCCATGTTGAACGTTCCAGATGACATCCCCCATGTTGGACGTTCCAGATGACATCCCCCATGTTGGACGTTCCAGATGACATCCCCCATGTTGAAAGTTCCAGATGACATCACCCATGTTGAACGTTCCAGATGACATCCCCCATGTTGAACGTTCCAGATGACATCCCCCATGTTGAACGTTCCAGATGAAGTTTTCAATCCATCCCACAGGAGCCATTACTTCGCCTAAACGGCCATTTCAACAACGCTCAAATTAAAGAAAAAAATCTCATTTCTTCCCTTCACAAAATATTTATACTTTGACATATTGAAAAACCTATATATAATTATATAGATTCAGGTGAGAGATAGTGCCATACCTTTTTAATTGTAGCTATAACTGATATAAAATACTATTTTGATAATGGGTTTTTAAAGCATTAACTCTGATATCAAAATTATCCTAAAATATTGCAGATATGTTATTTGTAATTTATCTTTGGTTTCTTAGTTTAGCTGAAGTATAAGAAACAAATCTTAATTTCTGGACAAAATGTAATTGAGCTTCTCTCTGAGTTATGAAATTGTAGAAAGGTTTTTTCAAAAATGCAAAATATTTATGTTAATAACTAATGTTATAACGAGCTTGTAGCAATGCGTAGCTTTTTATGATAAACGGCTATTTGACTGTTGACTTTGGTATTCAGTCTCGTATAGTCAAAGCCAGTTTATTCGTTCGAAAATTTGCCTGCTATGTAGCTTAATAAAAATGATAGATTGGCTATAATCTCGTTGTGATATCAGTTAACCATCTCTAGTAAATCTAACATTTTCTTCCAACACCATTACACCATACAGAATGTTATAAAACTGAACCTTACAGCATCCACCTAAAGTAATATCTATACAATACAGGATAGTATAGAACTTAACATTACAACATTTATCAAAGCATGTACTGTCACATCAACATTCCGCATTCCAACACAGTCTGTGGACTTGTCAAAAACACACAAGAATATTATAGAACGAACAGAAATGGTGGTTTACTCGGGGTATCAAATTTTCAATTTGTGCCCACTCTCTCTAGAACCATTTTTGCCATATCAAAAAATATCACTAAAGGATATTTAGGACTGACAAAACAACATTGAAAAAACGTGCGAGGGAGGGAAACATCGCCGTTGAATAACCTTGTCAAATTTTAAATTCGCACCGCAGCCGTTTCTTGTCAATTATCAGCAAAGAGGGCGCTGTTATCACCAGAAGATTATGACGCCACATTTGAATTAGGCAAAAACGTTTGTGTTTTTTCCCGGCGTTTGATTATGTAGACAGACGATGATAGCATGTTCTTATCTCTCTCTCATATTTCTGCTTGCTGGCCAAGATGTCTTTCCTCGACATTTTATTGCATAAACACGTGCAGTACATTCCTCCCAATCCTTATTTATAGAATTTAGACCTACATGAAAGTCAACTATAATAGCAAAGCGATTTTCCTTTCTATCCTATGTTAATATATTTAGTTCAATATCAGGTAAAAAGTTTCTTTTAATTTAAATTTACAAGCTTTCGAACAAATATACTGCTCTTCAACGGGCTGATATTCTATGTACAATCTCTAAATAATATTTATACAGAATAATTGGAAACTTTTGTTATTAGCATGTGCTCTCGCGGGCGTGCATCAGACTCTTACCAGCTAAAGTCATTATCTAAATATTAATAATTATTGGAATGTATATATATTTAATCCCAGTATAATATCTATTACTTTAGCTGGTAACAGTCTGATGCACGCCCGCGAGAGCACATGCTAATAACAAAGGTTTCCAATTATACTGTATAAATATTATTTAGAGATTTTACATAGAATATCAGCCCGTTGAAGAGCAGTATATTTGCTCGAAAGCTAGCAAATTTAAATTAAAAGAAACTTTTAAACTGATATTGATTTTTACTTTTTCAAATGGGTGGACTCACTCAGTAGTTGTGTGCTCTACTGTCTCTCTTCACATTTCATTGCTGAACTATGGCTGGGGGGGGGGGGGTCGGTGGAAGGATGGTCTAAACCGTTGGATTACGACTGCCACAACCCGGGTTCGATTCCCGCATTGGGCACTTTTTTCTGATAAAAAAAAATGCTCCAATGGCCCCCGATTCTTGCAAAAGTCCAACCCCACCAGCGAGTGCAAGTAACCAAACGGGGTTCTGGCACATTTGTAAGTGTAAGGTCGAACTGCTTTTCACATGTGTAGACATGTGGTGCACTTACAGTAAAAGCAGTTGCCTTCTACCCACCATGATTATCATGGCCTGTACCACGTGTACTAGGGATAAGCAAAAAAAAAAAAAAACTTTTTCAAATAATTTTTGGGTAACTATTGCTCACATATTTAGCTCAGTGTGTGCATTTCACTCACCAACATATGGATTTCATCAACGCTTTAGTACCTATAAACAGTTCATTTGTTCTCACCCTTGATGTATACCTACGTGAAAGTCAACTACCCCATGTAATGCGATTGAATTGATCACTTTTTATATAAAACTGTGGCTAATTTTTCAGAAAAAAATACTTTCAAGCCAGCAGATAAGATTTCAAGCTAGTTTGTTCTTTTCAAGCTTCAAAGGTGGCACGAATATTCACAAGATAATTAAATGATATATGTTGGGAGTGGGTTAGAAGTCACCCCCTTTAGTCTAGTTGATGTCCTGTCTCGAAATCTTGCTAGTTGCCAAAAACCAGTAAGTGCATTGCATCAGTACTCTTCTCAATTGAAAAAGATAGAGAGAGAAATCAATATCTTCATCCCTGTATATTTTACACTTCAATATGTTACTCCTTTCATTCTATAAACATCTGCAAAGTACGACTACTCTTGTTTAAATCTGCTCATACTACGTTCTGAAAATTCATTACTTAAAATACTACTGGCTTACTCGAATATTTATAACTCTTTATCTTCATATGTAGCTCTGTGTAGCTTTCCTTTGTATAGAGATTGTTCTGTGCCTCATGTTCAAAATTATGGTTTCTACAGTCTCCCTAAGTTAATCATCCTATAGATTCTAAGCCAAGATAGTTAATTTAGGAAATGGTAATTTAGGAAGGGGATGGTCATTTTAAACAGAGTTGCTCACAGGTCGTAGAACCTAACTGCCTGACAATTACAAGTTTCGTGTTTCGAAGAGTATTTAGATTTCGCAGTTTATCGAGGATTCCAAACTTTTAAAAGAAGTTTAATGATATCATATTTTTACATTCTGAGTTGTCAGTAGTCTGCGATGGGTCATCAAACCTGGTTACCCCCATACACACACAGACATGATTGCAGAGCTTTTCTTATCATCCTGCTTCAATAGGATCCATTATGTACCTTGTACCTTCACCACATTTTTCTTACTTGAATGATGAAATTCCTTTCGCTATAATCCTTTCTCACCATTAATTTTTAATTTGATATTTTCCAACAAATAATTATATTCATTAATGTAAGATCGTATTTATATTTTTGATAAATGTCTATTTCAATGAATACCGATGATAAATATCCAGAGAAACGTAAAAGTTTTAGGAGAGTGATCACCTTACAAAGTGGCCTTCGATATGTCCCTCTCTATGTCAGATACTGTATGATTATCTATTAACGTTCTCACAATTAAAGATATAGTCCGATAGAGAGGGACCATAAAAAGCGTGTGGAACTCGGGTAAAACATGAAGGATAATCCCAAGTGAGATAAGGAGGCTCCACGTGTATTGATTATCTCCAACCGCCTCAACTGCCAGGTTCTTATTGTGGAGTCGTTGACCGCACTCTAACTATACCGCCCTCGTTTAACACTTGATAAAACTAACCTCTATTTAACAATAGTCAACAGGAATTATGCTAAATAGTAAAATGGCTATATTCTTGAAAATACCTTTATCTTTATGATGCATAGCGCGCCATCTGTTATGAATATTCGAAACTATTATAGACGCGTACGATTCTTTTGAAAATTAAACAATTCCTACTGCCCTTACTACACTTGCCCTTTAATTTTTCCATTGCATTAAGGGCAGTAGAAATTGTTTAACTTTTATCTTTATTCACATTATAAATATAACTACATCTACGCGTTTCCTTCCATATTTTCTATTTTTAAAATGTAATGTGATTTATCATTGATATTAATGAAATAAACGGAGTACGACCATGGTTCCTGGAGCAGACTGAACGCCAATAGTACCAAATATATCTGCCATCTAACATGCTCATGTGTCAGGATATGCCTTTTATTATTATTATTATTATCAACACCTGACCTTTTATTTTTTTTTTCACCTGAACATCGTATTCACGTAAATTTGGCCTTAAATACCCATTTCTTAATTTCTCAAGAAGTCTCTTGGATCAAATTTCTGGTGATTCTCCACCAAACTCTGCAGCGCTGGCAGAGGCGCCATATTCATTGTACATAGTTAATATAATCCATATTATCTTTTTTTAAATAGTGCAGACTGTGTACTTTGCATGTATTGACAAGATGTCAATAAAATTATTTTAATTGTCAATTGTCAAACTTCTGGTCGTTGAAGCACCACACTGACAAGGGCCTACAGCAACATGATTTTGGAATTATTATGGAGTGAAATTGTGCTATAATTATATTACAGATATTCTATCTTGTTTATTATTCAAATATTTGTATAACCAGACGTTTCACAATCAGTGAACACAAGTAATCAAGTTGGACTTTAACAGCGTTTATCTGAATGTATATTTAGGGCTGTTTTGTGGCAATTTACAATTTCTATTAGCAATATAAATTATATATTTTATGTACTTAATATGTGTAAATATATATGTATGAAAATCTATATAACTTATCACCTAAAACTGATCATAAACACCTATATATTTCACTAATGTTCTGCTGGAAGCAGATCTTATGTACAGTAGCAAAGGTCTCACTATTCTTTTCGGCTCTCACACACACACAGTCAAATTTTGCATTTGAAACTATAACTGTCCATTGGTGATAAAATGAATATAATTTCTAATAGCGCTGTCCTGAGATATAAATAGCCTGCAAATATCCTGAAATAGAATATCTTTCGAAAATACTCTCCAAATGTTTCGAAATAGCTTATGATAAAAACGACTTGCTATGCGCTTATATTCACTGAAAATGTTCTTGGGCGAAATGCCCTTCAAGAGTGGACATTGAAGAAGTATTTAAAGAAAATTCCCTGCTACAATCATCACCCACTCCGAGTGTCGGATTGAGATGTCCAAACATCTTGGTACTTCTTCTCTCAATAATCTCCAGTAGGCCATATCTATCCTTGATCATTTTTAGGACATCTTCGTTGTTTAGTCTGTCAATCTTATAGGTAAACCTCTCATGAGAGACCTCCACAAGAGACGTGGAGTGTATCTATGTTTTAATTATCTCTTAACAGGTGTGTGTTGCCTTCTGTTGCAATAGTACTGTGAATACTGAAATGTAATACAAATATAGATTCTATTTAGAGATAATCGGGTTTTTTGAAACTATCTTTATATTGAATAAATAGTCATTAATGCTTACCAATGAACTGAGTATATTCTGCGGTAAAATGCTTGTAGATGCCCTGTAGGGGTATGTACTGAAAGTGCCCATAAAGACAATGTCCCGCTGTAGAATAAAAATTATTAAAATTAATTTGAGACTATCGCAAGAATATCTTTTAGATACCCTAGGAGTTATGTATTTAAAATGTCCTGCTAAAAAATTGACTTTTTACAAAGAAACTACGAAAGACATTTGCAATAAAATTTCTTGTATATGTGCCTTTAGAGAGAATACACTGAAATGGCTTTAAAGAAAATGTCTGCAATAAAAAGATACTTTTACAAATTGACCTAGAATGCCCAAAGAGACTGCCCAGGAAATTGTCACCAGAAGACAAAGCGGTATTTGACCACAGCCAGCAGATTCTTCTGCCGTCGTTTGTCTTCCACAAAATATTTTACAATCAGCACCTCGTCGACATGTAGCCCGTGTGGCCAGTTCATTCTTTGTAAACCTCGATAAATTTCAGAGAATAATTCCTGAGATTTATTTTGGTAAAATAACTATTGAATAATAATGGTATATGTCATATTTTTTTCATTTATTAAAAAAACGTTGAGCTTAGGCATTGACATAACGAAACAATATAAAGGGAAAATGTGTGTACAGTGATTCAATTATTAAATAAATATTATTTTTTCAAATCAAACTAAATACAAAAATTGATAAAAATCTAATATTAAGCGTCGAGATTATTTTTATAATGTAAAATATTATCAATCATTAAATATTTTTGAAGATGGTTATATTTTAATTGCTCTTTTCAATTGAAATTTTTTCGAATTCTTATAGTTAATTTTCGTTTTGGCTTGCTTCGGCGTCTAATGACGAATTATCAGTCAGTTTTAGGAGAAACTAAAGCAATGTTTTTATGATCCTACTCTGCACCCAAAACTGAGGTTATCTACGCTGATTTATATCGAAGGCCTCAATCGCTAAATTAAGGATAATTTCGAGGTTCAGTAAAATTGCGTTGAGCGGATACTTAGATGACCCAGAGCAACAAAGGCCGGAAGCACAAGTTCAAATACACCCATGCTCGGTGACCGTGGAGCCACCTGGCTTTAGCTGCATATGATACGTTTATGTTTAATACAAGGTTCACTTAAGGCAGAGTCCGTGTTCTCCTAAGATGGAGTACGCTTAAGATCGAGTCATCTTAAGACAGAGTAGTCCGCTTAATACAGAGAAAGAGTCATCTTAAGATATAGCCCGCTTAAGATATTTAGTATTCATTTAAGACAGAGTTAAGACAGAATAGAGAGTCTACTTAAGACAGAGTCCGCTTAAAACAGAGAGAGATTCATCTTAGGAAATAGTCCGCTTAAGATATTTATTATCCATTTAAGACAGAGTTAAGAGAGAATAGAGAGTCTACTTAAGACAGAGTCCGCTTAAAACAGAGAGAGAGTCATCTTAGGAAATAGTCCGCTTAAGATATTTATTATCCATTTAAGACAGAGTTAAGAGAGAATAGAGAGTCTACTTAAGACAGAGTCCGCTTAAAACAGAGAGAGAGTCATCTAAGGAAATAGTCCGCTTAAGATATTTAGTATTCATTTAAGACAGAGTTAAGACAGAATAGAGAGTCTACTTAAGACAGAGTCCGCTTAAAACAGAGAGAGAGAGTCATCTTAGGAAATAGTCCGCTTAAGAAAGAGTCTTATTGAGATAGCATCCATTTAAGACAGAGTTAAGACAGAATGGAGAGTCTACTTAAGACAGAGTCCGCTTAAAACAGAGAGAGAGTCATCTTAGGAAATAGTCCGCTTAAGATATTTAGTATTCATTTAAGACAGAGTTAAGACAGAATAGAGAGTCTACTTAAGACAGAGTCCGCTTAAAACAGAGAGAGATTCATCTTAGGAAATAGTCCGCTTAAGATATTTATTATCCATTTAAGACAGAGTTAAGACAGAATAGAGAGTCTACTTAAGACAGAGTCCGCTTAAAACAGAGAGAGAGTCATCTTAGGAAATAGTCCGCTTAAGATATTTAGTATTCATTTAAGACAGAGTTAAGACAGAATAGAGAGTCTACTTAAGACAGAGTCCGCTTAAAACAGAGAGAGAGAGTCATCTTAGGAAATAGTCCGCTTAAGAAAGAGTCTTATTGAGATAGCATCCATTTAAGACAGAGTTAAGACAGAAGAGAGAGTCTACTTAGACAGAGTCCGCTTAAGACAGAGTCCTCTTGAGAAAGTATCCACTTAAGACAGTATCCACTTAAGACATTGCCCTCTTAAGTCAGGTGTTACTGTACTTCAATCTAGACAAATGGAAGTTACATCGATGAAACTTCGGAGATCGTTATACCGAACTTATACCGTACAAGAATGCGCCGCTTAACCACGGATCTAAAGGCAGAGAGGTCGTTAAATGGTTCTGTCGCTAAGTGAACCTACTCAAAATAGTCTGATGTAATTAGATGTATTGTGTATTTATACAGATGATTTACTTATTTTAATGTCCAATTCTAGGTATATATAGCATTTTAAAGTAAATCTTATTTTTTAGAGGTGGCATGACAAGAGAAAGAGAGAACTCTAAATATTTTATAGGATATATCCCACAACAATTGATTTTTATTTTTAAAATTATAAAAATAGTTTAAAGAATTATATTATACCAGACGAACGACCTTGGCAATGCCCGGGTTTCTCCTAGTGAATTTTTATACCCGGGTGAATGTAAAATAAAAACTTGTTTTTCAAAATCGAATATGTGAGTGTATAATATAAATATTTAGTTATAGATTAACTTATCGTCACACTCAATATTCCCCGCGATATCCCACCCAAGCTACCGACCGGACAGAACGAATGGAAGAATGCCCGTCACGTGAACAAATCTAGAAAGATAGCCAGAAAGTTTACCTTTGGAATATGATTTCCATTATCATTTATCATCATATTCATATTCCGACTGAAAGACGCTAATGCAATTACACTCATGGATAAAACTTAAGGAAGTTTCATAGTTTAATGACGCCGGTCGACTGTTTTTTTTTTTTTTTTTTTTTTAAGGAGACAGAGGCAATTTTGTTCACACTTGTTAATCTCGTGTGTCTTCAATAAAGGTCACTGTGTATCAAATATCTTTCAGAGTTATTGTATGAATCCCGATGTACATGTTGAAAGGTAAAACTTCCTTAAATTTTGTCGCCATTAGTGTATATAATTAGATTAGATAGTACAAACCATTGTATGACTAGGTTATAAGTATTTTAAGAGAACACACAGTATTTATTATCTTAAATAATTATTAATGGTTTTGTTAAGAATAGATACCCCAAAGGTAAAAACGACGAGTGTTTTTATTGAAGAGGTGTTAGCTTGGTGAGTTTTCGGACAATAACGTCCTCCAACAGCTTGCATTCGTCGTATTTTACAGCCTGATGAAGGATGTTATTGTCCAAAATTTCGCCAACATCATACCTCTATAATAGAGAAACTCGTCGCTTTTACCTTTTGTCTCAACTCTGCCTTTGCCGGTCCCAAGCCCGGATGAAAAAGGAGGAGGGGGAGCAGTAACAAGCTCACTAAAAAACCTGGGCTCAGCTGGCCCGGCTGATAGTACCTTGTAAGGGCTCCTAATCCACGGATACAGGATGAGCAGCGTTTGTACTCCATCTTAGGAGCGGCTACACATGGCGTCTGTTCCTCATGTCAGAGGCGGCCATTTCATTCGGAGCTAAGTCGGCCTGCCACTGAGTAGTGCTCCCAGTCTTAATGACAAAGGCAGACGCATTCTACTTCACCCAATTATGATTGTTGTCAACTTTACAAGCTTGATACCGTAATATGATTGAGTGGAGATAAGAAAGAAGAAGAAGACCTTTTGTCTCTCTTCTTAGCAATAATATCTTGCGATTCCTCCTATTGTAATTTATGGTCTTGTTCAATATCTGCTCTTAGAATTTGACTCGTGTGTCCGATGTTCGATCAAATTCGACATGTCTCGACACAAGATGCTTCAGATATTTGTTACCGCTTATTTATTTTTCTATTTATCTCTCCTGACGAAGATAAAATATTTTGTCGAAGCGTCAATGAAATAAAATGTCTTTTCCGGTCGTGTGGTCTCCTTTTTTTCTTTATAAATATGTTGTAATGTGGGGTTGATGAGTTGAGCTTATTCATGATATTGGAAACACTGTGCATACTTTAGAATAACGATAATGTCTCGAAGTAGAAGACGTTCAACAAGTTTTACCGTAAATGTTTCTTTTAACACACTAACACACACAGAATGAATAATCGTTATTTTAATTATTTTAAGGAGAAATAACGATTATTCCTTATCCTTAAGGATTAAGTATGAAAGGATGAGAATTGTGAAGAGTAATGATGAACGGAAAAATAAAAGTGTCCAGGGATAGGAATTTCCCATCATTACTTTTCATAATTCATTCTTTCATAATTCATCCCTAAGGATAGGAGTAGTCGTTATTTCTCCTTAAAATAATTAAAATTTTCATCTATAAAAAGAAACATTTACGCTAAAACTTGTTAAACGTCGATGATTATAGAATCATAGCCACAGTATATTGTATTATAAATGTCTCGAAGTGCTTATATTTCAAATGGGAATTTTACGGGAAGGATATATTGATATATGTATAAAAGAAAGACGACCTCTCCTTTAAAAATAGAGGCAAAAACCATGCTCCATCTATTGACTGTCTTTTCAATCTAGCAGACTCTGGTCAGAAGCAAAGTCAGAACTCCTGCTTTGGTGATTTCAGAATGTCCAACTGGGGACCATGGTTATGGGGCCTTGTCAGTCCAGAGCGAGCTTCATTGCTTCATGAGATCTACCAAGGGATATATGAAATCTATACAGAATTTGCCGAAGAGGTATTTAGCTGGTAAAGTGACTGGGCTAACTACCAAAACATAGCTGCAATTTTGCCTCAGGAGGATATTTTGGTTAAAAACAAAAGAAAGGGTGCTTCTCCAGCTGTGGCTTTGGTTTTATTCTTGACCCGAGTCTGCTATGGACAGTCAATAGATGGCACAAAGTTTTGCGTCTATTTGACAGGAGCAGTAACCTTTTTCTTCTTATTATTTTTTTGAGTTAATTGAGTCCGATATGAATATGAACATTTCGTTGAGCGGTAGGGCGCGAAGTGACGTGTATATAACAAACTGGCTATAAATGGCCACAAAACTCATTACAAATCTCCCATGTGGAACTATATTGTCAAACCTATACAGTAGTCAGCAGTATCAAAATCTGAATTCCTGTGGGAAGCTTTAAATTTGAAAATGAACACAAAAATTCAGATTTTCATCTCAAAAATTCATCTTGCACCTGCTGTACAATATATGGGGTAGAAACTCTTATAGGAGGCCTTTCTGATTAGCAATCAACTACTTTGTGATATCAAAATGATTTTTGACCTGATATAAAACATACACAATTCAAATATGCACTTTTACAATTCATAAGTTCAAGTTAGATACATTCAAACAATGTTTGTACTTTCAAGAATCTAAGTCAGGTACATACAGTGTTTGTACGTTCCAGAATCTAAGTTGCAAACAGTCTCTGTACATTACAGAAGTAAGTTAGGTACATACAAACAGTGTCTGTGTGTTCCAGACGTCTAAGTTAGATGCATACAAACAGTGTCTGTATGTTCCAGACGTCTAAGTTATGTACATACAAACAGTGTCTGTATGTTCCAGATGTCTAAGTTAGGTACATACAAACAATCTCTGTACGTTCCAGAATCTAAGTTGCAAACAGTCTATGTACATTACAGAAGTAAGTTAGATACATACAAAGAGTGCCTGTATGTTCCAGACGTCTAAGTTAGATACATACAAACAATCTCTGAACGTTCCAGAGGTCTAAGTTATGTGCCTACAAACAGTATCTGTACATTCCGTAGATCTAAGTTAGGTACATACAAACGGTTTCTGTATCTTCCAGTGACTATTTGCATATATACATACATTATTTATACTCAAGTCATTCAACTCCTATTTTCCATACTAAAACCATCAAAGTTGACAACTTATATGCCAACCTTCACCTAGTATTTTATTCCACTTTTACAAATTTATGACTCTCGTGCGCAAAGCATAGAATGTTTAATTAATTTACGTTTTTCTTAAGACTGAATACCTCATTGTTGAATGTTGACATTTTAAATCAGGTCTCAACAGAAACCTGAAACTATAATATAAACATTTTATTTATCTTTATTTTCCATATTGTGAAAAAAAATAGGTTAACCATATAGTCTTATATATTTGCACAAATATTTTTCCTGAAACAAATTTCTAGAGAAAATTTATATGAGAAAATGTAAATATGTGTAATTACATAATATAAAACTATTGAGCTTATAAAAATTAGACAAGCAATTTCAAAATTATCAAACTACAACAACAAATAACAACCACGATACAGAACCTTTATGAAATACATATATCTCTAGTTTATATCAGAATATTTATAAACTTAAATAAATCAAAATGTCATCTATGCAAATTAATGTCTCTACTTGTATGAAAATATGTGTAAATATATTCAAATATATGCATATTTACTAATGATAAGTCAAATCAAAGAGACCATTGTTTGGTGACGAGATATTGTGCCTATGTTAATTGTTTAAAGATCCCTGGAGTTGTACTAATGTGTTAATCCATGTGTGGTGAGGTAGCGTGTTAAAGTGAGACCGTGTAGCGTCGCACGGCTAAGCCTACCTGCTGCACGGCCGGCTCCACCAATAAGACCTCCCGACGCCACCAGAACACGAGATAAGATGAACGTTCAAAGTCCTGGCGTCAGCACGTGGTAGTTGGGCATTTGCTCAGAGTGGATGTCACTCGCTGTCCAAGCACAATGATATTTTAGCGCTAGTTGATTCTTTAATTTTTTTAAAAACTCTTATCGAGTTTGTATCATAGCAGAATACAGGCTTCGCGTCACATGGAAGTTGGTGATTTGCACAGAGAGGATGTCATTCGCTCTCCAAGTACAATGATCTTTAAGCGCTGATTGGATCTTCAAATCTTGGTTAAACATATCGATTCAGCAAAGTATTGAGTTTGTCAAAGAACAATAATGGCTTCAGCTATCTCACGGTAGTTAATAACTTAATCAGCGCGCCTCTATAAATACAATAAGTTGTTAATTTTGACTCTTCAAATCTTCGAATTTGTCACTCCAGAATCCTGTCTGGTGGTAGTTGAGCATTCAGTCAAAGTATAAATCACTTGTTATCTAATTACCATGTGTCCTTTAGTGTTTGTTGATTCATCATATCTTTGAATTTTTCATCTCGGCCTTCGTAAGTTATAGTGGAGAATTTTAATTACTATCGAAGTTGTCGATTCCTAAGTGCATTTGAACGTTTGCTCGTGCCAGTCTGGCGTTAATACGTGGTTGTATTTAGAATTTGGTCATCGGAGGAAATCTCTTATTTCTGAAAAACCTTTTTAGAGAGAGAGAGAGTAGAGAGTACTTATAATTTGATCAAATCTTTGAATCGAAACAACAAAAAGTTCGCATCTGATAACTAAATATATTGTCAATATGCATATTTAACACTGGGTAAAAAATCCAATTTTTGATTTTAACTCCCAAATCCTGTTGTCATCACGTTGCACTTTAGGTCAGAGTCCGAGCCGACATTAAGACGCGAATGTTTCTTTTAACAAATAAATGACATTTTCATATTCCTCAAATCTTTGTTGCACTAAAATATTGACGTTAGCCCGATTTCTTCAAGAGTTAATCTTGATCCTTGACGTTTAGCAAGGACGTTTTTTCACGGAATCTTTGCAGGGTATTGATATTAGCAATTGTCATTAAACGGAAAGGATCCATGATCTTAGAAATCCATAATAGTCTCCCAAATTTTGTTGAAGAGAAATCATTATCTTGATTTAAAATATTGATACAATATTTGAGAGAGACGCGTGGATTCCCGGGATTTTAATCAAGATGTAGTCTTAAATTTAGAACCAAAAGTTTTGTATCGAAGTTTTTTATATTGTTGTCTTTAATAGATATTTTCAACATATATATAATTTAAAGCAAAGAACTTTAGCATTCGTAATTAATTTATTTAAATAATAAATTTAATCTCTTAAAATTCGTATATTAAATCGAGGAATTCTTCCATTCACAACGGGTGGATTGAGGGCAAATCATAATATGTTGTCTTGATTTTTTATCAAAGTTTTTCTAGGGTCGAATATTCAATTTAAATTCGTAACACATAAATCAAATTAAAGAATTCTTGCATTTACAACGGATGGAAGCAAATCATAATATTTTGTCTTGAATCTTCATCAAATTGTTTCATTAGATATATCTTTATAAGGTTATCCTTAATTTAAATTCGCAATACATAAATCAAACAGAAGAATGTTCGCATTCACAACGAATACAATGGTAAATCATTATTGTTTTATCTTGATTCTTTATCAAAGTTTCATTAGCGAAATCTTTTTTAATATTATCTTCAATATAAACTCTTAAATTTTCATATAGATCAAACCGAAGAATTCTTGAATTCATAACGGGTGTAATGTGTATTAATTATAATATATTTTCTTGATTCTTTATCCAAGAGTTTTATCGGAGATATATGCTCATAATAATATATATATATATACTATTAATATAATTGGATCATATTTGAACTAAAGGGATCTTGTCTTTACTACATATGGAGGGCGACTAATGATATTTTGGTTTGATTTTTGAGATGAGTTTCATAGGAGATTTATTTTAAATATAATAAATTTTCTTATATAAGATCTTTATATAAGTATTTAAGAAATGAATGCATCATTTGAACCCTTTCCATTGTTCTTGCTAGGCAACGCGCATCGGAACCAAAACTGGCTAAAATCGTTCTGAAAATAGAGCAAACCATAATTAAATCTTTAGATAATAAAAAGGTATATTTTTGATTGATCAATATATAGTCGTTCATATATATATATATATAATTGTAACACATCATTTGAACCAAAGAACTCTTGCATTCACAGCGTAAAGAGAAATATCATGCTATAGTTTTGAATTTAAAAATTATTCATTAAATATATTTTATATTTATGTCCCCAGAATTCTATGGTCTTGACACGGATTATGTTTTGATTGGAATCAGAGGCTTGGCTTCTTCCCCAAAAATCAATTCTTCAAACGATCATTCATTAATATTGTTTCGCCAGTTCATTTTCCATTTGAGGTATTCATATATATATTAGGTTTAGATATTTTTTCAAGTTTCAAGAATTCGTCTCTTTCACTCCTACATAGTTTGATCTTTAGCAACCAACTCATTGTTAACTTTGGACTTTTTAAAACATCATAGTGTTTGAGTCAAAGGGCGATCCATTAATTAAGATTATATAAAAGGGGGTACCTGGATCTGTAAAGAAAGAAAAAAATTTTTTTCTCAAAATATTATTTTTAATATGAAAAATCACTCATTAGTATCGTTTGATGTTTGCAACTTATTCACCTGCCTAGATCACAAATTAGTGCTGACAACTCTAGAAAAAAACTTTAATTCTAGATTGAAATCTGTTAAAGTTTTTTTCTAGAGTTGTCAGCACTAATTTGTGATCTAGGCAGGTGAATAAGTTGCAAACATCAAACGATACTAATGAGTGATTTTTCATATTAAAAATAATATTTTGAGAAAAAAAATTTTTTCTTTCTTTACAGATCCAGGTACCCCCTTTTATATAATCTTAATTAATGGATCGCCCTTTGACTCAAACACTATGATGTTTTAAAAAGTCCAAAGTTAACAATGAGTTGGTTGCTAAAGATCAAACTATGTAGGAGTGAAAGAGACGAATTCTTGAAACTTGAAAAAATATCTAAACCTAATATATATATGAATACCTCAAATGGAAAATGAACTGGCGAAACAATATTAATGAATGATCGTTTGAAGAATTGATTTTTGGGGAAGAAGCCAAGCCTCTGATTCCAATCAAAACATAATCCGTGTCAAGACCATAGAATTCTGGGGACATAAATATAATATATATTTGATGAATACTTTTCAAATTCAAAACTATAGCATGATATTTCTCTTTACGCTGTGAATGATTTGAAGATAATTTAAATTATTTTCGAAAAGTATATCTAAAAAGGGTAGGAAGCCATTAGACTCATTTTCAGTTGTGAATTTTAAGAGGGGGGTGAAAGCTATTTAAAAATGCCAAGGTATTCTCAATATGGTCTGTAGCCACTATAGCCATCACGTCATCAACATATCTTGCCCAGTACCTAATGGTGGCATTGAATCTTTCATTTACCAGGATGTCAAGACAGTTTAAGACGAGATCAGCTAAGAATGGAGAGAGGGGACTTCCCATTGGAATACCATTGACTTGCTGGTATATGTTGTTATTGAAACAGAAATAGGAAAATCCTAAACAGATATCCTTCAAATACAATCTTATATTTAATTGATATCTGTTTAGGATTTTCCTATTTCTGTTTCAATAACAACATATACCAGCAAGTCAATGGTATTCCAATGGGAAGTCCCCTCTCTCCATTCTTAGCTGATCTCGTCTTAAACTGTCTTGACATCCTGGTAAATGAAAGATTCAATGCCACCATTAGGTACTGGGCAAGATATGTTGATGACGTGATGGCTATAGTGGCTACAGACCATATTGAGAATACCTTGGCATTTTTAAATGGCTTTCACCCCCCTCTTAAAATTCACAACTGAAAATGAGTCTAATGGCTTCCTACCCTTTTTAGATATACTTTTCGAAAATAATTTAAATTATCTTCAAACAAGTGTTTTTAGAAAACCTAGCCACTCACCAGTATACCTCCATGCCAGCTCCTTTAGTCCTATCTCCCATAAATTTCCCTCGTAAAAACTCTCACCAAAACGTGCCTTCACACATTGCTCCACTGATAAACTTAAATATATAGAATTGAACACTATCCAGGAAGAATTAATATCGAATGGATATATATACAAAGGAATTTATTAATAAACCTTCATATAAAATTAATAGCATTCATAGTAAGAAAGATTTGAAAATAAATGTATAATGCCATATGAAGCAGGAGGTGAGAAAATAGCTCATATTTTAAAAAATTCCGGAATAACCACTGTTTTCAAAAATGCACCATCTTTAAAGACTATAGTCCGAAATACAATTACAAAGCAGAAAGTGGAGATAGGGAACACAAAGGACGTTGTGTATAGAATCCCATGTAAAAGCTGCAATGTATCCTACATTGGAGAGACAGGCCGTTTCCTTGGGACCAGACTCCAAGAACACAAATCTTCTTGGAAGTATGCAAAGGAAAGGTTTGCCATAGTGGAGCATGGTCTCCGATCGGGACATCAGCCAGATTGGGAAAATACTTCCACTATTTACAGGGGCATCCAGAACTCACACCAGAGGAAGTTCCTGGAGGCCATAGCATCAATGAAGGACCCTGCTAGTGTAAACAGATATGAAGAGATCCCCGAACCTTATGTGTCTCTTTTAACTTAATTTTTTTTTATAATAATCGCAGTCAACTTCATTTGTTTCTTATTTTTGTTTCCTTATATTTTGTTTCAAAAACATTTTATAAAATACTGCATTCTAAAAAGCCTTTAATTTTCATAATATTTTTATTGTATTATTTTTTTATGTATTATCTATATATATAAAAATGAATGTATGTGTGTTTGTTTGTTTGTCCTTTATGCCTGACCAAACCACTCATTGGATCGCCATGAAACTTTGGGAAGTTATTTAGTATAGTACTGGGAAGGTTTCTAGCAAATAAAATTTTTGAAATAACTTTTGGCCTAGAAATAATCAAGATAAATATTCTAATTTATCTGTTATAATTCAACAATCTGCTCTAAATATTATCATGA